>CAWUFW010004472.1:1200000-1534560 GCA_963921515.1 Calotriton arnoldi | reverse complement strand
ATTCACACATAATGCGCAACAGCATTTTACCACAGCTGATGGCCAATCTGGCGCCGGAGTGGGCATGGATTGTGGGTGAGTACAAAGGGTCGAGTCGTGTGCTGTTTGTGTGCCATGCTGTCCTCGGACACATGTCAGACACTCAGGGGTCGATTCCGATTCAGGCCGGAAATCTCTCCGACCGAGCCGGACTCGGAGAGATTTCCGACCGAATCGGACTCTGGCAGCCCGACCGAACGAGTACGATGCGCACGTATGCCATCGGACTCGAGTCGGTCGGACTCCCATTGAAGTCAATGGGAGCCGGTCGTACAACGCGTACGCGGGCTCCCATTGACTCAATGGGTGCGAGGCGGTCACGGGCGCCCCCTACAGCGGGTACGCGGCGAAGCAACTCACGCCGTACACGCACAGGTATGGGGGACCCATGGGTCCCCCCTGTGTGCGACTCGCACGGCTACGCGTACAGGGGGGTCCGACACGGACCCCCAAAGTACGTCTCCGACTGCTCTTTGGAGCCGGAGTGCGCAGCTCGGTCGGACTGCTCGCGGCGCGCATCGTACTCACCCGGCCGGGGAACGTCTCCATTGCGCGGTGCGAGTCGAGTCCGAGCGAGTCGGTCGGTGCGGTTCGACCCGGGAACGAGTCGGTCGGAGCGGTCGGGATGCCCGGACGAGTCGGTCGGCGAATTCGCATCGTACTCGCTCGCCCGGACGCGCGTACGAATCGGTCAGGAAATAGGGCTCCGAATCGGATCCGGTTAAGCCGAATCCGATTCGGAGCCCTACCGGCCGAGATCGGAATCGGCCCCTCAATCTGTATGTGTCTTTCACACTTAGGTGACTCTGCATATCCCAACGGACCTTGGTTGCTGAGTCCACTTCGCAATCCCAGGACACCAGCTGAAGTGCGCTTCAACAATGCCCATGGGAGGACACGTCGGGTCATTGAGCGAACATTTGGACTCCTGAAATCGCGTTTTTGATGCCTCGACAAGACCGGAGGGGCTCTGCAGTACTCACCCGTCAAGGTGTGTCAGATAGTGGTAGCATGCTGCATGCTACACAACCTGGCCGTGCGGAAGGGGATCCCCTTAATCCAGGATGATGATGACCAGCCACAGCCCCCACCTGCAAACACCCAAACGTCAAGTGACGAGGATAGTGGAGAGGAGGAAGGTGTTGGACAGCGTCAGCAGCTCATCAACAACTACTTCACTTGATGGTCAGTGGCAATGTCAATACTGGCTGTTGTCTGATGATGTTGTGCTTGGTGAATATGTGTATGTGAGTTTTGTGACTACAGCATGTTGCAGAGTCAGTGCTGGCTGCAGATGTGTATGGTAAGGGATCTTTTGACACAGCTACTTGATGTCTATGTTGGTACAGTTGCTCCTTGTGACATGTGCAGATTGTCGTACCTTGATGTGCTGTGTTGTGTGATGGTTGTTAGTCCACCACCTGAGTAGCAACTGATGTTCTGTTGTGTTTTCCTAGGTCCCTTCAGCCTCTACTTGCCTGCGGAGTATCCCTGCTCCTGTGACATTGTAATCATGGGTGTGAGTTAACATACAGTGATGAACATGGAACAGTGACAACTACATTGGTGCGTTATTAGTGTTTATTTACAGTGGATACATGTGATGTAGATGTGGATATTTACAGATTTGTGAATGGTGAATAACAGATTTGTCAGTGATGGTAGATGAGACAATAGAGTATACACTAGATCAGTATGGTAACACAGTCCAACAGTCATTTGCCATTCCCACGGCATTGTGTGTGCGGACAGTCTGCAGGGTACACAGCAGGGTGAAGAGGGGTGCCATCATGGCTGGCTACTTGACTGGCTTTTGCCAGGTGCTTTGCCACGTGATGCTCCCAATGATTTTTTCGGGCGGCCCCTTGCTCTCTTGGCAGGGGGGGACACAGGTGCATGGCCAGTGGTGTCTGATGAGTCCCCATGCTCGCTGGACGCAGGGGAGGATGGGGGTCTGTCATCCTGCGTCACAACGGAGGGAGCTGTAGGTGTTGGCGGTGCCGCATGCCTGTCCCTGAGGACCCCCACTAGCTGGCCCAGGAGGTCCCTGATTTGGCCAATGCAGGCCACGAGTTGGCCCATGCGGTTGTCAATTGAGCGCAGCATCTGTTGTTGCTCACGGGCATCCTGCTGAGCCTGCCTCAACTGTCCCTGGGCGTGTTCATAGGCCCCCACAACTCTGTGAATGTGTGCCAGTGATTCAGTGCCAGGGTCTTCTTCCCTTTGGGTCAGCCTTGTCCTCACACCTGGCCTGCTGTCACGGCCCTGTTGCCTCCTCCTGTGGGCACCGGCCTACTCTCCCGTACCTCCGCAGTTGTTGTGGTCTGGTTGGCCTGTGGAGCAGGGCGAGTGTTGCAGGCAGCAGTGGTAGTGGTAGTGGTGGTGGGGGTGGTGGTGGCACAGGTCGTTGCAGCAGGGCTCTGCTTTGATGTTGTTGCTGAGGGTGGTGGGGCTGTGGGGTCCTGGGACACATTACACCCTGCCACACCAGATGGTCCGGGTTGGTCCTCCTCATTATCCAGGGAGTCTGCATCCGAGGGGAGATGTTCGGGAGCTGGTGACTGGCTGTGCTGGTTGAGGTTGTCGTCCTCTGCAGTCAGTTGTTGGTCACCTGTGGGACAGGAAGTAGATGGTAATTGCCTTACACACCTCAGGGTTGCTGTGTTTGATGTCTCTTATTTACATGTTATGCTACACACAGTTGCCTTTTTCACACATTGTATGTCTGCACAGTGATGTGCCTCATGCCATGAAGTGGAGTTACATTCATCATTTCACAATGGTGTGACCTGTGATTGGTTAGCATGCCACACGTCTAGTATTGGTGATTTCAATGTGAGGTTGTCATCTGACAACTGGCATGACTACAAGTTGATGTTCAGCATCTTTGCTGATCACTCTGCCTGGCAGACATTACCTGTGTGCATGGACTAGCCATTGTCATCACATGCATACCGTTGACATGTCCTGTGCTTGTATTTCTTTATACAGCAGACCATGCTAGTTTGTTTTTCCCATGGTCCTTCATGATCAGCACCCATGTACGCTACAGAGGGAAGTCTGGGTGATGCATGTCAGAGGCCCGTTTGCTTGGACATATTTGTTGAGAGTCACAGTTCTGTTTCTGTCACAGTTACGTACGCTGAGCTGTCTGCATCCTGTCAATGGCTGTGCTTTTCTTTTCTATTTTTGTGTGAAGTAGAGCCTCATGTTGTCATGTCTCTCAATGCTTTTGTTGAGTGATGGTGGTGTGCATGCACTGTCTGATTACCTGTGCAGTGTCACTTTGGTTTTTACTTACAGACACATGCTTCTGGGTGGGGTGCTCCAACCTGCTGAGGGGTGTGAGAGCGGGGCCTGTTGGGAGTTGTTGTGCTGCCTCCAGATACACATTCCCCATCCCTGTGAAGATGGCTACCTACCTGTTAGGTGGTGGGGGAGCGTTCAATGGCTGACACATGCTTCTGGGTGGGGTGCTCCATCCTGCTGAGGGGTGGGAGAGGGGGCCTGTTGGGGGTTGTTGTGCTTCCTCCAGATACACATTCCCCATCCCTGTGAAGATGGCTACCTACCTGTTAGGTGGTGGGGGAGCGTTCAATGGCTGACACATGCTTCTGGGTGGGGTGCTCCATCCTGCTGAGGGGTGTGAGAGGGGGGCCTGTTGGGAGTTGTAGTGCTGCCTCCAGATACACATTCCCCATCCCTGTGAAGATGGCTACCTACCTGTTAGGTGGTGGGGAAGCGTTCAATGGCTGACACATGCTTCTGGGTGGGGTGCTCCATCCTGCTGAGGGGTGGGAGAGGGGGGCCTGTTGGGGGATGTTGTGCTGCCTCCAGATACACATTCCCCATCCCTGTGAAGATGGCTCCCTACCTGTTAGGTGGTGGGGGAGCGTTCAATGGCTGACACATGCTTCTGGGTGGGGTGCTCCATCCTGCTGAGGGGTGGGAGAGGGGGCCTGTTTGGGGTTGTTGTGCTGCCTCCAGATACACATTCCCCATCCCTGTGAAGATGGCTACCTACCTGTTAGGTGGTGGGGGAGCGTTCAATGGCTGACACATGCTTCTGGGTGGGGTGCTCCATCCTGCTGAGGGGTGGGAGAGGGGGCCTGTTGGGAGTTGTAGTGCTGCCTCCAGATACACATTCCCCATCCCTGTGAAGATGGCTACCTACCTGTTAGGTGGTGGGGGAGCGTTCAATGGCTGACACATGCTTCTGGGTGGGGTGCTCCATCCTGCTGAGGGGTGGGAGAGGGGGCCTGTTGGGGGTTGTTGTGCTGCCTCCAGATACACATTCCCCATCCCTGTGAAGATGGCTACCTACCTGTTAGGGGGTGGGGGAGCGTTCAATGGCTGACACATGCTTCTGGGCGGGGTGCTCCATCCTGCTGAGGGGTGGGAGAGGGGGGCCTGTTGGGGGTTGTTGTGCTGCCTCCAGATACACATTCCCCATCCCTGTGAAGATGGCTACCTACCTGTTAGGTGGTGGGGGAGCGTTCAATGGCTGACACATGCTTCTGGGTGGGGTGCTCCATCCTGCTGAGGGGTGGGAGAGGGGGCCTGTTGGGGGTTGTTGTGCTGCCTCCAGATACACATACCCCATCCCTGTGAAGATGGCTACCTACCTGTTAGGTGGTGGGGGAGCGTTCAATGGCTGACACATGCTTCTGGGTGGGGTGCTCCATCCTGCTGAGGGGTGGGAGAGGGGGCCTGTTGGGAGTTGTAGTGCTGCCTCCAGATACACATTCCCCATCCCTGTGAAGATGGCTACCTACCTGTTAGGTGGTGGGGGAGCGTTCAATGGCTGACACATGCTTCTGGGTGGGGTGCTCCATCCTGCTGAGGGGTGGGAGAGGGGGCCTGTTGGGGGTTGTTGTGCTGCCTCCAGATACACATTCCCCATCCCTGTGAAGATGGCTACCTACCTGTTAGGTGGTGGGGGAGCGTTCAATGGCTGACACATGCTTCTGGGTGGGGTGCTCCATCCTGCTGAGGGGTGGGAGAGGGGGGCCTGTTGGGGGTTGTTGTGCTGCCTCCAGATACACATTCCCCATCCCTGTGAAGATGGCTACCTACCTGTTAGGTGGTGGGGGAGCGTTCAATGGCTGACACATGCTTCTGGGTGGGGTGCTCCATCCTGCTGAGGGGTGGGGAGAGGGGGCCTGTTGGGGGTTGTTGTGCTGCCTCCAGATACACATTCCCCATCCCTGTGAAGATGGCTACCTACCTGTTAGGTGGTGGGGGAGCGTTCAATGGCTGACACATGCTTCTGGGTGGGGTGCTCCATCCTGCTGAGGGGTGGGAGAGGGGGGCCTGTTGAGGGTTGTTGTTGTCAGGTTTGCGTGCGGGCAGACAGACGGCAGCTACTCACCTGAAGGATCGGTACACTTTGCGCGTGCGCAGAGAAGGGCCGGGCACATCAAAATCCGGCCGTCCTCACTACGCAGCGCTTCGCGTTCTAGTGTTTCCTGAGTTCCGGTTTTGCACTCACCTGTTCACTTCCGGGTTGTTGTTCCGACGGGTGGTTCCAGTGCGCGGCGGCATTCTTCCCTCGTTGGTCGTCTCCCGGCGGTCCTGGCTCTTTGGTGTTGCGTTGGGTGTTCCTGCAGTATAGAAGAACGTATGAAGAGAAGCAGTTAGAATTGCTCGGTGGCGGTAACGGCGCACTTGCGCTGCTTTATGTTATTTTCTCACTTGCTATTACTTACGTGGTCCTGTGCTCTGGGCGTTGTGTGGGGGGTTCTCCCCGCCTGAACAGGGCCACCTATTTAGACAGAGATAAAGGAGGGGTTATTATGTCCCTATGCAGAGCACGATATTCTTTTTACCTTTATTTGCCCCTCGTTCACTAGAAGGGGAGAAGGATCTACACACTACATACTAAGGAGGTAGGGGCAAGAGTGGTTCTAGGTGCATTCTGTGGTCAGTGGTATAGGAAGTAGAAAACACGTATCACTTTCTTTTCTTTCCCCCTAAGTACATGGCAGTAGTCCCGTTTTCATACACACTGTATATAGTGGTCACCAATTTATCACAGAAAGGAATTCAATCATAGCAAAAAGTGAAGGTAGGAATAATCGCACAGAGAATTACAGATTGTCTTTATTGAAAAGCGTTATTAACCCTTTTTCTGCACCCTCACAGCTTCTTGGCGTATCCGGATGTCCCTGAGGTGCCCAGAGTTTCGAAGCTGTGTTTTCCCTCCTTTCCTTGTTTTGTTTCCTTCTTCCCCGGGTTACCTTTGATACCTTGTTTATACCGGGTGCCTTGGGTGACTAGGGGAGGTTGCGGACCTTATCATCATCCGTGGCATTCCTGCAGAAACACAGGTGAGAACCTAACAGAACGCGAAGCCCAAAAAGAATAGTAATTCTTTCTGCCCGGACGTCATGGATGTTAGTCAGGTATCCCTTGCGGATTTGTCTCACATGTTGGGCACCTTCAGGCTGAAACCCAATCCTTATCCAATAGAGTAGACACGATACAGAGAGAAATGAGAGTGGATGTTGGCAGGGGATCCCAGAGTTCAGGGTCTAATGTGCCGGTAATTCATGTTACCACTCCTCCATCCATTCCTTTAGCACCCCCTGAGCGTTTCTTCGGTGATACCACCAAATTCGCAACCTTTATCAGTCAGTGTCAGCTCCATTTTATGTGTAAAGCCTCCTGTTTTCCTTCAGATCAAGCCAAAGTGGCATTCGTTATCTCCTATTTAGGGGGGTCTGCAGCCAACTGGACCATACCTATGATAGAGAGGAACGACCCATTATTGCAAGACTATACAGCATTTAGGAGAGAACTAAAAAAGCTGTTTGATAGACACACCTTTATACATTCTGCAGACACAGAGCTCTTAACCTTACGACAGGGCTTCAAGGACTTGACTTCTTATATATCTACGTTTTACAGACTCGTTGCTGAAGCAGGGTGGCCTGAGGAGAAGCGTAGTGCGTTGTTTTATAAAGGGTTGCGAGAGGAATTAAAGGACGCATTGGCCCAAGTAGTAGACCCACCAGAGTCATGTACAGCTCTGGTGGACTTGGTGGTTAAATTAGACCATAGAATCAGTGAGCGTAGGAGAGAGAGAGGGCGAGCAGAGGTAAGGAGTCTGGTGTATAAGGAAAAGAAACCTGTGCCAGAAAAGGGAGACGAAGAACCAGAGCTGATGCAAATAGGGAGCATCAGAGGTCCCCTGAGTGAGGACGAAAGACAAAGGCGACGGGATAAGAAGCTCTGCCTGTATTGTGGAAAGCAGGGTCATTTCCTAAGAGAGTGTCCTGTCAAGCCAAGACCGACAAGGCGTTCGGAAAACTAGCAAGCCCGAGGTCACAAGAGACAGGGATTTCGGGTATTTCAGGTTTGATTGTCTCATCCAGAGAGGTAGCAGTATCACATCCTCGCCACTTCTTCCTCTCCTCTTGCTTGCAATGGGGGCAGGAGACAGTACAGGTGTACGTAATGGTTGATTCAGGTGCATCAGGTAACTTTATGGATGCGCAATGGGCACAGAAGCACCAGATCCCTTGGGTATCTAAATCCTCATGGGAAGAAGTCACAACGATAGACGGTAGCACACTGAAGTCTGGTCCCATTAAGCGTACTACTATTGCCTTGAAGCTCGTGATCGAGGAAAGACACCAAGAGCTTCTTTCGTTTGATTTGATACAGTCCCCCCAATTCCAAGTCATAGTGGGGTTACCCTGGTTGATTCAACATAACCCCTTTATTGATTGGAGGGAGAAGACGGTGGTCTTTAATCAAGATTTTTGTAGGGAGCACGTTGTGTCCGACACTGTGGACCATAAGAAGGTCGTGTCGTGCCTTACTCCTAATGAAGGGGCTTTGCCCACTATGTACCAGGTTTTTCAAGATATATTTGACAAGGAACAGGCCTCTAGCCTCCCACCCCATAGGGTATACGACTGTAGGATAGACCTGCAGCCGGGGGCTCGCATTCCTTACAGCAGAATATATGCCCTGACAGAAAAGGAAAACGTATATTTACGCGAATATCTGGATGAGATGCTGAGAATAGGGTTTATTCGTCCCTCCAGATCGCCTGCTTCATCTTCTCTTTTTTATACCGAAGAGAGAAGGGGTCTTCGATGCTGTATCGACTATCGAGCACTAAACACCATCACTATCAAGAATAGGTATCCCTTGCCCCTGATTTCCTCCCTCCTGGATCAAATAAAGGATGCCCAAGTATTTACCAAGTTAGACCTGCGAGGGGCATACCATCTGGTACGGATTAAGGAGGGGGACGAATGGAAGACCGCCTTTGTACCAAGCACGGGCTCTATGAGTACCTGGTGATGCCTTTGGGCTGTGCAACGCCCCGCGGCGTTTCAGTTTTTTATTAACGAGGCACTGAAAGACCTTCTGGGGGTGTGTGTTGTAGCTTATATTGATGACCTACTGATCTACTCCCCCTCGACACGGGAACACGTGATTCACGTGACAGGGGTATTGCAAAGGCTGCGAGACAATCATCTGTATTGTAAATTAGAAAAATGTCAGTTCCATACACAGCAGGTTAGCTTCCTGGGTTTTGTAATCACCCCACAAGGACTTAGCATGGACCCACAGAAGGTGGAAGCTATTCACCGTTGGCAGGCACCACGAACGGTTAAGGAGACACAGAGCTTTCTTGGTTTTGCCAATTTCTACAGGTGCTTTATTGATGGGTTCTCTGACCTAACCTCCCCGATAACCACACTGTTGAGGAAGGGTAGAAAATTCCAGTGGACTTCTGAGGCAGAGGCAGCCTTTGGTACATTAAAAAGGGCATTCACACAGGCACCGGTATTGGCTCATCCCGATCCGACACGTCCCTTTGTGGTGGAGGCTGACGCATCTCAGGTGGCGGTAGGGGGGGTACTTTCACAGGTGGACCCCGGTACGGGAACCCTGCATCCAGTGGCTTATTACTCTCGGAAATTAGCTCCAGCAGAGGTGAACTACTCTATAGGGGACAAGGAGCTATTAGCTATAAAAAGAGTACTCGAGGAAAGGAGACAGTACCTGTTAGGGGCCAATCATAAGATAACGATCCTTACTGACCATCGCAACCTGAAGTTCCTTCAATCTGCAAGGGCATTGTCCATGCGACAACTACGTTGGACACAATTCTTTAGCGAGTTTGACTTTGTTATACAATTTCAAGCAGGAAAGAAACACGGAAAGGCAGACGCCTTATCACGATTAGGCTATGATGATGAACCCATAGAAGGTGATCCCCCCTTAATCATAGACAGAGAGCGAATCATTGGGGTCTTGTGTTCAGAAGGAGACTTTATCCAATCAGTTAAGGAAGCACAAGCGTCCGTGGAGATGGGGGAGATTACAGGAGAACAAGAGGTCACTATGGAAAAGGCTTGTCCTACGTAAGGGGGGCTGGTTCTTCCCACTCAGGGTTTGCGGCTGCAGGCATTAGAATGGTGTCATTCACACCCCTTGCAGGACATCCAGGATTTAGGAAGACATTTGAACTACTGCAGAGACAGTTTTGGTGGCCTGATATGGGAGGGGACACTAAACGCCATATCCAGACCTGTCATGTGTGTGCCCAGGGAAAGGCCTCGCATCAGAAACCTGTAGGGTTGTTACAGCCATTGCCCACTCCTCCTAGTCCCTGGCACACTGTTTCTCTGGATTTTATTGTGGAGTTACCCAGAACCCTGAAGGGGAATACAACCCTTCTTGTAGTAGTGGACCAATTGACTAAGATGGCACATTTTATTCCTTTAACAGGCCTCCCTCCTCTAGAACATTGGCTTCTGTATTTGTGCAACATGTGGTGCGTTTACATGGTCTCCCCTCGGTATTGATATCCGATAGAGGTGCCCAGTTTATCTCTAGGTTCTGGAGAGGGATGGGTAACTTACTGCAGATAGATGTAAGGCTATCCTCTAGTCATCACCCTCAGACAGATGGCCAAACAGAGAGAGTGAATCAGTGTTTTGAGCAGTACATCCGTTGCCAGGTTTTACACACTGTCACTGATTGGGATGAGATGGTATGGTTAGCGGAATTCTCTTATAACAACAGTCAACACTCCTCCACCGCTTACTCTCCTTTCTATTGCACTTATGGTTTCCACCCTCGTACCCTGTTGCCTTCTCTTTCCTCCACTTGTCTTGTCCCTGCAGTAGTCGATTTTGTAAGAGAATTACAGGAAGTGCATAAGGCTACACGGGTGAATCTAGACAAAGCAAAGGCTAGTTACAAGAGGGGGGCGGACGCTCACCGACGCTCAGAGCCCGACTATAAGCAAGGAGACAAAGTCTGGCTCTCGTCCAGGAACCTGACATTGAGAGGGGCTTGCAAGTTCAAGCCTAAGTACATTGGCCCTTACGAGATATGTAAGGTGGTGAACCCTGTTGCTATGAAATTGGATCTACCCACCTCGATGAAGATCCATCCGGTCTTTCCATCGTCTCTATTGAAACCACTAGAACCCGGCACACGTCTCCCTGCGACCCCAGCGCCGACCAATGTTGACGGTGATTTGGAATTTGAGGTGGAGGCGATTGTGGATTCTCGGAGGTTGCGACGTAGGCTTCAGTACTTGATTCACTGGAAGGGTTATGGTGTGGAGGACCGGACCTGGGAGCCAGCCAGCCAAGTGCATGCCCCTCGCTTATTGCGTTCCTTTCACAGGCGATTCCCTGAGAAGCCTAAACCGGTAGGGGGGTCCGTAGGGGGAGTGTACTGTCAGGATTGCGTGCGGGCAGACAGACGGCAGCTACTCACCTGAAGGATCGGTACACTTTGCGCGTGCGCAGAGAAGGGCCGGGCACATCAAAATCCGGCCGTTCTCACTACGCAGCGCTTCGCGTTCTAGTGATTCCTGAGTTCCGGTTTTGCACTCACCTGTTCACTTCCGGGTTGTTGTTCCGACGGGTGGTTCCAGTGCGCGGCGGCGTTCTTCCCTCGTTGGTCGTCTCCCGGCGGTCCTGGCTCTTTGGTGTTGCGTTGCGTGTTCCTGCAGTATAGAAGAACGTATGAAGAGAAGCAGTTAGAATTGCTCGGTGGCGGTAACGGCGCACTTGCGCTGCTTTATGTTATTTTCTCACTTGCTATTACTTACGTGGTCCTGTGCTCTGGGCGTTGTGTGGGGGGTTCTCCCCGCCTGAACAGGGCCACCTATTTAGACAGAGATAAAGGAGGGGTTATTATGTCCCTATGCAGAGCACGATATTCTTTTACCTTTATTTGCCCCTCGTTCACTAGAAGGGGAGAAGGATCTACACACTACATACTAAGGAGGTAGGGGCAAGAGTGGTTCTAGGTGCATTCTGTGGTCAGTGGTATAGGAAGTAGAAAACACGTATCACTTTCTTTTCTTTCCCCCCTAAGTACATGGCAGTAGTCCCGTTTTCATACACACTGTATATAGTGGTCACCAATTTATCACAGAAAGGAATTCAATCATAGCAAAAAGTGAAGGTAGGAATAATCGCACAGAGAATTACAGATTGTCTTTATTGAAAAGCGTTATTAACCCTTTTTCTGCACCCTCACAGCTTCTTGGCGTATCCAGATGTCCCTGAGGTGCCCAGAGTTTCGAAGCTGTGTTTTCCCCTCCTTTCCTTGTTTTGTTTCCCTTCTTCCCCGGGTTACCTTTGATACCTTGTTTATACCGGGTGCCTTGGGTGACTAGGGGAGGTTGTGGACCTTATCATCATCCGTGGCGTTCCTGCAGAAACACAGGTGAGAACCTGACAGTTGTGCTGCCTCCAGATACACATTCCCCATCCCTGTGAAGATGGCTACCTACCTGTTAGGTGGTGGGGGAGCGTTCAATGGCTGACACATGCTTCTGGGTGGGGTGCTCCATCCTGCTGAGGGGTGGGAGAGGGGGGCCTGTTGGGGGTTGTTGTGCTGCCTCCAGATACACATTCCCCATCCCTGTGAAGATGGCTACCTACCTGTTAGGTGGTGGGGGAGCGTTCAATGGCTGACACATGCTTCTGGGTGGGGTGCTCCATCCTGCTGAGGGGTGGGAGATGGGGGCCTGGTGTGTGTTGTAGTGCTTTTTGTCTGTACACATGCATCCCAGTTGGTTTTGTTTTAGCTTTGTGCTTTATCAGGTTGAGTGGTGGTTACATCTGTGTGACCTGTTTTGGGTATTGTGGGTCAGACGAATGTCCTTTGGCCTAGGGGTTGTAGGTTTGAATTTGTGCAAGACGGTACATGGCAATGTGATGATATACATTGGTTTGTAGTTACCAGCTTCCAGTCCCCTGCGGATTCCTTCAAGACTCTCTGGATGTAGGATTCCAAGGACCTTCTCCTCCCACGGACTGTATGGTTTGGGTGGGATGGGAGTGCCTCCACCAGTCCCGTCAGCCAGCTGACGGTTCTTGGCCCTCTTCCTCTTCACCACGGTCTTTAGGTCATGCCACCGCTTCTGTATTTCCTGCTTGTTGCGGGGGTGGTCCCTACTGCATTGACCTTATTGACTATCCTCACCCACATTTGGGCTCTTGTGGCTAATGGGGTGTGTTGGACCATGTTGCCATAGAGTTGTGGTTCAACTCTTATTATCTCATCTACCATGACTGCAAGCTCTGAATCAGTGAATTTTGGCATTTTGTGTGGTGCCATGGTGTGTGCTGTGCAGATGTTCTGTGGTGCAGTTGTGTGGGTGTTGTGGGTGTTGTGGGTGGTGTAGGTGGTGTGTGTGTTGTGGTGGTGCTGTGTGCAGGTTTGCCTCTCCTTTGTTCTCTGGGGTTGGGACCTTCAGTTGTGGAGTGTAGCAAAGGATTGTGGTCAGGGAGGGGCTGGTTTTATGCTCAGCTATGGGGGGTGTGGCAAGCTGGTATGTTGCTGTCAGGTGTGTTGTGTGTGTTGTCCTGTGATTGGTTATTTTGAAATCTCTGGGGCTGTTGTCATTGGGCACTTTTGGTTTGTATTGGGACAGGTCTACTTCAGTGTGTGCATTGTTTGTATTTTTTTTCGTGTTTTTTGTATGTCCGCCATTTTTTTGTGGATCCTCCGCAGCGGTTCCTCGGCAGCGGTGGCTATGCTGCAGCCCTTCCGCCGCCTATCGGATTCATCACTGTTCGCGCACGATGCGGTCGGATTCATAGGTAGGTACCATGGTGGTAGTGGGGATGTCATAATGTCACGGGCGGTTACTCCGTGTGCATGGCGGCGGTTCTTTGCTTTTCCGCTGAGTATCCGGCCGTTGCGGTCGGATTTTCAGCTGGTCCGGCGAGTGCGGGCGGTTTTTCGTTGTCTCCCGCCGCCGCGGACGGATTATTGTGCCGGTTCATCGTAATGTATCCGGCGTTTTTCCCGTTGGCCATGCGGGCGTTTTTTTGCCGCTACCATGGCGGTCGGTATGTTTTTTCGACCGCCATCGTAATCGACCCCTTAGTGTTGAGAGCATCGTGCATGTGCATAAGGAAGAGCCTGCTTTGGCCATCATTGGAACTTGTCGGTGTAAAGAGTGCAGTAATAGCATCAGGGGAAATATGACTACTGCACCTTGTACTTTTTTTCCTGGGGCAATATTACGATCTGATTCCAAGTTGTAGAGGTCACAATGAAGGAGTTGCTGTACTTTCTGTATGATTTTGTGCTTCTTTTGGACCTCTACCCCAAGCAGATATTATCAACAATTATCTGGCGATATGTGTGCCTAGGAAAATCTTTGGAGTGTGCAATTGCAGCAGATCTCAAAAAGTACTGGAAACTGGCACAAATTCTATTTGTTCCTGCTTCTGACGGGAAACAGCTTTTACTCCGTAAAGACTGTTGGCATGCAAGTCTTTACAACGCAAGACAAAACCACGCATTTGAGGGTAATTAAAAAAGGGGGCTTGGTGTGTCTCCCCCCAAAAATATAAAATTTACAAATAGTACCAAAACCTGTAACTTACAAATGCAATTAAAAATGTATTAAGAATGAATGTATAATTTTTGAACAGTAGGTGGCAGTGTTAGACTGTGACAGGATTTTTCAGAAACAGTAAGCGTGGTAAAAGTATGCATGGTAGTGGAATGCGTGGTGAAGGTGTTTCTAATGTGAGTGTAAATGCATGGTAGTGGTATGCGTTCTAAAATCTGCGATGTAAAGACGTGCATGGTGAAGGAAGGCTTGGTAATGTCATACAACCGTTCTGACATCTCCTTACATCTTAGAGTGAGGGGCTTAGTGAGGTCAATTCAGCGGCACAGTGAAGGGTGCCTGGAGAGAGCAATTAAAGGTGGACGGATGAGGGGCTTGGGCACAGAGCAAGCATCAGGGTATCGATCAACCTGATGGCAGCATCCAGTGCCAAAGTGAAGCAGCAGCAACTGGAGGATCCTAAAGAGTGGGGCCACTGTAACATGGAGAGTACATCTAAATGGCCCAAATAGAGAAGAGACAGAGAAATTAGTTTTCGGGGGTACTGGCATTTGGGGCTACTCTAGGCACCTAAAGATGGCAATTAGAGGTGGGGTGCAAAGTTGGAGGCAGCACCAGGTGGAACTAATAGAGGCAGTGGTCTTGAGTGATGATGTTAGGAGTCAACTAAATGGCAGTTGGTAGAGGATGACATCTGAAGTGGACACTTTCATGCTTCTAGCAAGGGGCAACAGTGGGATGTGAGAGAGCATTAGTAGACAAGGGATCTTGGGACACAGGGAAAGGGCTGGTGGGAAGTAAAGGGGTAAATGGTGTTGAGAATAGGTAGATGCTGCATATCGGCCAAGTAAGTGCACGCCTAGGCGTACCTAAAGCGGGCAATACAGTTTCCCCAGATTTTACACTGAGAGTATTTTTGTCCCTATTTTTAAAATCAACTCATAAATCAATTTTGATCTTTAATGTTTACAGCTGAACATGTTTAAAAATTGTAATTATTGTTAATCAATGGGTCCATGCCTGATTGATGTCTTAAACCTGTTTTTTAAATGCAAAAATATGAACTCAGAGAGACAACCAGTCAACTACGAGAGAGAGAGTGAGAGAGAGAGAGAGAGAGAGAGAGAGAGAGAGAGAGAGAGAGAGAGAGAGAGAGAGAGAGAGAGAGAGCATGTAATGCTAACTCCACCAACAAATCACAACTTTTTATACATTTTCACCCATGAGCACATGATAGAAACTGAAACTTGGACATTAGGAGTTTCTGCAGGTGCCGGGATTTCTTATGAGGGGGATAGAGAGGACCTTGAAAAGATGACAATAAATATTTCTCAGATGCTGAGCTAGTTATTTGGGAAACACACAAAAGGTGATTGGAGGAATGCTTGCAGTAAGTCTACCCACTGGCAATCAGTCTGGGTATCATTCCAACCTATCTTTTTTTTGCCCACCACACCAACAGCCATATGCAAATCAGTCTTGACTCTGCTCAGGGCGAAACTGGTCTTGGGTTGCTTGTGTTCTGGTTTCAGGAAGGGCCTGGCCTGGTAGTTCGAGCTGCACTGTTCATATTGGAGCAAGGTCAAGACTGATTTGCATGGTCAAGTTTGCAGGCACCGCCACAGGCAAGCCCCTAGCATCCCCTGCTGCCATGGGGAAACTCAAGACTTCGAGAATGTCTTCTTGGCACTTGTCCATTTTTTTAGGCCTCGCCTAGGCAGCGCTTGCGCTTTCTCTTCGAGACATGCTGTGTTCAGAATATGGGCTTGAAGCCCCTCCCAACTTTTCTATCGGCTCCTCTTACTGTCCATGGCAAATACCGGCTTTTCATTGGTGAAATAGCTTACTAGTCCCTCCTTTTCAAATTTTTTAACTTCCCACAGAGACTGCCCCTGTTACATGGGCTCTTTTGCTGCATGTTATTTATTTACACTTGAAAGCATTATTTTTTTAACTGTCCTCGAGCAGCGCTCACGCTCAGCTGCCGCTCACTCATCTCCTCGGCTGCTTCCTCCTCCCCCTGCTTGTTATTTGAAGGAACGCGCCCTTTAACGACACTCGAGCAGCACTCGCGCTCAGCTGCCGCTCGCTTGTCTCCTCGGCTGCATACTTGATGCTGCAGGAGTATTTTTGCAGGCAATATAATCATTTAGCTAAATAAGGTTTGCTTTACTTTCACATTATTTGAAGGCTGTGTGCCTTTAACGACACTCCGAGCAGCACTCGCGCTCAGCTGCTGCTTGCTCATCTCCTCGGCTGCCCTCTTCTCCCCTCTGCTTGTTATTTGAAGGAACGCGCCTTTTAACAACACTCGAGCAGCGCTCACACTCAGCTGCCGCTCGCTCGACTCCTCGGTTGCATACTTGATGTTGCAGGAGTACTTTTGCAGGCAGTATAATCATTTAGCTATATAAGGTGCGCTTTACATTCACATTATTTATTTGAAGGCTGCGCACCATTTAACGACACTGGAGCAGCGCTCACGCTCAGCTGCCACTCGCTCGTCTCCTCGGCTGCCTCCTCCTCCTCCCTGCTTGTTATTTGAAGGAACGCACCTTTTAACAACACTCGTACAGCGCTCATGCTCAGCTGCAGCTCACTCGTCTCCTCGGCTGCCTCCTCCTCCCCTGCTTCTTATTTGAAGAAACGCACATGTTAACAGCACTTGAGCAGCGATCGCACACAGCTTGTCTCCTCGGCTGCATACTTGATGTTGCAGGAGTATTTTTACAGGCATTATAATCATTTAGCTATATAAGGTTTGCTTTACATTCACAGAATTTGAAGGCTGAATGCCTTTTAACGACACTCGAACAGCACTCGCGCTCAGCTGCCGCTCGCTCGTCTCCTCAGCTGCCTCCTTCTCCCCTCTGCTTGTTATTTGAAGGAACGCACCTTTTAACAAGACTCCAGCAGCACTCGCACTCAGCTGCCGCTCGCTCATCTCCTCAGCTGCATACTTGATGTTGCAGGAGTACTGTTGCAGGCAGTATAATCATTTAGCTATATAAGGTGTGCTTTACATTCACATTATTTATTTGAAGGCTGTGCGCCTTTTAACGACACTCGAACAGCGCTCATGCTCAGCTGCCGCTCACTTGTCTCCTCGGCTCCTCATCCTCTCCCCT
Organism: Calotriton arnoldi; assembly: GCA_963921515.1. NCBI lineage: Eukaryota > Metazoa > Chordata > Amphibia > Caudata > Salamandridae > Calotriton > Calotriton arnoldi. The sequence continues at coordinate 1,517,532 of CAWUFW010004472.1, read as the reverse complement.
GCTTGTTATTTGAAGGAGCGCCTTTTAGCAAGACTCGAGCAGCGCTCGTGCTCAGCTGCAGCTCACTCGTCTCCTCGGCTGCCTCCTCCGCCCCTGCTTGTTATTTGAAGGAACGCGCCTTTAACAGCACTTGAGCAGCGCTCGCACACAGCTTGTCTCCTCGGCTGCATACTTGATGTTGCAGGAGTATTTTTTCAGGCAGTATAATCATTTAGCTATATAAGGTTTGCTTTACATTCACTGAATTTAAAGGCTGAATGACTTTTAACGACAATCGAACAGCACTCGCGCTCAGCTGCCGCTCGCTCGTCTCCTCAGCTGCCTCCTTCTCCCCTCTGCTTGTTATTTGAAGGAACACACTTTTTAACAACACTCCAGCAGCGCTCGCACTGAGCTGCCGCTCGCTCATCTCCTCGGCTGCATACTTGATTTTGCAGGAGTACTTTTGCAGGCAGTATAATCATTAAGCTATATAAGGTGTGCTTTACATTCACATTATTTGATGGCTGCGTGCCTTTTAACGACACTCAAGCAGCGCTCACGCTCAGCTGCCGCTCACTCGTCTCTTCGGCTGCCTCCTCCTCTCCCCTGCTTGTTATTTCAAGGAACGCGCCTTTTAATAACACTCAAACAGCGCTCGTGCTCAGCTGCAGCTCGCTCATCTCCCCAGCTGCCTCCTCCTTCCCCCTGCTTGTTATTTGAAGGAACGCGCCTTTTAACAACACTTGCGCAGCACTCGCGCTCAGCTTGTCTCCTTGGCTGCATGTTTCATGTTGCAGGAGTATTCTTGCAGGCAGTATTAACATATAGCTATATAAGGTTTGCTTTACATTCACATTATTTGAAGGCTGCATGCACACTCGAACAGCGTTCGCACTCAGCTGCCGCTCGCTCGTCTCCTCAGCTGCATATTTGATGTTGCAGGAGTACTTTTACAGGCTGTATGATCATTTAGCTATATAAGGTTTGATTTACATTTACATTATTTGAAGGCTGCACGTCTTTTAACGACACTCGAGCAACGCTCACGCTCAGCTGCCGCTCGCTCCTCTCCTCGGCTACCTTCTCCTCTCCCTGCTTGTTATTTGAAGGAAATGCCTTTTAATGATACTCGATCAGCGATCGTGCTCAGCTGCCGCTCGCTCCTCCCCTCGGCAGGCTCCTCCTCCCACTGCTTGTTATTTGTAGGCTGTGCACCTTTTAACGACACGCAGTCCACGGCAGATAAAAAAATAACATAAAAAGGGAGTGCCGTATCACCCCATGGGGTGCCCTCCCTCTCCCACCACCCGTCCATTGCATGTCATCATTCATTGTAATATGGCCAGGTTTGAGTGCGTTAAGGTAACCATGTTGTTCCTGCTTACATTTCACATGCTTTACTTAATCTTGCATTCCCTATGAGTGTTTGCTTTTTCCAGAATGTTGTTACTTTTCTTTTTCAGGCATTGCACCATTTGCCCACTGCCCAATCAAGGGTAGTCACTGACAGAGGGAGACCAACATAGAGCCATAACACATGGCTAAAAGACATTGACAATACCAGTAGTTTAAAAAAATAATGTCTTACTGGTTATATAAAAGGTGACAAAAATGCTTATAACACTTTTTTTTTTACAACTTTTCAACATGCTGCACAGCACCCACGCTCCTCTACAACATAGCTTAAAGACATTGCCAAAGCCAATAGATTTGCCTAAACACTTGTAAGGCCCCAAAAGCGTGACCTATTGGCTATGCCAATGCTTGTTTTTTTAATTACTGCCAGTCTGAGACTGGAAAGAACTGCACCCACTAAAAGCATTGTAGTAGCATAGTAGATATGGAGCTGTCCCCCTCTCTGTCTTTCATGCAGAGACATTTTAAGGGATGGCAAAGTGGGCTCTGGCCCAGGGCCCCAGCCTTTCAGGGGGCCTATTGATAGAGCCAGCTCTGTTCTGCAGAGATCTTGCCCTGGTGACCTTTAATAATTCTTAAATAGATTGTTTTAAATCAGTTTTCCTTTAAATTACTTTTTAATTTGGGTGGTTTGTGAGAGTCAATTTACAGACATTTTGCAGAGAAATGTGTTTATGTTTCCCATGAGGCACTGAGTCAAGGCTGATTTGCATATAGCTGTGTCTGAACTGGGGTGGTGAAGTGAGCTAAAGAATGATGATGGAATCAACCCAGATCTGTGACTTGGGGTGAGTGTCTGAAAAGTTTTAGTGCTCCGTCCATCATCTCCTTGTGTTTGCTTTGTTCGCCCTAAGTTGGCAGGGTATGCCCAGACGTGGGTCCCTTGCTCACTTTGCCACTGGATTCAAGCTAGCCTGGCTTATGAGTGGTGTTACCCTGAATCCGGTCCCAGGATGCTTTTTTCTGGTCCAGGGAAGACATGGCTTGGCGGTTCGGGCTGGACTGTTCCCATCAGGCACAGGGTCAAGACTGATTTGCATATAGCTGTGTCTGAACTGGGGTGGTGAGGTGAGCTGAGCTGAGCTAAAGAATGATGATGGAATCAACCCAGATCTGTGACTGGGGGAGAGTGTCTGAAAAGTTTCAGCGCTCCGTCCATCATCTCCTTGTGTTTGCTTTATGTTTCATGCCACAGCCACAAAAAAAGTTTCTTTTAGATAAAAAAAAAGACCTCACATATGAGAAATGGAAGGGTGTCACAGAGATTATTTGCAGTAATATCAGTGAGCTGTTGTTGTGTTACAACATTGAAAACACACATCACTATCCCTGAATATTAGATGTAAACACATTTAGAATTTGGAGAAGTGTGCCTGTGCACTGTCAGTGACTTGACCAAAGAGGGTATGAAAGAGTTGAATTTGGATCATGAATTTAAAGCTGTTTTGAGCAAGGCCCCCACAAAATGCCTTTGGCCCAGGGCCCCCAAAATCCTTAAGATGTCCCTGCTTTTCATGCAGCGCTTCACAGATTAAAAAAATATACGTTTGTCCCTTAATCTTTAAGAATTATGAAGTAGACGATTGTTACTGAAAAAAGTTATATAGTCAGCTTCTCTCGGAAGCTAATTATAATTCCAGACAACTTCGATATGCATTGTGTAGAAAAGTAAATTGTGCAACAGGGTGGTGTACATCAAAGTAGGGTATGGGAGTTGGGAGACTATTAAAGATGTGTACATCACCCGGGGTTTACACATTTCCTTTACGCATTGAATGATTACTTTACATTTCAAATACAGCTTTTTTGGCAGCTGCAAATAAGTGATTTACCCAAAATCACACTACTGTAGTCCGTTGTTGATGCCGCCCTTGCAACCCAAATATCCAGGTTCCATTGATAACCTTCTAGCCACATCGCCAAACGTTCGAATTAACGTATTCAGCAGCCTGTGCAGATCCTAATTTGTCAGGTCACCGTGCAGACATTATTTTAAGAAGTTCGAATTTTGCTGGAAACTATGAAGTAAAACATGTTTGAAAAGGAGTGAAAACTTCCGCAGTGATAGGAAATATGCTTTAAAAATTTCAGGTTTTTCTGCTGTGTTTGTCTACTTCTTCAGCCCCATGCCCTCCTTTTCCCCCAATTCTCCTCGACTGCACCCTTGTGACATATGGGAGTGTCCTACCATGAAAACGCTTTCTGTCTGTATTCGAGATCGTGTAATTAAAATGCTCTAAAATGAAACAAAATGATTGATGGTGTTACGACTAAAAAGCCATATGGTAATTTTCGCTAATGGCGCCTTTCACTTACAGCCTTTGACCCTTAGAAGGCTCCGTCGAGCACCCCAAGGTGGGTGGGTCACAGAGATTTAACTGGAAGTGTCATGTTTTCCTGGAATGCAGCCTGTGCTTACAGTATATGTTCTGGGCTGTGTTATTAATAAGTTTTCACGGTTAAACAAAGCTTTCCAGGCATGTCAGCAGGACACTACATAAAACACGCAGCTTTTCTCCCTTTCCTATTAAATAAAATTACACCCATGAAATGTTTATTTCCCTGGAAACCAAAAGGAATGCTTGCCCACTGAAAACTAACATTGTAAATTGTGTAATCGTCCGCATATTCTGACAGGCAGACAATAGAGTTGTTTTAAACATCTCCATCAGGGTGCAGTGTCAGAATTTGTTCAGCTGTCCGGAACCCCTCGTGTTTACTGAGTCCGGGCCAGCTGTCTACCGGCAGCAGAATAGTAGAGCGTTTCCCCTAAAAACTTGTCTATGATGTCTAAAGCTCAAGTTTCTAGTGCCTGTGAAGACAGTGAAGTCATCTTTGGGGCATGTAATGTTTTATCCAACTGATTGCACCTGAGTGCGGTTTATTTGCTGTATAAGAAGCAGAATGTAAAACGGGAATCGTGTCTGTAGAAGTTACTTGTTATCGCGATAGTAGGCGATATGCTGTTTCATCCCTGTAGGGTGGGCCATGTATTGGACATGCTCCTGTAACGCCTTTTGTCCAAGTCCTGCAGCAGTCCGAGTTTATTGTGCAATACCCAGGGTGGGGATTTTGTGTAGCACTTGCTTTCCAAGCTCTCACATTTATTGCATTCTTATCGGATATACCAAGTGCCTGAGCTCCTGTTTCATCCATAGTAGTAGTGAAATACCCTGGCCATTGATAGTAGACGTTTAACTCAAATACAATATGTAGGGTAAGAACACACAATAATGATTAATTTTCAGTGCAATGTCTAATATTTAAAAATAATAGCCCTTTATTTGTAGTACGAGAATGTAGGGCAGTAAAACAATCACCAACAAAGAAACATGAAGGCCCTAGCACCTTCTGGGCTAAACTATGATCCTAAAAATTGTTAATGTGCGCAGGCAGCTAAGCGCTATAGTCACTTTGGCATTGGAGTGAATAGCCAATGTTAACCTCAGTGGTGGCTCATCCCCTAAGGCGGAGGAGCGTCGCCCCACTGCTTTTTTGCAGTGAAACAAAGGGAAAATATAATGATAATAACTTACGTTATTATCATTTTATTTTCTCCTACTTCCGCAGCTCTGCATGAGGGGGCTGGGGCAGGGGAGGAGCGGTAGCACCCCCCTAAGTGTGCAATGACTGCTTGGCTGGCCCTCTCGGGCCGTCCAAAACAGACTTGCACACTTCGCGTGTTCTCCATGCAGGCTGCAGTACAGCCTGCATGGAGAACATGCCCAGGCTCCAAGTCAGCGTTTGAGCGCCGAAAAACACGGCGCTCAGACCAATGACAATGCTGCTAAGGCAGCGTTGTGATTGGCTGACTGGGAGCCTGGGTGTGCTTCCTGTTGAGGCAGAGTGAGGGAGGATTACGGAGGAGAAACGCGGCGGGGAAGCGGCAAGAAGGTACATTTTTATTTTTTATTTTATTTTTTTATACCCGCTTCCCCTGCTTCCTCCCCCTTCCCGCCCCCTACCTCCGATCCATGCTAGCCGCCGCTGGTTAACCTATGAATAATGATCGCAATCCCTGTTTGCTCTAATTTCCTGCTCCAAGTTCTCAGATGCCCCAGGACCAGCCGCACTATTACTGTCACTCCAGTCAACGATAGGCTACAATGTATCTAGGAGGCACAGCTGTGTCTGGCTCCAGAGTATACTCATTCAAGAAGTAAGGGGAGATGAACTACGACTGTGGTGCCCCTGTGAAAAAGTCCAAACACCTACACCGCAAATTAGTCAGGTAACACAAAACCACTGGAAGGTGTTGTCACAGGACACAAGGCAAACTTTCAAAATATACCATGCAGGGAACACTATGGTGAAACCTAACTCAGTTTGGGGGACTAGTGTGACACTCCCTGGTCTGACTAGGGCCTTCACTAGGCCAAGGCAGCCAGGGCTCTTGCCCCAGGACCTACTCATATTGGGGGTCCGAGCTGGTGCTACAACAGGTATTTAAGTAATAAAAATTAGGTTGGACTTTTTCTTTCGTGATGCAGCCAACGCTGTGACACCACTAGCTGGTGCCAAAGACTGCGCCTTCCTTTTCTTTCGTTACTTATTTCATCAAATGCGGGCAGTGACTAGGATGTAAAACCCCTAAGGGCCCTATAAAATTTCCAACCCTTACCTAGTCCCACAAAAACGTCTGACATGACTGGTTCTGAGTTGAGGTGCCACGTCAGTAGGTACAAGTGCGTTCACAAGTATCAGGGGCCTATTCATTTGGAAATAGTCACAATGAAGATTTTCAGTATTATGTCTCTATCAGGGAACAGTGGGTACGCACTAAACAAGGGTGCATCCACCTGGGACCATTGGCACCGTACTTTAATCTTAGGTGACCAGTCACTCAAGATAGCTCAGGAACTGTTGGTCATATTAATAAGATGGCTCCAATGGATGTGAATTCAGAGCATCTGGACACACCTGTATAAAGACCCCACAAGGACCTAAATGCGAGGGAAGACACCATGTTCTTTGTAGGTTCAAGAAAGTTTCAAGTAGGTGCCTCTCCAGGCCACATTACTTGTCTGCCACTAAGTCACTGGCTCAAAAACTGGCTGCAGAGAAGTAGCTCAGGTGTACATGGCGTTGGTTAAGAAGGCAGTGCAAGTTCACTAGTTGGTGGGATATTCTCTTTGGTGGGATATTCTCTGTCTCCAGCATAGCTGGATCCTCTTTTGATAAGATAGGGATTTGCTTCAGTGGGTTCACTCCAGTCAGGTGGGCTACAGATACTTAAAGCTTTTAGGAAGGATCTCTCCTTGAATTGCTCCACCTCCCTCATGCATGTTTCAACAGTCAACTAGAACTGGTCTGCCTCTTGGTTTGGACAGCTCCTCACAAGGCTTTTCATCTCTTCGTCTTTCAAGCAGGGGCAGTAGTTTCATCAGCGAAGTGACCTATTCCTGACATGTTGTCTCCCTCTGCTGATGCTGCATAGCTTACTCACAAGCACCAACCAAGTATGGGATACTAATTGCATAGGTTCATCATTGATGTAAGCTTGGGGTGTCTGGTAAGAATCCAGGCCCGTTCCATTGGTATACCACTTACATATTCCAGATCTACAGCTGTCCAAAACAGAAAGCAGCCATACAGGTTGCTCCCTAGGCTGCTTACATGCGATTAAATGGAAGCAGCTAATGGTAGGTCGAATGTGTATTGGGAGGCCGCAGACAAGACATCCCCTGTGGTGGAAGGTGACACGAAGCAGAGGAGTGATTGCTATGTTCACCATTATTAGACAGGTGATATTTCTTACTATTTCTCTAGACTGAATGTGTGTTGCAGCCTGTTATATCCCGCATAGATGCCCTAATGTAGATCCGTTCGTACATGCCCTAAAATGGACGTATTCATATTTACCCTAATATGGTCATATTCGTACTTGCCCAATTATGGTCATGGTCGCATATGCCCAATTATGGTCACAACTGTACATGTCCTATTATAGCATGATTCCTTATATAGGCATGATCTTTCACCTAGATTGGTCCCAGCTAGTACACAACGAGCTCTGAGGGCTGAACGTTATCTATCCTGTGGTTTTGAATGCAGCAGGGTTCTTCCAAACAAAGGCCCACACTGTACTCATTAATTATGCATGGATTTCTAAGAATACACCACCGGCATAATATGTATGTACAAAGTTCACCCCTGACATCTTCCTCATGTCCAATACAACCCATACTAAGGACCGAGACTCTTTAGGGTATAAATACACCACATCTTGCCCCGGTAAGACAGAGGGAACCGAGACGTCCATGCTGACACACTGACCAGAGACGCTGAGGCTCCTGCATGCAGTCGCTCAAGCTGACAGTGGTCTGACACAACCCGGACGGGGTGTCCAACTCGAGACCAGGACGGGGTCCCACACTCTCTCTATTCAGGTATGGGGGTTCGACTAAATCCTAGGAGGATTCTTGGCTCTTAGCTTCTAAGACCTACACACATATGCTAGGTACACTCAGGTACATCTAGGTAGGCATCGTAGGAGTACACGCACTTGCATAATGCTTTTATATTCATGTATGTATCCATGATTATCGCAATATGGTAGAACTGTTCTATCCCTTTGCTTTTATCGTACTGCTGATAATATATCTCTGCTATTGTCTGCTGGTTACCGCAGCACATATATTTTACACTAGAATAACAACTGTTCAATAAATACTTATTGAAACGCCCGACTGTTTATTCTGTGTAACTCTCTGAGACAAACTGAATAAGGGAGCACGAATGACTGAGTGAAAGGTAGTACATTGTTTCCACGATTCTGAGGGAATCAGGGTTGTCATGATCTAAGGTTGCCAGAAACTAATCTCTCCCCGATAAAAGGTGACACTAGTGGCACTGCGAGCTAGCTAATGCAAAAACAATCTAACATAAGCAGTGAGGGTGCACAGAGTTAGTCTGCCACCAAGCCCACAGCTTATGTTATACAAACGCGCAGGTCCTGCATGGGTACTATAGGAACTACACGACAAGCCTAGCCATCAAACATGAGCATAACATGAGCATAACAACTTCATGCCCATCAAAGTGAAGACCTCAGAGCTGCTCCAAGGCCATGGACCCTTGAATTGCCTTAATCTTCTTGGTTGCCGCCATTTTTAGGAGGGCAGGTAGGGATAATAAATTCTGGCTTTTAAGCGAATATCAACCAACCTTTGCCGTACAGATATAAAAGCTCCTTATCAAGGCAGGAAGGCACATTATTTTATTTTTGTTGTTTTTTTTTCTTTCACTTTAGAATAGGAAAAAGGAAAGCTAAAGCACCCTTAGGATGTCAACGTGCACTGCCCTGCTCTTAAGCACCCCAGAGGCGGAAACATCACCACTGACTGTGATATGTCTCTCAGTGAGTTGGCAGCACACATGGAAGCAACAAAAGGTATCCAGCTATAAGTAGCTGTTTAAGCTCAGGAGAAATTTAAACTGGCAATGATGTAAAAGAGAATACCCTAGACTTTGGGCAAAACATGGCCACTCTGGCCTGTGAAGAGAGAAGGCTGTACTGGCTCATCGATCGAGCAAAAGAAATTAGAATCCCTAGATCCAAGAGGCCCCCTGCTTACAGTACTCGTGGTGGCAGCGACATTGTGCTGATTGAATTGGCAAAAGTGGGGAAGCCAGAATCCCATTTTCCCAAAGAGTTTGTACTGAGTTATATGGGTGAACATTACATAGAATAATGGGTTGAATCGTTTGAATTGGATTGTTCCATGAACCTGGTGGAAAAAGACTACTCCATGAACCTGATCAAAGAGAAGTACTAGAGTCTTTGGGTAGGTGGAAGCTGCCTGCATTGGAGAGGGATGCTATTTTCAAATTATACCCAATGCATCACTGTTACAATACGAATGCATGAAGGAGACTTCGCTAAGGTGGCTTGGGCTGACTCCTGAGAAGTACCATAGAGATTTCAAGGACTGCTTAAAACAGTCTCACCAGACTCATGAAGATAAGGTGGATGTCACTTTAAAAGTAACAGATGATTATAATGACACAACCTATGCCAACATTAATAATTTCGTTTTGAAGGATCTCATTTTTCGTAACCATCCTCCAGAGTTTTGGTGGTAACTAATGGATTCCAAAATCACTGACCCCAGAGAGTTTGGGAAGAGTATTCACTTGTGAATCAGCAGTAGACTTCTCAGAAAGAGATTAGACTTCACCCATCAAACCAAGTTTAAATGAGAACAAACATAACAAGAAAGGTGTTTTCTAAAGGGGCCACAACGTTCAAGTAAAGAAGGAAGGTGTGATCCATATCACTTAAGGGAAGAAGAAAGAGGAGAAGCACTTTGATTCCTGTGTTCTGACTGTCAGCAGCCTTTAAACAAGACAGGTGACTCATCCTGTACCACACAGGGTTCTGATTTTACTCTGAAGTATTCAATATTTTTGTAACTTCTCTTGCCTAGCTCCTAATAAAGCATGCCCTCTGGTATTTTTTCAAGAGATGCCTGCTTGCTCTGTTAATCCAACCTTTCTCTAAAGTTTTTCAGCCTGCTTTACAGCCTAAAGGATGTGGTTGTCTGGATGTTTGAAAATCATGTCATACTACCACAGAAGGAGAGCATCTCGAAAGATCTTCTCATACTCAAAGTGTTACCAATTCATGAATGCATTCTGTACAAAGCAGTATACATTTACTATCCATAGGCAATACATGTCCTGCTGTCTTCATCCCCCACTTCCATAGATACACACCCTCATAATTTCTTAGATCCTCAACTTCTGATCTTCTTATGCTTCTTTACATTAAGGGGTCGATTCCGATTCGGGCCGGAAAAAGCACCGACCGACTCGGAGCCGGAATTTATTCCGACCGACACGTACCTGTGGCGCCCGACACGCCAAGTACGATGCAAAGCGTGCAAAATCCGACCAACACGTACCGAACCCAAGCCGAACGACCGAGCCGCACGGAAAACAGCAATACGGCCGGAAAAACACGCGAATCGAACCGACCGACACGCACCCGGAACAAATCCGACCGAAACGTACACGCGAACTCCAAACCGCAAACTACGATGCAAGGCGCGAAAACCACGACCGAGTCGGACGGAGGACAAGCCGTACGACCGACACGCATACAAAACCGAGCCGAAGTAACACAAAACACCGCGACCGACGCGTACGCAGCATAGAAAACTGCACAAACACAGCCTGAACGAAACGGAGAACACCGTACGAGACAAATGCAGGGTCCGACTCGGTCATAAGAACGTTTCCAACATGCACAGACAGTACAAAGGAAAATTAACACAAAAAAAGGCCAAACAAGCAATTACAAAGCCAATAAATACTGGGGGGTGGGGACAGAGAACAAAGACACACCCACAACTCCACCCATATAAAGGACACAAATCCCAACCATGATCCTTTGCAAATGCCATTCCACTGCCAGCACCCAACAGACAGCAACCACACACCCACAGCTCATCCCTCACACAAGCCACACACCATCAGCACACCAACAGATACCTACCTCACATACACCCAGCAAAACACACACTCACACACCCTCACCTGCACACCAACACACACATCACTCACCATCACCACCCATCACCATGCCCCCCAAGAAGAATCACAAGTTCCTAGATTGTGAATTGGAAGTCCTGGTAGACGAGATCCTCAGGGTAGAGCCACAGCTGTTTGGCACACTGGTCCAACAGACACCCATCTCCCAGAAAACCAAGATGTGGGAGAGGATCATCAACAGGGTGAACGCACAATCACCATGTCTGCGCACAAAGACCGACATCCAGAACAGGTGGTATGACGTGCGCAGGAGGGTCCGGGAGCTGCTCAAGAAAGACTACCTCCTGAGCCAATACACCGGCAGTGGCCCTCCTGCCAAGCCAGTATACCTCAGGCCCTGGGAGGAGAAGGTGCGGGCCATCCTTCCGCCAGTGAGCGTATATGGACTAGAGAACATCCCAGAGCCTGGTGAGTACACAACAAATGTACACAATAGTCTGCCACAATACACACACACATCACTGTCAAGGGGAGAGTCAAACCATGCACTCATAGCAATTACACAGCAACCAGAACAGAATCATCCCAAAATGTGTATGTCAGTCAGAGAAACACAACACATGCCATCTCAAAGTTACATTCAACCGTGCCATCACATGTACAAACACAACTACAACTACAGCTAGGCAGTGGCACAAATAGAACTAACAAACACATCCAGACATGTAGCCACCACAACAACACCAACACACAGTGAAGACCACTGAAAGGAAGGAATTCTGTGTATGCTGGCCAAGTCAGTGTAGCCAATAGCATCATGGGAGTCGTAGTCACACATATTGCCCCCCCACAACTGTCCCATCAACACCACCATGAACCATGCGCACATCACAGGGAGTGGAGAAGGACTCACAAGATGGCTGACACTGGCTACTGCTGTGGGGAGCACAAGGCCCTGCTGGCAACTGTGCACCAACAAACAGCAGGACACCACTGACTGACATCCTGAGAGACAACTTCCACTCCCTGCAATGGAAGCACGTTCCATGGTGTGATATCTGGCTGGCTGGGTGGGAAGGAGGACTCGCACCACTGACCATAGTCACAAGCACCTCCCCTCACACACACCCTCAACACATACTCCACATAACCCACCTGGGAGAATGCAATGCCACACATCCTAACTCAAGATCCCACAAAGAACCTCCACCCTGGGTTATGTCGTGTGAAGCACAGGGACACTCATGGGACTTTCAGCCAAACAACTGCCAGGACAACACTCCCAGCCATCCTGTCAGCACAGGCAGCCCACCCCACAGGGAAGCAGAGTCAAAAGGAAGGAAGCATGGGCATGCTGGGAAGGGGGTGGAGGCAATAGCATGATGGGAGTCGTAGTCACAGCTCTACATCCCCCATCACATGGCCCAGCAAGCTCACACTCATGCATGCACATCCCACAGAGAGTGGAAAGGCCCATCAAAGATGTCTGACACTGTTGCTGTGTCGTGGGGAGCACAAGGGCATGCTGGGAACTGCACACCAACCAACAGCAGGACACCACTGTCAGCCATCTTGCCATTGCTCTCACACCCACACACACTGAACTCCCCACAAAACCAAGTAAGTATGGGAATGCTGGGAAGTGGGGTGGAGGCAATAGCATGATGGGAGTGGTAGTCACAGATATTGGTCATCCCCACAACTGTCCCATCAACACCACCCTGAACCATGCGCACATCACAGGGAGTGGAAAACAACTGACAAGATGGCTGACACTGTGCACTGCTGTGGGGAGCACAAGGCCCTGCTGGCAACTGCACACCAACCAACAGCAGGACACCACTGTCAGCCATCTTGCCATTGCTCTCACACCCACACACACTGAACTCCCCACAAAACCAAGTAAGTATGGGACTACTGGGAAGTGGGGTGGAGGCAATAGCATGATGGGAGTGGTAGTCACAGATATTGGTCACCCCCACAACTGTCCCATCAGCACCACCCTGAACCATTTGCACATCACAGGGAGTGGAAAACAACTGACAAGATGGCTGACACTGTGCACTGCTGTGGGGAGCACAAGGCCCTGCTGGCAACTGTGCAACAACCAACAGCAGGACACCACTGCCAGCCATCTTGCCATTGCTCTCACACTGACACACACTGAACTCCCCACAAAAGCAAGTAAGTATGGGAATGCTGGGAAGTGGGGTGGAGGCAATAGCATGATGGGAGTCACAGTCACAGACATAGCTCACCCCCACAACTGTCCCATCAACACCACCCTGAACCATGCTCACATCACAGGGAGTGGAGAAGGACTCACAAGATGGCTGACACTGGCTACTGCTGTGGGGAGCACAAGGCCCTGCTGGCAACTGTGCACCAACAAACAGCAGGACACCACTGACTGACATCCTGAGAGACAACTTCCACTCCCTGCAATGCAAGCACGTTCCATGGTGGGATATCTGGCTGGCTGGGTGGGAAGGAGGACTTGATGCACTGACCATAGTCACAAGCACCTCCCCTCACACCCCCTCAACACAAACTCCACAGAACCCACCTGGTAGAATGCAATGCCTCCCATCCTAACTCAAGATCCCACAAAGAACCACCACCCTGGGTTATGTTGTGTGAAGCACAGGGACACTCTTGGGACTTTTAGCCAAACAACTGCCAGGACAACACTCCCAGCCATCCTGTCAGCACAGCCAGCCCACCCCACAGGAAGCAGAGTCAAAGGAAGGAAGCATGGGCATGCTGGGAAGGGGGGTGGAGGCAATAGCATGATGGGAGTGGTAGTCACAGATATTGCTCAGCCTCACAACTGGCCCATCAACACCACCCTGAACCATGCTCACATCACAGGGAGTGGATAAGGACACACAAGATGGCTGACACTGGCTACTGCTGTGGGGAGCACAAGGGCATGCTGGGAACTGCACACCAACCAACAGCAGGACACCACTGTCAGCCATCTTGCCATTGCCCTCACACCCACACACACTGAACTCCCCACAAAAGCAAGTAAGTATGGGAATGCTGGGAAGTGGGGTGGAGGCAATAGCATGATGGGAGTCACAGTCACAGACATAGCTCACCCCCACAACTGTCCCATCAACACCACCCTGAACCATGCTCACATCACAGGGAGTGGAGAAGGACTCACAAGATGGCTGACACTGGCTACTGCTGTGGGGAGCACAAGGGCATGCTGGGAACTGCACACCAACCAACAGCAGGACACCACTGTCAGCCATCTTGCCATTGCCCTCACACCCACACACACTGAACTCCCCACAAAAGCAAGTAAGTATGGGAATGCTGGAAAGTGGGGTGGAGGCAATAGCATGATGGGAGTCACAGTCACAGACATAGCTCACCCCCACAACTGTCCCATCAACACCACCCTGAACCATGCTCACATCACAGGGAGTGGAGAAGGACTCACAAGATGGCTGACACTGGCTACTGCTGTGGGGAGCACAAGGGCATGCTGGGAACTGCACACCAACCAACAGCAGGACACCACTGTCAGCCATCTTGCCATTGCCCTCACACCCACACACACTGAACTCCCCACAAAAGCAAGTAAGTATGGGAATGCTGGGAAGTGGGGTGGAGGCAATAGCATGATGGGAGTCACAGTCACAGACATAGCTCACCCCCACAACTGTCCCATCAACACCACCCTGAACCATGCTCACATCACAGGGAGTGGAGAAGGACTCACAAGATGGCTGACACTGGCTACTGCTGTGGGGAGCACAAGGCCCTGCTGGCAACTGTGCACCAACAAACAGCTGGACACCACTGACTGACATCCTGAGAGACAACTTCCACTCCCTGCAATGCAAGCACAGTCCATGGTGGGATAACTGACTGGCTGGGTGGGAAGGAGGGCCGGCTGTCAACCAAATACAACCAATGCAGACCATGTTCACACCCCAACAAATACATAGAAATGCCCAAATAATGCAGGACAATGTGCCACACCAATATCAACCCCTGACTGTGACGACTTAGGACAATGCAATGTACAGGCCCGCACCCAGAGGCACAGTCACAACTGTCAGGTGTGTCAACCATTGATGCCTGCAGAAACATAACATACATTGTGTGTGTCTCCCAAAAACAGGTGATGATGGGGACTCAGCAGCAGACGCTGAGGAGTCCCAGTCCCAGGCTCAAGAGGATGCGGAGCTCACTGGTGTCGTACAGCCTCTGCCCTCCTCGGACGAAGAAGACCAACCTGGCACATCCGGTGCAAGTCTACATGCAGCACCAGCAGGACCACCAGCTGCAGCACCAGCAGGACCACCAGCTGCACCCCCTGCACCCACCCCTCCAACGACTGTCACCACAAATACCATCCCTGCCGACATGGACAGAACAAGGAGCAACACCAGCACAGGGACCCTGGACCAACCTGGGGCCATGGACACCACCACCACCACCAACCCCCAAGGTGGACCAGGGTCATCTGTGCGTGCCACTGCACGCACTGCACATGTCAGCAGGGGTGGTGGGAGGGGTGGGAGACAGAGGTCGCTGCTTGCAGAGGTTGCTGGTGTGCATGATGACCCACAACTGGTACGCATAGCTGATGCATACCAGTCCAGCACCGGAGATCTCAGCCAGGTAGTGGGGCTCCTCAGAGACATGAAACAGCAGCAGGCTGCCCATCATGCCTGCTTGGACTCTCACATGTCCCACGTGGACTCACACATGTCCCGCGTGGAGTCCAAGTGGGATGCACTGCATGAGATGACGGCGGTGCACAGGGACATTTTACAATGCCTCCGCCAGATGAACAGCAACCAGTCCACACCTCCCTGTGTGCCAACAACATCTGGTTCTGAACAAACTGCAACTGCCACAGGGAGGGAGGATGACTCTGGCGGAGAGTCCCCTGCACCGCAGCAGCCTGTACTTGAGGGGCCCCCCCAAAGAAGAGGGGTCGTCCGAGGAGGGGCAAGTGAGAGGCCGATGGCCAAGCGCAACTCCCAGGAAGCCTGAACCTGTTCTGGATGTTCACCTTTGTGCACAGACTGTTCACCCTGTTGACGGCAACACTACTCCCACACATTGCATGGGGAGTACAAGTTGGACCAATGTCTCAGACATCTGTGGCCCCGATACTGGGGATTTTGTCTACCAGGACTTTCAATTCACCTAGGAACTTCTGATTGCAAGATTTATGTACAGCACTACCCATCCTATGCACTATTCACACAAATGTATCACAATAAACACACTAATACACCATACTTGCCTCTGTTGTGATTCCAAGGTGGGTGCTGTTATGGGGATGATGAACTGCAAAATTACACTGTGTATGCGAACTGCAACAGCAAGTACAACACAGGCATGTGAGTAAAGGCAACGTGACACATATGAGGGAGACACACCACCAGGGCTACACAACACATACACACCTAGGCCATCTGACTCATTGCCTACACTGATGTTGCCAGGGAAGACGGTGCAATGCACAGACACCACACCCATTCCCAGTTGTAGTCAAGTAGCCCACAGGTGCAGTAAGCAAATGGCAGTCAAATGTGTGACCACAGACAACGCACATCACAAAGTGAAGCACAGGTTTATTACACAGTTGCAACATGTCGTAACCACTACAGATGCAAGGTAATCCCACCTGGCAGCGGGCACACAGTCAACAACTGTAGACGGAAGGAAGTCCATGGGTGTGGCGCACATCACCTGTAGGGACACAACAGCTACCACCCTGGAAGTGCAATCACGTCGTCGGTGGACACAGTTGACCAAACGAATCTGAAAGTACCCTGTGAAGGACAGAAATGACACACAGTCAAAAGCAATGGAGAACAGGACAGAACAGCAAAACTCATGCACAATACATGTTACAAGATACCCACCCAGAACCAAGTTAGCATGTCAACACTGTTGGGGAGTACAGCCCACCTGTAAGCACACATCGCAACACACATCCAGTCAAGTAGCCCATGGACACACTCCAACAGCACCAGAGCACCACCTACACATATCATGCCAACTCACATCATTGACATGACACCTCAGGATACTCACATTCAGCTAAAGAAGTTGGTGATGAGCTGTGTGCGGACATCACCCTCATCATCATCATCATCATCACTGGCATCGTGGTCCAGGCCAGGATCCTCCACAGGTGGCGGATGTTGGTCATTGTCATCCTGGATGAGAGGCAACTCCTTCCGCACTGCCAGGTTGTGGAGCATGCAGCAGACGATGATAATCTTGCACACTTTCGCAGGGGCATATGGGAGGGACCCTCCGGTCTTGTCCAGGCAGCGGAAGCGGCTCTTCAGGAGACCAAATGTCCGCTCAATCACTCTCCTGGTCCGACCATGTGCCTCATTGTAGCACATCTGGGCTGGTGTCACAGGGTTCCTGAGGGGTGTCAGCAACCACGGCATGTTGGGGTATCCCGAGTCACCTACGGACAGACAAGTGCACATTAGCTGACTTGGAAAAGTGGGCGGAATACTACAGATCAGATCACACACAATGGCACAAAGTCAGTACACACCGACAAGCCAGGCACGCTGGTTCTGCATCTGTGCCATCATCCTGGGGATGCGACTACTCCTCATCACAAAGGCATCGTGTGCTGAACCAGGGAAACGGGCACACACGTGTGTGATGGTCATATCTGCAAGACACACCACCAGTGCATTGACCGAGTGGTAGTGCTTGCGGTTCCTGTAGGCCTGCTCCAGGGCCTGTGGTGGTACCAAAGCCACATGTGTCCCATCAATGGAGCCAATGACATGCGGCATCCTCCCCAGGGCATAGAAGTCACTCTTCACGTCAGTGAGTCGTCGCAGTCTAGGGAAATAGATGTACCGGTTCAGGAATAGCAACATTGCCGCCAAAACATCGCGGAGCACACGGCTCAACATGGTCTGTGACATCCCACCAGCAGTCGCCACAGTATGTTGGAAGGTACCGGTGGCAAAGAAGTGTAGGGCTGCCATCACCTTCACCTTGGGGGTCAGCGCTGTAGGATACGGCCGGCCAGGCTGCAAATGTGGGGCCAACTGCACTGCCAAATCCTCAATCAGCTGCCTGGTGAAGCGGTACCGTCGGATGCTGTCCCGTTCCACCATCGTTGCCAGGTCTGGGAATGGTCGATGGACAGCAGGAGCCCTGCAGTGCAGAGGAGAAGTAAGCAAGATTGTCAGTCAGCCCACATATGCGGCATTGAACACACTCAATATCCCAACATACATCATTATGAGGCACAACTACATGAAGTGTGCAGTTCCGTAAGGACATGTATGGTACATACATGGCCAACATCTGTCATCACGGTCCAACAAGTGGCATCAATAAGTCCCAGGTTGGCCCATTGGATATCATGAGGCCGTGTCACAGTTCCCATCTCCTGCTGCCGTGTCACAATCACCCCCCACAGTGACATGTGAGGACAGATGTGCCCCAGGCATCACAGCTCAACGACAGGTACATTCCCAGGGACCCTGTATTGCCACATGGACACTGGCATTACATGGAGTATCATGTATACACCACAGCAAAACAACTATGACCCCCACAGGTAGTGGTCCCACTTGCCACTGCAGGACAGACATGGATGTCTGTGACACACACACGCACAACATCAAAGTCCATGCACACACAACGTGGATGTGGAGACTGTCTCCCATTGTGCACATGAAATCAGAGACATTGTAAACACTACGTGCACACAGACTGTGGAGGACCATCACTATTGTGCCACTGGGACACCCTGGCTCAAACATACCGTCCCACATGGGACTCACGGGGTATGTGACATGACATACACATACACCACCGCGAAATGTGACCATGGCACATGCACAGATATGAACAGTTGCACATCACAGTGGTCATGTACACGTAACACCCAGGATCCTGTCCCCATGAACACGTGCACAGCCTGGGGGTGGCTGCCCCCAGGTGACACCCACAGGACAACATGTACACCAACATACACACAATAGGAAATGCAGCCTTACATGCCTTATCATACAGTGTGGACAGGCTGTCGTGTTGTAGGTGTGCCCCTCACTCCCTGGGAGCTATCTGTGGCTGGCATATGTCCATCTGAGACAGGCATGGTGACATATGCCAGTCACCTGTACAGGGATGCGTTGAACAGCAATGGACCGATCGGTGCACCCGGCCGGCCCATTGCATTCAATGTGTGCAGGTACGCGTTGTACCCCTGTACGCGTTGATCAGCAATGGACCGATCGGTGCCCCCGACCGGCCCATTGGATTCAATGTGTGCGGGTACGCGTTGTACCCCTGTACGCGTTGATCAGCAATGGACCGATCGGTGCCCCCGGCCGGCCCATTGCATTCAATGTGTGCGGGTACGCGTTTGTTAGACTTGGCACCATTGGCGTAGGTCTCCCTTCCATTTTTTTGCTGTTGCCTCTTATGTTTTGCTGGTTTTATTTTTTTTTTTAAATATCTTTATTAGGATTTTACAACAACTATATTTCAACCCAAGCCCCCCAGCCCCCACCCCCCTCCCTCACGGACAGACAGGTGTGCCATAAAAAAATGAGTGCCAATTAACACAAAAGAAAGGATATACATAGTGTGTAAACTGTACATATCTACCATGAAGGGATACATGGAAAAATAACATGAGTAATTCGTAACAATATCACAACAAAACAAAAAGAAAGAGCACACTACTAATCTAGCTAGTAATGCCCTTTGTGCTTATACTACTATTACAATCGTGGACCTCACTCCAAGCAGCCTAAAGATTGACGCCAAGCAATCAGAGGGGACCAAATTTTTAACCCCTTTTCCCGTCGTTTCCTGCCCTTACGTTTATAAATGGCAATTTCTATATTAGCCAAAGCCAGAAATCTAGCTAGCCATTGTTGAAACGTGGGGGCATCAGTATCACGCCATACGGAAGCAATGCAGAGCCTGAAGACTGCCATTGCAATAAAGGTGAGTTCATGGCCTATATTAGAGCTTCCGGGGTCTGCGGCCCCCAATAGTATAACCCCATTAGATAATACAATTGTAGTATTCAAAATTGTGGATAGAAATTTCTCTATCTCTCGTTTAACAGCTTTTAGTCCCTCGCAAGTAGAGAAAATATGTATACAATCTGCACGATATAGCTTGCACCTGGGGCAGCATGTACTCAATCCAGTCCCCCATTTTGCAATTCTATCAGGAGTGTAGTACAGAAAAAAGCATGTTTTAAAAAATTGTGCCTGGAGCTTGGTCGACATTAAAATTGTTTGTGACAATTCATAAGCATAGTTAAACTCATTATTTGGAATTTCTGCTTTCTCTAACCATTTCTGCGATATTTTTTCCATATCATCAGGGAACATATCGTTAATGACTACGTAAATGCCCCCAATCCTATTTCTGATACCAGATAATAATGTGTCTATTAAATTTACTTTACCAATCCCTCCCTTCCCACCTGTCTTACGTATCAGACAATCTCTAATTTGGAGATATTTAAAAAAGTCGCGCCAGTCCAGCCCGAATTTATTTTTTAGTTCTTCAAAGGAATAGATCCCTACAGAGGAGAAGAGACAGCCTACCTGTGTAATTCCTACCTCATGCCATTTAAGCATATAGTTATCATTAAAAATGGCGGGGAGATCAGGATTATTTTTTAAGGGAGTATAAAACGAGAATCTTCCTATCCCAAGCATTTTCCTGATGTGTTTCCATACTTTAAGCCCATTGAGTACTGTTTTAAATTTAACTTTTTTGAAATGGCTGTCATGTAAATGTCTCCACCAATATCCACTGCTCTCCCTTCCTAGCACCAATTGAAAGGTGGAAAGCGTAGGGGCTACCCCTTCTCCCTCTGCCCCGTTATTCTCCAACAGTTCTTTGCTGTATAACAGAACAGTTGCCCAATAGTATGCCTGTAGATTCGGGAGACCTAGCCCACCACGTTCCTTTTGAAGAGTAAGAAACTTCTGGGCTCGCCGTGGTTGTGAATATGCCCAAATAAAGCTGGAGAATAGCCGATCAATAGACTTAAACCAGGTTGCCGAAAATTCTAAGCAGATTGTTCTAAATAAGTATAGAATTTTGGGGAAGAAGACCATTTTAATCGCGTTTACTCTGCCTATAATAGAAAGATGTAAATTATCTAGACGTTTAAGGTCTTTCCGGATTGTAGCAGTCATCGGTTTCAGATTGATATTGACTAGATTATCAAGATCAGATGTTATACAGACCCCAAGATAGGTTGCTTGGTCCACCACCCGTACATCTCTCATCACGCATTTTTTATTCAAAACAATCTGAGTTTTCCCCTGATTGAGAGCGTATCCAGAAACTTCTCCAAATTGCTTTGCCTCATTCTCTATTGCGGACATGGCCAAATTTGGATCAATTGTCACAATAGCGATGTCGTCCGCATAGGCTAATGTTTTAGTAGAGAAACTATTAAAAATAACCGGCTTAATTGCACTATCCTCCTCCAATCGCTTTAAAAAAGAATCAATATAAATTGCAAAAAGCAATGGGGAGCACGGGCAGCCTTGTCGTGTCCCCGTGATATTACTATTTCTTCTGTTAGACTGCCATTTACCATTACTACGGCCTTGGGACTTACATACAATTTTTTAACAGCCTGAATATAACCTTCTTGGATCCCAATTCTGGACATTGCTGCCCACAGGAAGTGCCAGGAGACCCTATCGAACGCTTTTTCCGCATCCAGCAAAACCAGCGCCATAGGGTCCCCTGTCACCCCTAGCATCAAACAGAGTAATTACTCGGTGAATATGATTGATGGTGGATCTACCAGGAATAAAGCCGTGCTGGCTTGGAGAGATTACTTTATGAATTAATGGGGCAATACGATTCGCCAGAACTTTCGCATAAATTTTAGAATCTGAATTAATAAGGGTGATGGGGCGGTATGATCCAAGCTGTTCAGGGGGTTTATTTTTTTGGGAAAGATAATTATCTTGGCCCGAGACCAAGAACTCGGCGGGCGCCCACCCTTAAAAATATGCGTGATAAGATCGACCAAGACATTTTTGATCTGAGTTAAAAATACAGCATAAAATTCTGATGGGATGCAATCTAGCCCCGTAGCTTTCCCTCCAGGTAAATTTTTAACTACGCTTAATATTTCCTCCTCCGAGGGTAATTCCTCTAAACAATTTGCATCTTCTGTATCGAACTTAACAAGCCTGGAGTTATCCAGGTAGTCCTCAATTCTTGCTTGATCAACCCCCCGGTTTCCGAATATAATTCTTGATAGAACCGCCAAAAAGCATCTCTTATAAGTTTGGAATCTTCAATTCGGGGCCCCTGAGATCCCTGAATTTCACGAATTAAGTTTGATGTAACCTGTTGCCTCATACGCACGGCTAGCTGGTGTCCTATTTGTTCATTGACTTCATAAACCCTCTCTTTTTGGGCTAGTGCTTTTTTTATTGCTTTTTCAGTAAAAATATTAAAAATTTGAGCTTTCGCAATTGCTACTTGCTTCTGCAGTTTTTCGGTTTCTTCCTTTTTATTTAGATTATTGTTGCTTGCACCACTTATAAGTTCTTCCTCAAACTTTCTAAGATTTTCTTGTAGCCCCTGCATAACTGCCCTGGCTTGTTTATTATTTTTAAGAGAGTATTGCAAAGTCTCCCCCCGTATTCCTGCTTTCAGCGTGTCCCAGATAACTTCGATTGAGGCACTTCCCTCATTATCAGACAGAAAGCTTGGGATCCACTCCCTCATATAATTACAATAATTCTCATCTAACAACAAAGCTTTCTCAAAAGTCCATGTGTTAAATGTATTATTTCTAGTGTCTACTTCAAGAGAGCAAATAAGAGGATTATGATCCGAAAGGATCCGGGGTAATTTCGTTACCTGACATTTTGATTTAATTGAATTAGAAAAAAAAAGTAATCGAGTCTCGCATGGGTAAGGTGTGGGTTAGAAAAATATGTAAACCCCGGATCATCAGGGTTTGACATCTGCCATCCATCAACTAGACCATGGCACAAGCACAATTGTTTCAGAGCCTTAAAAACCTTGGGTTTACGCCCTAAGTAGTGCCACTCTTCTTTTAGCGACCAATTACTGGGCAGATTAATATTAATATCCCCGCAAACCATCAAAGGCAAGGGCCAGTGCATTAGTTCATTTGAAATCTCTTCAATAACTGATGCATCATCATGGTTGCTTCCATATACGGCACACAAGGTCAGCTTTTGCCCACTCCCATACTGGCATTCTGTTATTACCCAACGACCAAATTTATCAACTTTGGAGTGATTAAAGGTGACCCCATTGCCCCTAGCTAAAATTGCAACCCCCCTTACCCTAGCACCTTGTGATGTGGCACATATCAGCCGATATCCCAATGAATTAAGGATATGTCTTTGTGGCCCTTCGATGTGAGTTTCTTGCAAACACACGATATTTGTTCCCCATGTTTGAAGTGCTACAGTCACCATTTGTCTTTTCTTGACATCGTTTAATCCGCAGATATTCATGGATAATATTCTTACAAGACCCAACTTATTACATTAGTGCATTCCGTGCTTATAATCACTATCCACCATCCCTTCTATCATTCTCCTCCACCACCTACCCTTCCCTTTTTAGTTACACCCTTCCTGCCTGCCTGCCCCATTCCCCCCGTTTCCCCCTACCCCCCCACCCTCCACCACTTTTGGAGGTTACCTGGCCGCGCCAGGGGTGTGACATCCGACAAACAGAGTCCCGCGAGTCCGCTGGGTCTCCCCCAACAACTATCTTTTTCAAGAGTCCTGAGACATTATGTTATAAGATAAGCACACTTCCTTCAGAAAGCGATTACCTCCTCAAAGAGAACAGAGAGAAAACCCCCCCTCTACCTCATCATAAAAAGAAAGAATAAAAGCCCCCAACACAAAATACATCAAACATTCCCTCCACCAGTTTTGCTGGTTTTAGATGCTTTTGGGCACTGTGCCACTGCTGTTCAGTGCCACAGTGCAAGTGCTCCCTACTGTAAATTGATGTATGGATTAGTGACTCCATGATTGGATGATTGGTTTACTTGTCAGTCCCTAGTACAGTGCACTGAGTGTGCCCAGGGCTTGTAAATCCAATGCTGCTGGTGGGCTTGCAGCACTGGTTGTGCCACCCACAGAAGCAGCTTGTAAAATGTGTCTCAGGCCTGCCATTGCAGAGCCTGTGTGCGGTCTGTGACTGCCATGTCGACTTGGCAAGTGCACCCACTTGCCAGTCCCTAAACCTTCCCTTATCTTCATATCAGACACCCCTAAGGTAGGCCCAAGGGCAGGGTGCATTGTAAGTATAAGGTAGGACATGCCCTGGTGTGTGTGGCATGTCCTAATAGTGAATTACAGCCATTTTCGTTTTTCACTATTGCAAGGCTACCTGTTCTCCATAGGCCAGAATGGGCAGTTTGATTATTACACCTTATAATCCTAACTGACCCAGGGAACATGGTAGAAAAACGAATTTAGTATGCCTGAACTCAGAATGATAAAATACATCTTTTAGTGAAGTTGGTTTTAACATTCTGTGTTTGAAAATACCACTTTTAGAAAGTGGGTATTTTCTTGCCTAAACTTCCAAGCCTGCCTCTGCTAGGTTGTGTATTCCTTGTCTGGAGATTGAGTGACAGGGGCTGGGGGTGGCTACAGGAGACAGGGTGAGTCAGCACAGGGCTGAATAGAAAGATCTGCATCCAGAGTGGAGGGAGGAGTTGCACCTGGGTCTGAATAGGGCTGTGCCTGCCTTCCACAATGCTGGCTCCACCTCCTGCCGGGCGTCTGATGGCTCTGCCCCTCACTCACAAAGGAAAGAAGGAGTCAGAAAAACAAAGTGCTCCAGGACTGACCAGAACTGGTTTTGGACTAGGCAGAGGCCTCTCTGCCTTCAGAGAACAAAGAGAAACTGTGTATAAAAGGGGACCCAGACCCCTAGGAAATTAGATCACTTCTGGGAAATCAAGAAACCTGTTGCCAAGGAGAAGAACCGGAGAAGCTGAAGGAGGAGTACTGCCCCTGTGCTGTTTTGCTGATTGGGGTTGGCCTGCAGTGGTTGCTTTCTACCAAGGACAGGAGAAAAGACTTTGCTGTGATTTGTCATCTTGAAGAAGAGAATCTCCAAGGGCTTGAACTAGAGCTTGCCTCCTGCCTGAAGTCTCAGGGATACAAGACTTCACCAACCAGCTCCCCCCCTGCATTCCCTTGCTGGGAATTGAAGTGCCTGCTGTTGTGCTGGGCCTTCTGAGAGACTGCGTGTCGCTGGGAGCTGGAAGCGCGACGCAACAACGAGAAGCGTGTTGCCGCCACAGCCGCGGTCATCGCATCGCCAAGGAAGCGAGACGCCGCTGCCGCTGTCATCCTCGCATCGCCGAAGCGCGGCGCATCACCGGAGAAGCGGGACGCTGCCACAGAGGTCATCGTCGCATCACCGGAGAAGCGCGTCGCAGGGCCTGTCGCGGCTCCAAAGATCATCGAGTCGCCGCACGGCCGTCGGGCGTGCACGCATCACACCAACGTTGTCACATCGCAACCAAGACGCCATTTTGTCGCATCGTACCGGAGAAGAGTATCGCATCGAGGTGCCATCTTGTCGCATCGCACCGGAAAGCAGTAAGAAACCGACGCATCACCTCCCCACACAGTAAGGAAGCGAGCATCAACTCCCCTGCGCAGCAGTAAGGAACCGACGCATCCACTCCCCTGAGTGTAAGGAACCGACGCATCACCTTCCCTGCGACCCTTTTGTTTTCTTTGCGTTACGCATTCAAGGTACATTGAGAGTAAAGTGTCGCATTTACAACTTGAGAGAACTGAAATATTTTATAACCTTTTAAAGTCTATTTTTGAGTACAGTATTGTGGATTTTTGCTATTGGGTCTTGTGATAAGTCTATATAAAGATTACTTATTTTTACATAACAACCTGTGTGGTGTCCATCTGTAGTGTTTTCACTGTATTACTGTATGTGTTCCCAAATGCTTTACACACTGCCTCTGAGATAAGCCTGTCTGCTCGTGCCAAGCTACCAGGGGGTGAGCAGGGGTTATTTTAGGAGTGTATCCCCCTTATCCTGACTAGAAGCAAGGGTCCCTATTTGGACAAAGGTGCAAACCATTGCCAACTAGAGACCCCCAGTTCTAACATTGGTGGGCAGCGGTGAGGATTTGGACTTGCATTTGTGATTCATATACAGTGATTGGTGTACACTACTAGTGAGTGCAGACCAATACGCGACCACATACATTTTGAAAGGTCTTTTTTTTCCTGGGAACCTTTATTTTTGTTGAGAACTGCCAATTTTTACAATGAGCAAAAGAGGATCCATTGCACCTGCAGATATTGAATTTGAAGAAGATAGGGTTGATACCTACACTGTGCCAGAGCTCAAAGCCGTTTGTAAAAAGTTTAAAATCTCTATGAGAGGCCTCACCAGGAAGGAGGAGCGTCAAAAGGCGCTGAGGGCCTGGTTGGAAGCACGGAATGCCGGTGGGCAGCCCGAGGAGCCTGTGGAGGAGGCAGAGAATTTAGATGAGCAGCTTGAGGGGCCATTAGGCTTACTGGGGAGGAGAGTGCCTTCCAGGGAGGGCAGCAGTGTTTCTCAAAGGGCCTGTCTCCAGAGGAGCTGGAGGACAGGGACAAAAGCAGGATGCATGAAATGGAAATGGCCAAACTGAAACAGGGAAGCCATGATAGCCTTGAGCACAAGAAATTGGAGTTGGAAAGTAAGAGGTTGGCCATGGAAGAAAAAAGGATGCTTTTAGAGCATGAGAGAGTGGTGAGGGAGCTAGAGCTAAAGGCTAGGAGCCTAGAGATCACTCCCTCTGGTGGCAGCACACCTCCAGTGCCTGTAGAAAGTAGAGTATACATCCCCAAGGAGGTTATTAAGGATTTCATGAAGGGGGAGGACATTGGGCAATGGTTTAAAGCATATGAGATCGCCATGACATCACACCGGGTCCCTGAGAAGGATTGGGGAGCGGGGTTGTGGGGCCGCTTTACAGGTGAGGGAAGGGAAACCTTGCTAGCCTTGCCCACAGAGGATCAGATGTCCTATGCCCACCTGAAGGAAGCTTTAGTGGCAAGGTATGGGTTAACTCCAGAGCTTTATAGGCAGAAGTTTAGGAACTGCAAAAAGCTGGAGTCTAGTACCTGGGTGGAGTATGTGTCTTATTTTTGCAGAGCATTGGATGGATGGGTGAAGGGTAGCAAAGTAAATGACTTGCAGGGGTTCTATGATTTAATTGCATGGGAGCACTTGTCCAGTAGTTGTTTTCCAGAGCTACGCCAGCACCTTGTTGACAGTAAGCTGACTAATCCTAGGAAGCTTGCTGAGGAGGCGGACCGCTGGGTCAGTACCCGGGTCCACAAGGGTCTTGTGGGAGACTCCGCCAAAGGTGGGCAGGGTCCCCAGCAGAAGAGTGGGGGGACAAGGGTAAACAGAAGGAGTTCCAAAAAGGGCCCCAAAGTAAACCCCAAGAGAACCAAGGTAAGGGTTCCCAGCCTCCCACTGAGAAAAGACCATGGGTCCCAACAGATAAGTCTGTTCAGAAGGGGCCCAAAGCATGTTTTAGTTGTGGTCAGGTGGGTCACTTTGTAGGAAGTCCCAAGTGCCCCAATACCGTGACCACTGCACCCACTGGTGCACCACCCCGGCAGATGGCTAGTGTAGCCCTGGGGGAGGAGTTGGGTGCCCAAGGTGGGTGGGGTCCCGCAGAGATGTCCCTGGTCTCTTTAGGAGACAGTGAGATGGTCCCTAGGACCCAGCTGCCTGATAACACTAAAAAATACAGGCAGTGGGTGACCATCAATGGCCATAGGGTGGAGGCTCTCAGAGACACCGGGGCCAGTGTGACAGCTGTCAGTTGTCGGCTGGTGTCTGAGGAGCAGGTGGTCCCCAACGTATTCTACCCTGTAGTTGCCGCTGACAACTCAGAGAGCCACTGCAAGGTGGCCCAGGTTCCCTTTGAGTGGGGGGTCTCAGGTATCCTTCAAGTAGCTGTGAGGCCAGCCATGCCTGTTGACTGTCTGCTAGGCAATGATTTGGAGAGCTCCCCTTGGGCGAAGGTGGAGCGGAGGTCTCATTTGGAGATGTTGGGTCTGCCAGAGTGGGCGTGTGTGACCACTCGGTCAATGGCAGCCGGTAAGGGTATTCAGGAGAACCTGGAGCCTGGAAGAAAGGCCCAGGTGCCTGCCTTAAAGAGAGGAGGCGGGGGCACGGGAAACCGGCCCCCGAAGTTCCCACGGTCCAGGAGGAGGCAGACCTTGAGGGGGATGCCCTGGAACCTACAGGGGAACAAGTGGCTGAACTGGGGGACCTGCCTGAGCTGACCCATTGGCAGCAGGAAGGAGGCCCCTCCAGGGAAGAGTTCTGCGAGGAGCAGAAGAAGTGCCCTTCTCTTGAGGGCTTGCGGCAACAGGCTGCAAGCCAGGCAGCAGGTGATCAGTCTGGATCACACTGGATCTACTGGGAGAATGGTCTCCTGTATAGTGAGCCTAAGGTTGCTGAGCCTGGGTCAGCCCGTGTGCTGGTGGTACCCCAGCGCTTCAGAGCCTTCCTACTGGGTCTTGTTCATGATGTGCCTTTAGCAGGACATTTGGGGCAAGACAAGACCTTTCAAAGGCTTGTCACCCACTTTCATTGGCCCCAAATGCGCAAGAGTTCAGATACTCATTGCAGGACCTGTCAGACTTGCCAGGCAAGTGGTAAGAGTGGGAGGAAGCACAAGGCTCCTCTCCAACCTTTCCCTGTTGTCAGCACCCCTTTGAGAGGGTGGGTATTGACATTGTGGGGCCTCTGGATACCAAGACAGCCATGGGCAACAGGTTCATCCTGGTCTTGGTGGACAGTGCCACCCGGTACCCGGATGCCATCCCTCTTCGGACAGTGACGGCCCCGTGGTGGGACGTGCACTGATGGGGATTTTCTCCCGTGTGGGGTTCCCCAAGGAGGTGGTGTCCGACCGTGGTACCAACTTCATTTCCAAGTATATGAAGTCCCTGTGGCAGGAGTGTGGTGTAACCTATAAGTTCACCACTCCTTACCACCCCTAAGGTAATGGGCTGGTTGAGAGATTCAACCGGACCCTGAAAGGCATGATTATGGGTCTTGAAGAACCCATGAGGCGTAAGTGGGACGTCCTCTTGCCATGCCTGCTCTTTGCTTACAGAGAGGTGCCCCAGAAGTCCTTAGGGTTCAGTCCCTTTGAACTGCTGTACGGCCATCCTGTAAGAGGACCTCTGAGTCTGGTCAAGGAAGGCTGGGAGGAAGCTCCCAGGAAAACTCCCCAGGATGTCTT
Organism: Calotriton arnoldi; assembly: GCA_963921515.1. Lineage (NCBI taxonomy): Eukaryota > Metazoa > Chordata > Amphibia > Caudata > Salamandridae > Calotriton > Calotriton arnoldi. The sequence continues at coordinate 1,488,311 of CAWUFW010004472.1, read as the reverse complement.
TAGTTACATGCTGGCCTTCAGGAACCAGACTCGGCGTTTCAGACAACACGCTGAGGCGAATCTGGAAGCCAGCCAGGAAGAGATGAAACGTTGGCATGATCAGAATGCCACTCTGATCGAGTTTCAGCCTGGACAAAAGGTTTGGGTCATGGCCCCAGTGGAGCCCTGTGCGCTCCAGGATAAGTGGACCGGACCATTTGAGGTGGTGGAGCGCAAGAGTGATGTCACCTACTTGGTGGACTTGCAGTCTCCCAGGAACCCCTTGCGGGTCCTGCATGTGAACTGCCTGAAGCCCCACTTTGAGAGGTCTGAAGTGGGCATGCTCTTAGCAACAGATGCTGGGATGGAAGAGGAGACTGAACCTCTTCCTGACCTCCTGTATGCAAAAGAGCAAGATGGGTCAGTGGATGGTGTGAACCTCTCTCCCACCCTGACCCCTGAGCAGCAGAATGACTGTCGCCAACTGTTGGGGCAGTTTTCTGATCTGTTCTCCCTGACTCCCAGTATCACTGAATGGTGCATCCATGATGTGGACACTGGGGACAGTCCTCCTGTGAAGCACAAAACTTACAGAGTGACTGACAGGGTGAGAGCTTGCATCAAGGAGGAGGTCTCCAAGATGTTTGCCTTAGGGGTGATTGAGTCCTCTAACAGCCCTTGGGCCAGCCCAGTGGTCTTGGTCCCAAAGGCTGCCGCGCCTGGTGCCACACCCGAACTCCGGTTCTGTGTGGACTACCGAGGACTCAATTCAGTCACCAGGACTGACGCGCATCCCATCCCCAGAGCTGATGAGCTCATTGATCGGTTAGGGGCTGCCCGGTACCTCAGCACGTTTGATCTAACGTCTGGATACTGGCAGATTGCCTTAACTGATGGGGCCAAAGAGAGGTCAGCATTCTCCACACCAGATGGGCACTACCAATTCCGGGTGATGCCCTTTGGGATGAAGAATGCCCCTGCCACCTTTCAGAGGTTGGTCAACCAGGTGTTGGCTGGGCTGGAGGATTTCAGTGCCGCCTACCTGGATGACATTGCAGTGTTCAGCGCCACTTGGGAGGAACATCTGCACCACCTCTGGGAAGTGTTGAAGGCGCTGCGGAGGGCAGGCCTCACGATCAAGGCGAGTAAGTGCCAGATCGGGCAGGGTTCTGTGGTGTACTTGGGACACCAGGTTGGGAGCGGCCAGGTGGCGCCCCTACAACCCAAGATAGATACCATCCTGGCTTGGGAACCCCCAAAACCCAGACAGAGGTGAGAGCCTTCTTAGGACTCACCGGGTATTACAGGAGGTTTGTCAAGGGGTATGGCAACATTGTTGCACCCTTGACTGAGCTGACTTCCAGGAAGCAGCCCAGGAAAGTGAACTGGACTGATGCCTGCCAAAAGGCTTTTGATGCCCTGAAATCTGCCATGTGCACGGCGCCCGTGCTTCAGGCGCCCAACTTCTCAAGGGAATTCATTGTGCAGACAGATGCTTCAGAGCATGGTGTTGGGGCTGTGCTTTCACAGATGAATGAGGAGGGCCTAGACCAACCTGTAGCCTTTATTAGTAGGAGGTTACTCCCACGGGAACAGAGGTGGAGTGCGATTGAACGTGAGGCATTTGCTGTGGTCTGGGCACTGAAGAAGTTGAGACCATACTTGTTTGGGACTCACTTCCGGGTTCAGACAGACCACAGGCCCCTCAGATGGTTAATGCAGATGAGGGGTGAGAACCCAAAACTGTTGAGGTGGTCCATTTCCCTACAGGGGATGGACTTCACGGTGGAACACCGCCCTGGTACAGAACACGCCAATGCTGATGGTCTGTCCAGATTTTTCCGCCTTAGTGATGAGAACTCCCAGGAGGAAGGGTAGTTCTCCCCACATTTCAGCTGGAGGGGACACGTGTTAGACTTGGCACCATTGGCGTGGGTCTCCCTTCCATTTTTTTTCTGTTGCCTCTTATGTTTTGCTGGTTTTAGATGCTTTTGGGCACTGTGCCACTGCTGTTCAGTGCCACAGTGCAAGTGCTCCATACTGTAAATTGATGTATGGATTAGTGACTCCATGATTGGATGATTGGTTTACTTGTCAGTCCCTAGTACAGTGCACTGAGTGTGCCCAGGGCTTGTAAATCCAATGCTGCTGGTGGGCTTGCAGCACTGGTTGTGCCACCCACAGAAGCAGCTTGTAAATGTGTCTCAGGCCTGCCATTGCAGAGCCTGTGTGCGGTCTGTGACTGCCATGTCGAATTGGCAAGTGCACCCACTTGCTAGTCCCTAAACCTTCCCTTATCTTCATATCAGACACCCCTAAGGTAGGCCCAAGGGCAGGGTGCATTGTAAGTATAAGGTAGGACATGCCCTGGTGTGTGTGGCATGTCCTAATAGTGAATTACAGCCATTTTCGTTTTTCACTATTGCAAGGCTACCTGTTCTCCATAGGCCAGAATGGGCAGTTTGATTATTACACCTTATAATCCTAACTGACCCAGGGAACATGGTAGAAAAACGAATTTAGTATGCCTGAACTCAGAATGATAAAATACATCTTTTAGTGAAGTTGGTTTTAACATTCTGTGTTTGAAAATACCACTTTAGAAAGTGGGTATTTTCTTGCCTAAACTTCCAAGCCTGCCTCTGCTAGGTTGTGTATTCCTTGTCTGGAGATTGAGTGACAGGGGCTGGGGGTGGCTACAGGAGACAGGGTGAGTCAGCACAGGGCTGAATAGAAAGATCTGCATCCAGAGTGGAGGGAGGAGTTGCACCTGGGTCTGAATAGGGCTGTGCCTGCCTTCCACAATGCTGGCTCCACCTCCTGCCGGGCGTCTGATGGCTCTGCCCCTCACTCACAAAGGAAAGAAGGAGTCAGAAAAACAAAGTGCTCCAGGACTGACCAGAACTGGTTTTGGACTAGGCAGAGGCCTCTCTGCCTTCAGAGAACAAAGAGAAACTGTGTATAAAAGGGGACCCAGACCCCTAGGAAATTAGATCACTTCTGGGAAATCAAGAAACCTGTTGCCAAGGAGAAGAACCGGAGAAGCTGAAGGAGGAGTACTGCCCCTGTGCTGTTTTGCTGATTGGGGTTGGCCTGCAGTGGTTGCTTTCTACCAAGGACAGGAGAAAAGACTTTGCTGTGCTTTGTCATCTTGAAGAAGAGAATCTCCAAGGGCTTGAACTAGAGCTTGCCTCCTGCCTGAAGTCTCAGGGATACAAGACTTCACCAACCAGCTCCCCCTGCATTCCCTTGCTGGGAATTGAAGTGCCTGCTGTTGTGCTGGGCCTTCTGAGAGACTGCGTGTCGCTGGGAGCTGGAAGCGCGACGCAACAACGAGAAGCGTGTCGCCGCCGCAGCCGCGGTCATCGCATCGCCAAGGAAGCGAGACGCCGCTGCCGCTGTCATCCTCGCATCGCCGAAGCGCGGCGCATCACCGGAGAAGCGGGACGCTGCCACAGAGGTCATCGTCGCATCACCAGAGAAGCGCGTCGCAGGGCCTGTCGCGGCTCCAAAGATCATCGAGTCGCCGCACGGCCGCCGGGCGTGCACGCATCACACCAACGTTGTCACATCGCAACCAAGACGCCATTTTGTCGCATCGTACCGGAGAAGAGTATCGCATCGAGGTGCCATCTTGTCGCATCGCACCGGAAAGCAGTAAGAAACCGACACATCACCTCCCCACACAGTAAGGAAGCGAGCATCAACTCCCTGCGCAGCAGTAAGGAACCGACGCATCCACTCCCCTGAGTGTAAGGAACCGACGCATCACCTTCCCTGCGACCCTTTTGTTTTCTTTGCGTTACGCATTCAAGGTACATTGAGAGTAAAGTGTCGCATTTGCAACTTGAGAGAACTGAACTATTTTATAACCTTTTAAAGTCTATTTTTGAGTACAGTATTGTGGATTTTTGCTATTGGGTCTTGTGATAAGTCTATATAAAGATTACTTATTTTTACATAACAACCTGTGTGGTGTCCATCTGTAGTGTTTTCACTGTATTACTGTATGTGTTCCCAAATGCTTTACACACTGCCTCTGAGATAAGCCTGTCTGCTCGTGCCAAGCTACCAGGGGTGAGCAGGGGTTATTTTAGGAGTGTATCCCCCTTATCCTGACTAGAAGCAAGGGTCCCTATTTGGACAAAGGTGCAAACCATTGCAAACTAGAGACCCCCAGTTCTAACAGCATTGTACCCCTGTACGCGTTGATCAGCAATGGACCGATCGGTGCCCCCGGCCGGCCCATTGCATTCAATGTGTGCGGGTACGCGTTGTACCTCTGTACGCGTTGTACCGCAATGGACCGATCGGTGCTCCCGGCCGGCCCATTGCATTCAATGTGTGCGGGTACGCGTTAGTGCCCCTGTATGCGTTGATACCGCAATGGACCGATCGGTGCCCCCGGCCGGCCCATTGCATTCAATGTGTGCGGGTACGCGTTGTACCCCTGTACGCGTTGATCAGCAATGGACCGATCGGTGCCCCCGGCCGGCCCTTGCATTCAATGTGTGCGGGTACGCGTTGTACCCCTGTACGCGTTGTACCGCAATGGACCGATCGGTGCCCTCGGCCGGCCCATTGCATTCAAGTGTGCGGGTACGCGTTGTACCCCTGTACGCGTTGTACCGCAATGGACCGATCGGTGCTCCCGGCCGGCCCATTGCATTCAATGTGTGCGGGTACGCGTTGTACCTCTGTACGCGTTGTACCGCAATGGACCGATCGGTGCGCACCCATTGACAATGGCCTTGCCTGGCAACGGACGCGTTTTCGAAATTCGAACGAGTCGGTTGCTGGAAATTCAGTTGGTCACCCACAACAATGTTGCAAAATCATGTATGTCATGAAGTTGAAGATTTGAAGGATGCCGTGGGCGTGTATTGGTGCTGCTATTCCATGGATTGGCCAGATTCAGAAGATGCAAACGACTTGGACCTATCACTTTGGACACAAGGGACAGTATCTGCCTCTCCAGCACATATATATTGCTGGCTGTTCCCCTGAGAGCTCACTTGCCTGCACTACATGCTCCAGGACGACATCTGCCACTGCACTGCTGCTGTCTCTGCCCCTCTGGACCCTGCAATGGCACGTACTGTGGAGAGAGCCCCAGCCTTCAGCCTTGAGGAGAACCAGGCCCTGCTGGACAGCCTACTTCCACAGTACAGCAAGCTGTATGGGACACCAGGGGATCAGGAGAGTGTTCTGTGCACTGCCTTTCTGAATGTGCATTTTGTCTGACTAGCAAGGCTGAAAGTCTGCACGCCACTGGCTAGCAGGCTCACTGAGTAGTTGTCACCCCCATAGTGTGTAGTGACATGCACTGGACAGGTATGGTGCAGTGACAGTGCATTTGAACAAGGTTTTACTTCCCATGCAATGATACCATGTAGTGACGTCTGGCAAACTGTCCATGGGCAGCGTTGCACTGCCTGTGTACATCATGTGCCCCTGTGAATGAGACATGTATATACAACTGTGTCATGCACGGATATGTTGCATGTGTAGTAATGGCCTTTTCACTTTGTCATCCTGACAGGTTAATGCCCATCGGAAGCAGGAGATCTGGAAGGACATCGTCTGGGCTGTCCGGTCCGTGGGGGTCTACAAGCGCCGGATCCGCAACTGCCAGAAGAGGTGGCAGGACCTTCGGGGCTGGGCCCGGAGGATTGCACGGGTCCAGCTGAAGCTGTCGCCTCCTCGCAGGAGGGGCGGAACATGGACCCTGACCCCCACATGCTCCAGATCCTGGCGGTGGTGTTTCCAGACCTGGATGGGCAGCTGAAGGCCAGACAGCAGCAAGGAGGGGTGAGTCAAAGACTGCACTGTGAACTCTGTATTACATGCTTTGTGCCCTCCTCTGGCCTGGTTCAACTGCCACAGTACAGCAGTCATGTTGTCCAGGAGCCATGTCCCTCTATTGTGCACTGCCCACTCCTCATCTGATACCCAGGTGTGGCCCTTACATTCAGGGAATTGTGTCACTTGGGACTGTGTCCTTGCAGTTTGCTTCACTAAAGGTGGGGGACAGCATCTGTTTCCCTAACTCTGTTGTGGGCATCATGGGTGGGTCCATTGTTCACACAACGCCTGTGTTCGGACATGTAATCTGCGTGTTGCTTTGATATGCGGTCCACTTGCTGAGCTGAGCCACCACATGTGCCTGGGGTATGTGGCACACACCCATGCAGCGGGTGGGAACAATGTTTGGGCCCCAGGAGTATGCAGATTACGTGTGTCACACATACATAGCCAGCTATCCACTGTCCAGGGCTCATCCCTCATTCATGTGGGGCAGGACAGTCATGCCTACTCCAGGCCATGCAATGCACTCTGTACTCCCACTCCCGTGTATCAGCTGACACATTGTGCACAGTGATTTGACCCCTCAGGTGTCTGCCTCTGTGTCAGTGTGCTGTGGATTTGTTGCCAGGACTGCTGGGGTGTTTCTTGGTAGGGGCTCAGCATGCCACTGGAGATGTGACCATAGGAGACGATACTTGTGTGTCACATAGGTGTTTGATCAGCTGCCCGTGCAGACTGGGGTATGCGAATGTGAAGTTCAGGCAGCTGTTCCCCATTCACAGCAGATTGTGAGGGTCTCAGGTTCAGAGGGTAGTGTCACAGGTCTCCCATATGTCCAATCGGTATGACCTGGACAGATGAGGGTTAAGATGATGTGTTGTGTGGGGGATGTACATGTGCACTTGTGCAGCTCCAGGACTTGCATTCCCCATGACCTACTATTGTGACACAGTGCAGAGTGTTGTTGTCTGGCTGCCAAGTCATACATCACTGAGACAGTGATGTATGACTTAGCAGTCATGCCTCCGCCATGGCATGTGTCTACTTATTGGTGATCCTGCAGGGGAGTGACATGTGCTACATGCACACCATTGTGGCGATGGCTATCAGGACATGGGTGCATCATGGTGTCTGTCGCTGGTATGCATCACATGCATATCCTATTTGACTCTGGGCGTCCCTTTCATCCGGAAACCTGTACTGACTCAGTGGCAAGAGTTGTGATGTGTGCATGTCCACATGCTACACCGTGTCCTCTGCACTGTCCAACTACTGTGTAGTTGGTGCATGTGTCCACACTGGGGTGTTGCTATCCAACAGACACCAGACAGATGGGTGCAAGGCCATGTGGGATGTGAGTGCCATGGTTGGCATCAGACTGACAATTGGCTTCTCCTGTTCAGTTAGGGCACTTTTAGCAATGTACAACTAATGATGCCAGGGCTTGCTCTGTAATGTGCTGTGCTCACAGTGGTGTGTGCGTTTGGTGCAGGTGACTGATGTCTGTCTGTTTCCCCATTGTTTGCAGATACATCCACGGCCACGGAAGGGGACAGCTCCACGGACCAGGAGGAGCCGGAGAGCCAGACTGAGTCAGCAGCCGAGGAGTGGTCGGAGGGACCCAGTGGCACGGAGGGCGAGGGAGCCACACCGAGGAGTCCTCAGCACCATCCACCTAAGCTGAGGACCAGAGCAACTCGGAGGATGACTCCCTTATGGAGGCGGGTGTCAGCAGCCACCACACCCCAGCTAGTGTTGCTGTCCCCGCCACCACCAGCACCACCACCGCCCTCCCATCGGCTCCCATTCCCCAGGTCCGTGGAGGCTCCCATGTTCGGGAGCGTGTCTCCTTTGGGCCAGGCACCACACCCCTGCCCCTGTGTCCCCTGCTGCCCTGAGTGAGGAGTCTGTGTACCTCCTTCGCCAGCTCCATGTAGGGCAGACAGCCATGCTGAGTGTCCTCCATGCGCACACCGCTCTGTTGACTCAGCTGGTGTCGTTCATGGAGGGCATCTCATCGGGCATGTCTGACCTACAGAGGGGCAATAGGTCCATGGACTCCTCCCTGACGGCAGCAGTGTCCCTCCTCAGACAGTCCCTCACCCCTCCTGCCTCTGCTCCATCCACACTCCCCAGCACCTTACCCGTCCCAAGCACACACACACCGGCACAGGCACACACCAGCACACACACATCCAGCACACAGACACACACGCCACAAACAAAACGCACACGCACGCACAGTCAGGGGACTGAAACCAGACTCACAGGGGATGGGGCCCTGGACACACACACGCATCCACGAGCACTGCGCAGTCCTCAGTTGCCTCTCCCTCCAAAACACCCTCCGTTGCCTCACCTGCAACCTCAAAGACCCAGCGGCTCTTCCTCAGTGACCTCGGCCTCTTCCCTCCGATCCAGCTGATACAGCATTCAGGGGGAAGAGGAAGGCCACCCACACGGAGCAGAGTGCCCCTCGCCCCCGGACACCCTCCCCAGGCGCAGACAGACTGAGGCCCCCACCCGCAAGTCCCCCGGGAGTCGTAAGAGCAAGACCCCGCTGCCGCCCTGCAGCTCAGGCACCAGGTCTCCTTCCTCCATCCCTCAGGCCCCCACTCCACAGGTGCCCCCACCACACCCTGCCCCAGGTTCCCCCACCCACAGATATACCATCCCCAAGAGGATCCAGCCTTCTCCCCTGCCACTTGCTCTCCCGGCACCACACCCCCGCTGCGCTTGTCTGTGCCACTGATGTGGTGAGGGTGTCCTCCCCTCTGTCCAGCCCACCTTGCCTGTTCCCCATCCTCCTCCCCTGGTGGTAGGCACTGCAGTGGAGTCCACTACCACCCTGTCTGACTTGGGCACTGCAGTGGCGGACCTGTCCACTCCATCTGCAGGGTCCACTGCAGTCGTGCCGGCACCCACAACATCTGAGTCATGCCCCCCAGTTGTGCCGGCACACACCATGTCAGACACCTCCACTGCAGTTGTCAGTGGCTCTCCAGCACCCACCACCCCTTCCCTGCTTCCTCCTGGTGAGCCCTGATCCTGTCCCTGCGGTGCCTGGCCTGCCCCCCGGTTGCCCCTCCTAGTGGATTGTCCCTGGTTTTGTGCAGGCATGCATAGGGTGACATCTGCCACTGTCACCCAGTTTGGACTTTGACAATGGACTGCCCATTGGCCTTTGTGTTTTTTCAGGACTTTGTTTTCATTACACACATATGCTGAATAAAGCAACTTTCTGTTCTCTAGTGCTTATGCTTCTGATGTACATGTTGTGGATGATGCTAACCATGCCCTTGCTGCAGTGATGGTGATATTTGGTCTCATGATAATGAAGTGTTACTGTGCAGGAACCCATGTGGTCCAGGGGGAATGTGTCCTATCCTGTGGTGTATCCATGTCATCCATAGCAGCATCTGAGGGTGTCATGTGTTCAGTATTTGGCAATGGGATTTCCTACTTAGCTTAGCTATTTCACATCTGTGGCTTCCACCCCTGCACATCTGTTGTGCCTGCCATTGTTCAATTCGTCTACTTCCCTGACCGTGTGGCCATCTCCACTGGACATGCAGGTTTGGGCATCAATGGGGAAGGACTCATTTGTGTTGTCAGTGCAACATTGCTATACAAGTGTGTTGGATCTGTGCTGATGATTACGTTGGCACTTCCATGACCAGGCTGATGTGACGGGAGCCCTCATTTGTGCTTGTTGGAACCGGGTTTACCGAGTCCGACACGGTAGCATGGCGTGAAGCGGGGAAGGCACGCGAAGGCATTGTGTAAGGCAGTTGTGCAGCACACTCTTACTCTGACTCAGAAATGCGAACGCAATAACATGACACCACACCAGGCTTTTGTATTTAAAATCAAGATCTTTTATAAATAAATTAAGTTGGCATTAGATGAGGCAGATTAATTCAGATCTACATTCAAATTCATTGCATTACTCAATTGGTGCACATTTTAAATAAAGCATCATAGCTCATCAACAGTGTAGGCCACTAAGAGGCCGCAGGAATTATCTCCTACACGTAGCACTTAATAATGATCTCAAGGTACGTTAATAAAACAGGGGCCTAGACATGCAGTTCACTTTAGCATATTCAATTACTTAAAAGAAGGCTTTTCACTTTACATTTAAATAGGCCTGCATTGATCTAGGCGCCCACATTCAGTACAGTGGGCGTCGCAATTCCAGCACACCTGTAACATAAAACACTTCAACTCAAGTCAATTAAATACTTTCCCCCTGTGGTAAAGACTTAACAGTTAAAAGCATGGCCTAGGCAGTAATTACACTAGGCATCTGCAATAAGTTATTAAATACTATAGGGAACCCCTCGACCTGTCTAGTATCCTGGGGCTTCTATGACCCTTAGGGGTTAACTTTAGGCTAGGCCCACTCCTCTCCGGGGCCTCGCCTCATGGGGAAAGTTATACAATTACTTATGGGGTTAATGGTGGCCCCGGCCCCAGTGGCGTTTGTGGGCCCTAGGGGCATCCTGGGCTCACCTGTGGTGTTGGTCGTTGGTCGCGCTTCAGGGCGACTGGCACTCCCCCAGGCCCGGCCCGAGTTCTGGAGGGCGGGGCCCGGTAGGGGTACCTCGGCCTTCAGGCCGGACTAGCTGGACGTTGCGGGGGCCGGTATCACCTTACTCCGGCCCCCGGGATCAGGATATGCCTGGACGGCACGGTGCGGCTTCAGGGACTGACTCACGGCGCGTTGTGGGGGCCGGGATCGCCCTCCTCCGGCCCCCGGGATCAAGGTAAGTGAAGTTGGCGGGCTCAGGGTTGCCGGGGAAGGGAGCGGGAGCCGGCAGTCCTCTCCGGCCGGCTCCCCGTCTCCCTCTGCACTGCCGAGGCTCTTCCCGGGCTTCCGTCGGCGCTGGGGGCGTGACCGGGGGCCGGCACCCAATCGATGCGCGGCCTTCCTGGGTCACGCCCGGCGACCCTGGTTGCTCGGCAACGGCGTCTGCGGGGCCTGGAGGCCTCGCCCGTAGATCGCGCTGGCGATTTCTTGGGCCGCGGCGGCGGCAAGTCTTTGGCCGCGACGGCGGCGGAGGCAATTCTTCGGCCGCGACGGCGGCGGAGGCAATTCTTCGGCCGCGGCGGAGGCAATTCTTCGGCCGCGACGGCGGCGGTGATCTCCTTCACAAGGTCAGTGACCTGAGGGGCAGCAGAACGCAGGGTGCACCAGCAGCCTGTGGGCAGGGCTGACTGGCAAAGTACTTGGGGCAGCCCAGCAACAGGCAAAAATGAATAGGGGGTGAAGGTCTAGCGCTTCAGGGTACGGCGCTTTACCTGGTGATCCCCAGTTGGGCAGTTTTAGGCTTTAGGCCTTGCTGGACGGTCAGGCCTCCTCAAGTTAAGGTGTCTTGCGACTGCTTCAGCTTGGTTGCTTCTTAGGCGCTTCTGGTTGTAAGTTTCCTGTCAGAAGTTTCTTCTTATGAGGGGGGGGGGGATGAGTTGGTGGTCTGGGAGTGCTTGATGTTCCTCCCCGCACGCTGAAGGTGGTTCCCTGGGTCCCCTCACACTGGGCAAGGTCAGTGGGTGGTGGGCGTTCCTCAGCTATCTTACTACAGCAGGGCCTCAGCCCTGTCAGCAGCAGTAGTGTAGGTCTCCCCCTAGGCCCTAAAGCCTATACTCCGGCGGAGGTTCTCCCAGGTTCAGTGGTGCCTCATCAACTGTCTCCAACTGACTAAAAGTTTTCCCTCCAAGCCTTTTATACTCATAGGTCAGGTGACTCTCCCAAAGGCGGCAAAACATAACTCCTCCCACAGCCCGGAAGGTTCTGGAACCTTCTACATGCCTGGCTATGTGGCCCAGAGGCGGGGATGGAATGGATACTGTATCCCTATGTCCCAGCCTGACCCTGGCTACTAGTGTGTATGCGTGTAAGGCCCCTCTGCAGTAGCAGGGGCCTGTGGCAGCCATCTTGAGTGAGTTTCACACATGGTAAAACGGCTAGGGGAAAACCGAAAAATTTCGGGGAAAAAGGGCCACGTCCAACACAACCCCCTCCCAGCCAAAAGCCAGGGTAGACCGATCCAATGCCTTGATGGGCTTCCCTGCTTCGGGCGAGAAAACTTGGACGCGGGCCTTTTCCCCAGCTGCAGGAAGGTCCTGCAGGTCCTTCTCCACTCTGGAACCCGGGGTTCCCTCTCTCACCTCCCCGGACCAACGAGCCACCCCACTGGCGCTCCCTAATTGGCTGCAGCCAGGACCGGGCGCTAGGCCGTCCAGATGTCTCTGGCCCTTGCGGTCTCACAGAGCGGGGGCAGTAGCCCCAGGCCCGTTGGCCACTCTCCTTCTCCTCCTTGCAGTTCCAAACTGCCACTGGTCCACCCACCTGGGGTCCACACCCTCAGGCTGACCAGCAGTCAGGGGTGAGGCTCTCCTCCCCCTACCTCTCTTTCTGGGGTTCCGCCCTCTCCTCCTATGCGGGGCACCCTCAGACCACCCCTCTCTCACTCTTCCAGGGCCGTGACCCTGCATCCGATCCACCAACCCAGGGTCTAAACCCTTAGGTTGCCCTGGTGCCAGAGGCGAGTCCTCCCTTCCTCTGCACCCCCTCCCAGAGTTCAGCACCCTCCCACCTGGAGAAGCACCCCTGGGAGTCAGCTCCGGAGGGACACTGCTACAGAGCGTCCCTCCTGCCAGGTCAGGCAGTCCCTGAACCTGGCACCCCAGCCCAGGATCTAAATCCTGTGGCTGGGCAGACCCCAGAACCCCTGGAGCTCTGAATACATACGCCCCGGGTTCCCGTGTCACTGGGGGATCCCCTACCATGGATGGCCCATCGGGACAGCCTAGGCTCCCAACCTGGGGTTCCCTTATGGAACTCTCCAGGCCCTGAGACTGCGGTTGGGGCACCTCGGGACACCTCCCCGTCTCACTCCTTCCTATGGATAGGATGTGAGGCCCTACAACCCGCTCACTATCCTGGGACCTAGCTGGGCTATTCTCCACCTCTCCCACCTCGCTGGGTTGGAAGATCCCTGCACCACTCCCTTCAGGATCACTCCCCAAACTGGCTATCACCTCTCTCGGTAGATAAAATGTGGGCTCCTGTGGAACCCCAGCAGGTACGCTGCCACCATTCACTTTGCCTGCATCTCCATCTGCAAGGCTCGGAGCTCTAGTTCCTTCAGGCTAAGCTCATGTGCAAGCTTCCTTTCCTCCATGGCTAGCCTTGCCTGTTCTCGCTCCTTTTCCATCCTAGCAAGTTCTAATGTTAATCGCCTCTGCTTCCTTCTGTCCTCCAATTCCTCTGCCGACAACCTTCCCCCTGACACACTACTGCCTGCCCTGGAACGTCTTCCTGGCAACACATTCTCGCTAACATCTATGCGCAGTAGGTCCAGTTCTCCTGGGTTGTCTGCCTCCCCCTGCTCCTCATCCCCTCTTCCCTCCGGGTGGGCCATTACCCATGCCCTCAAAGCTTTCTGAAGCACCTCCTTCCTGGCGCCTCGCTTGACGGCCACCCCCCTCTCTAGGCAGAACTCCTTGAGCTGTGTCACCGTATACCTTTCTAGGTTGGCTAACTCAAACTCCATCCTCCTAGGTGGGGTCCCAGACAATTTAAGGAAGGGGTTCTAAACTGTAGGTAGCAGGTCTAATGCAGGAATGTACATAATCGGCAATTACCATAGAATTCCTAGCACTTTCATTACAATAGGTGTCTAATTGCGGCGCACACTGAGTCACTGTAGGGTGCTGCACAAACACCAGTCCTTATCCAACCGCTGAACACCAAAATGTTGGAACCGGGTTTACCGAGTCCGACACGGTAGCATGGCGTGAAGCGGGGAAGGCACGCGAAGGCATTGTGTAAGGCAGTTGTGCAGCACACTCTTACTCTGACTCAGAAATGCGAACGCAATAACATGACACCACACCAGGCTTTTGTATTTAAAATCAAGATCTTTTATAAATAAATTAAGTTGGCATTAGATGAGGCAGATTAATTCAGATCTACATTCAAATTCATTGCATTACTCAATTGGTGCACATTTTAAATAAAGCATCATAGCTCATCAACAGTGTAGGCCACTAAGAGGCCGCAGGAATTATCTCCTACACGTAGCACTTAATAATGATCTCAAGGTACGTTAATAAAACAGGGGCCTAGACATGCAGTTCACTTTAGCATATTCAATTACTTAAAAGAAGGCTTTTCACTTTACATTTAAATAGGCCTGCATTGATCTAGGCGCGCCCACATTCAGTACAGTGGCGTCGCAATTCCAGTACACCTGTAACATAAAACACTTCAACTCAAGTCAATTAAATACTTTCCCCTGTGGTAAAGACTTAACAGTTAAAAGCATGGCCTAGGCAGTAATTACACTAGGCATCTGCAATAAGTTATTAAATACTATAGGGAACCCTCGACATGTCCAGTATCCTGGGGCTTCTATGACCCTTAGGGGTTAACTTTAGGCTAGGCCCACTCCTCTCCGGGGCCTCGCCTCATGGGGAAAGTTATACAATTACTTATGGGGTTAATGGTGGCCCCGGCCCCAGTGGCGTTTTGTGGGCCCTAGGGGCCTCCTGGGCTCACCTGTGGTGTTGGTCGTTGGTCGCGCTTCAGGGCGACTGGCACTCCCAGGCCCGGCCCGAGTTCTGGAGGGCGGGGCCCGGTAGGGGTACCTCGGCCTTCAGGCCGGACTAGCTGGACGTTGCGGGGCCGGTATCACCTTACTCCGGCCCCCGGGATCAGGATATGCCTGGACGGCACGGTGCGGCTTCAGGGACTGACTCACGGCGCGCTGCGGGGCCGGGATCGCCCTCCTCCGGCCCCCGGGATCAAGGTAAGTGAAGTTGGCGGGCTCAGGGTTGCCGGGGAAGGGAGCGGGAGCCGGCAGTCCTCTCCGGCCGGCTCCCCGTCTCCCTCTGCACTGCCGGGGCTCTTCCCGGGCTTCCGTCGGCGCTGGGGCGTGACCAGGGGCCGGCGCCCAATCGATGCGCGGCCTTCCTGGGTCACGCCCGGCGACCCCTGGTTGCTCGGCAACGGCGTCTGCGGGGCCTGGAGGCCTCGCCGTAGATCGCGCTGGCGATTTCTTGGGCCGCGACGGCGGCGGTGGCAATTCTTTGGCCGCGACGGCGGCGGAGGCAATTCTTCGGCCGCGACGGCGGCGGAGGCAATTCTTCGGCCGCGACGGCGGCGGAGGCAATTCTTCGGCCGCGACGGCGGCGGTGATATCCTTTACAAGGTCAGTGACCTGAGGGGCAGCAGAACGCAGGGTGCACCAGCAGCCTGTGGGCAGGGCTGACTGGCAAAGTACTTGGGGGCAGCCCAGCAACAGGCAAAAATGAATAGGGGGTGAAGGTCTAGCGCTTCAGGGTACGGCGCTTTACCTGGTGATCCCCAGTTGGGCAGTTTTAGGCTTTAGGCCTTGCTGGACGGTCAGGCCTCCTCAAGTTAAGGTGTCTTGCGACTGCTTCAGCTTGGTTGCTTCTTAGGCGCTTCTGGCTGTAAGTTTCTTGTCAGAAGTTCCTTATTATAAGTTTCTTGTCAAAGTTTCCTGTCAGAAGTTTCTTCTTATGAGGGGGATGAGTTGGTGGTCTGGGAGTGCTTGATGTTCCTCCCTGCACGCTGAAGGTGGTTCCCTGGGTCCCCTCACACTGGGCAAGGTCAGTGGGTGGTGGGCGTTCCTCAGCTATCTTACTACAGCAGGGCCTCAGCCCTGTCAGCAGCAGTAGTGTAGGTCTCCCCCTAGGCCCTAAAGCCTATACTCCGGCGGAGGTTCTCCCAGGTTCAGTGGTGCCTCATCAACTGTCTCCAACTGACTAAAAGTTTTCCCTCCAAGCCTTTTATACTCCTAGGTCAGGTGACTCTCCCAAAGGCGGCAAAACATAACTCCTCCCACAGCCCGGAAGGTTCTGGAACCTTCTACATGCCTGGCTATGTGGCCCAGAGGCGGGGATGGAATGGATACTGTATCCCTATGTCCCAGCCTGACCCTGGCTACTAGTGCGTATGCGTGTAAGGCCCCTCTGCAGTAGCAGGGGCCTGTGGCAGCCATCTTGAGTGAGTTTCACACATGGTAAAACGGCTAGGGGAAAAACGAAAAACTTCGGGGAAAAAGGGCCACGTCCAACAGTGCTAATTGTTGATTGTGTGACCAAGTGCTCAGCTGACATGATGGGGCCCTACTGAGGCAACATATGGCACAGCTTTCCTCACACAGGAGTGGAGTCCCCTCATGGCAGTGTGTACTCCTGTGACATTGCCTGCGCCCAAGGTGTGTGTTGTATGTGCATGTCTGTGTGTTCACTTCCGTTTAGCTGTGCATGCTGTGATCCCTAGTGTTGTACCTGTTGGTGATGCTTGCTGAGTTGACCTATGTTCCCCCAAAGTCTTCTCCTGGGTTCTCTGTGATGTGGGTGCATGGCACATTACTGGTCATCAGGGTGTCACCCATAGGTGTTTTTGCTGTCAGGGCTGAGTTTGTGTGCAGACGCAGATGGGTCACAGTCAGGTTTCCCTTGGCACTTGTTGTTTGCCCCTGTCATGTGATTTCCAGTTTGTGTTATCTTTCAGTGATTGTGACACGTTGTTTGTGTGACTGCTGGCACTCCTCAGGGTCCGGGCTGCAATGTTGGTTGTTGTCTATGTGTGTTCTTTGTGGGTGACCTTGGCTTCTTCATTGGTGTGTGACTGTGGCTGGGATCCCATTGATTGGTGTGGTATTGCCGTCATGTCCATGTACAGCGTAGTGTGCAGTGTGTCAGACATTCAGGAGTCTTGTTGAGTGGCCATGTGTGATGTGTTTCTGCACCTTGGTTCCCACCCACCACCCTGGAATAGTCATGGGTGCATGTGCAATGTCACCAGTGCATGTGTGCTTCACTGCTGCACATTGTTGGAGGTCGAGGGGTGTGGTGTTGAGTGTGTGCAGATGAGAGTTGTTGCCCGGCTAGGCCCCTGCCTCCATGTTGGCCTTGGCTTACTGGCCATGCTGATTGATTTGTGCTTGTGTAGGTGTGATGGTAGTTTGTTGCTCAGGACACATGACTGTGGTTCACAGTGTGAACGACATTTAGCTTTGTCATCACAGTGGGATTGTAATGCAGCCCAGGGTCACCACATTGTGGGGGCCCTGGGGGTAGTGCTGTGGTGTGTCTGTGTCTTGCTGTGTCAGTTGCTGTTCCTACGTGCCTGTGTGACATGTGTGATTTGTGCTCCCTCTCATCTGACAATGCCTGCTTGCCCACATAGGGGATTTGGATCCATGAGTTACCTTTGTGTGGCACTGTATGCACATCTGTATGATTGGTATTCAGGTCTCCTCATGTGTTGTGTGGTTGCCTGGGGACACTGGCACCCCCTCACCTGTTGTGTATGATGTGCAGTGTGGGTCTGCCTGTTTGTGTTTGTGCATCTGCACCACTGCATTGGCATATCTTGGGTGTGCCATTGGCTGTATGTAGTTTGGTGGGTTTCCCCTGCTGTCCCTGGGACTCCTAGGTCATCGGTCAGCACAATGATCATGGTTTGTGTGTCCCATTGCTGCCATGGTATGGTATCTGTTCACCTCACATCTACAGTCTCCACAGGGTATCTGCATTTGTGTGCCCATTGGTGCAAATATGTGGGTCTGCATTCTGATGGTCACTTCTGTCATTGTGTCATTGATGAATGTTGACAGTGTCAGCCCCCATGGGTGTTGTTTGTCTGCACATGGCCAAAGGTATGTCTTATTTGCACTGCAGTATTTGGCTCCCCCAATTTATGTTGCAATGGGACACATGCACTACTTTGCCACTGATGTGTTTTTGTTCTGTGACCAGGAATCATCCATGCAGTTTGGCAGTTGCAGCTCTTTCTTTGTCAACACTTACCTTTTGGTCACTGTGATGATGGGGGTTTGGACCCCATTGCCACAATGTTCAAAATGTGCTTCAGCTATGGACCCCACACTTACCTTTTGGTCACTGTGGTGATGGGGCGTTAGACCCCATTGCCACAATGTTCAATATGTGCTTCAGCTATGGACCCCACACTTACATTTTGGTCACTGTGGTGATGGGGCGTTAGACCCCATTGCCACAATGTTCAGAATGTGCTTCAGCTATGGACCCCACACTTACCTTTTGGTCACTGTGATGATGGGGGTTTGGACCCCATTGCCACAATGGTCATGGCCTGCTTGCATTGTGGGGGCCACACACATATATGTGTGGCACATGTGCTAGGGGGTCACATTGTATGTTCAAAGTCATGTTCAGTGTTGTAGGCATTTGACACAGTCTACACATGCTTGTCATGGTGTTGGGGGATGTCTTTTTCTTGCATTCCCTAGGTTGTGGTGTGCTGGTTGTGTCATGCATTGTCCATCCTATGAGTGGGGTGGTAGTGGTGGTAGGCATCCAGCCCCCCTGGCTAAGGGTGGTAGTAGTGGTAGGCATCCAGCCCCCTGGGTGAGGGTGGTAGTAGTGGTAGGCATCTGGCACCCCCTGGCTAAGGGTGGTAGTAGTGGTAGGCATCCAGCCCCCTGGGTGAGGGTGGTAGTAGTGGTAGGCATCCAGCCCTCCTGGGTGAGGGTGGTAGTAGTGGTAGGCATCTGGCACCCCCTGGCTAAGGGTGGTAGTAGTGGTAGGCATCCAGCCCCCCTGGGTGAGGGTGGTAGTAGTGGTAGGCATCCAGCCCCCCTGGGTAAGGGTGGTAGTAGTGGTAGGCATCTGGCACCCCTGGCTAAGGGTGGTAGTAGTGGTAGGCATCCAGCCCCCTGGGTGAGGGTGGTAGTAGTGGTAGGCATCCAGCCCCCTGGGTGAGGGTGGTAGTAGTGGTAGGCATCTGGCACCCCCTGGGTGAGGGTGGTAGTAGTGGTAGGCATCCAGCCCCCCTGGGTGAGGGTGGTAGTAGTGGTAGGCATCTGGCACCCCATGGCTAAGGGTGGTAGTGGTGGTGGGCATCTGGCACCACCCTGGCTAAGGGTGGTAGTAGTGGTAGGCATCCAGCCCCCTGGGTGAGGGTGGTAGTAGTGGTAGGCATCCAGCCCCCTGGGTGAGGGTGGTAGTAGTGGTAGGCATCTGGCACCCCTGGCTAAGGGTGGTAGTAGTGGTAGGCATCCAGCCCCCTGGGTGAGGGTGGTAGTAGTGGTAGGCATCCAGCCCCCTGGGTGAGGGTGGTAGTAGTGGTAGGCATCTGGCACCCCTGGCTAAGGGTGGTAGTAGTGGTAGGCATCCAGCCCCCTGGGTAAGGGTGGTAGTAGTGGTAGGCATCCAGCCCCCATGGCTAAGGGTGGTAGTGGTGGTGGGCATCTGGCACCACCCTGGCTAAGGGTGGTAGTAGTGGTAGGCATCCAGCCCCCCTGGGTGAGGGTGGTAGTAGTGGTAGGCATCTGGCACCCCCTGGCTAAGGGTGGTAGTAGTGGTAGGCATCCAGCCCCCCCTGGGTGAGGGTGGTAGTGGTGGTGGGCATCTGGCACCCCCTGGGTGAGGGTGGTAGTAGTGGTAGGCATCCAGCCCCCCTGGGTGAGGGTGGTAGAAGTGGTAGGCATCCAGCCCCTGGGTGAGGGTGGTAGTAGTGGTAGGCATCCAGCCCCCTGGGTGAGGGTGGTAGTAGTGGTAGGCATCCAGCCCCCCTGGGTGAGGGTGGTAGTAGTGGTAGGCATCTGGCACCCCCTGGCTAAGGGTGGTAGTAGTGGTAGGCATCCAGCCCCCTGGGTGAGGGTGGTAGTAGTGGTAGGCATCCAGCCCCCCTGGGTGAGGGTGGTAGTAGTGGTAGGCATCTGGCACCCCTGGCTAAGGGTAGTAGTAGTGGTAGGCATCCAGCCCCCTGGGTAAGGGTGGTAGTAGTGGTAGGCATCCAGCCCCCCTGGGTGAGGTGGTAGTAGTGGTAGGCATCCAGCCCCCTGGGTGAGGGTGGTAGTAGTGGTAGGCATCCAGCCCCCTGGGTGAGGGTGGTAGTAGTGGTAGGCATCTGGCACCCCTGGCTAAGGGTGGTAGTAGTGGTAGGCATCCAGCCCCCTGGGTAAGGGTGGTAGTGGTGGTGGGCATCTGGCACCCCTGGGTGAGGTGGTAGTAGTGGTAGGCATCCAGCCCCCTGGGTAAGGGTGGTAGTAGTGGTAGGCATCTGGCACCCCCTGGCTAAGGGTGGTAGTAGTGGTAGGCATCCAGCCCCCTGGGTGAGGGTGGTAGTAGTGGTAGGCATCCAGCCCCCCTGGGTGAGGGTGGTAGTAGTGGAAGGCATCTGGCACCCCCTGGCTAAGGGTGGTAGTAGTGGTAGGCATTCCAGCCCCCTGGGTGAGGGTGGTAGTAGTGGTAGGCATCCAGCCCCCCTGGGTGAGGGTGGTAGTAGTGGTAGGCATCCAGCCCCCCTGGGTGAGGGTGGTAGTAGTGGTAGGCATCCAGCCCCCTGGGTAAGGGTGGTAGTGGTGGTAGGCATCTGGCACCCCCTGGCTAAGGGTGGTAGTAGTGGTAGGCATCCAGCCCCCCTGGGTGAGGGTGGTAGTAGTGGTAGGCATCCAGCCCCCTGGGTGAGGGTGGTAGTAGTGGTAGGCATCTGGCACCCCTGGCTAAGGGTGGTAGTAGTGGTAGGGCATCCAGCCCCCCTGGGTAAGGGTGGTAGTAGTGGTAGGCATCCAGCCCCCATGGCTAAGGGTGGTAGTGGTGGTGGGCATCTGGCACCACCCTGGCTAAGGGTGGTAGTAGTGGTAGGCATCCAGCCCCCTGGGTGAGGGTGGTAGTAGTGGTAGGCATCCAGCCCCCCTGGGTGAGGGTGGTAGTAGTAGTGGCATCTGGCACCCCTGGCTAAGGGTGGTAGTAGTGGTAGGCATCCAGCCCCTGGGTAAGGGTGGTAGTAGTGGTAGGCATCCGGCCCCCTGGGTAGGGGTGGTGGTGCGCATTCAGGCCCCTGTGTGCATATGTGGCATTGGTGATGGGCATCCCGCCCCTATGGTGCTGCTGTTGCTGGTGTAAGTATATTCTGCATCCCTCTGTGTGTGTGTGATGTGTCGTGTACGTGTTGTATGTGTTTTGTGGTTGGTGTCTGACTTACCTTCTGCGCCGTACGCGTCCGTGCCTGTTCCGGTAGTAAATGTAGAATATTGGTATGATCGGGACGAAGGGATTCATGGTTGGTTCGTGTCGTTCGTCCTTCTCGTTGCTTCGCGTCGTCCTCGCCGCTTCGGCCGTCCTCGTCGCTGGCGTGTTCGTCTCGTAGCCGTGGATTGTGTTGTGGCGCGAATCGGAGCTTATGTGCGCCTCTCCCGGATGCCTTTGACGTGCCGTGCGTAGCGACGGGTTCGGCGCGTACGGGAAGCGCATCGTACTTGTTCGGCCGGACGGAGCTGCATTTTCCCTTCCGTGCGACTCGATTCTGCGTTTCCGGATTCGCCTCGGTCGGAGAACAGGACCTGGATTGGGTGAGTACGGCTCGGCCGGATTCTGTGCTGTTGTGCGCATCGTACTTACTCGTTCGGTGTGCTGTACGGATCGGTCGGGAAACAGGCATTCGCATGGCTTTTTTCCCGACCGAATGGTATTGGGTGCGCCTCCGACCGAGATCGGAATCGGCCCCTAAGTGTGCCCAATTCAAGAAGTGCTTCTGTGGCTGCTAAAAACAGGAATTCTTCATCTGTGCCCATGAATAACATCTCTGATGACCCTACTTTTTGCAGGGCTCTCAACATCAGGCTGTTTACACCTCTCCCCAATCCTGCATTTGACTTATTCAGATTCTGTGTTCCTCTAGCACTGTAATATATTGTTTAGCTCACTGTTTCACGCCCCCTAAATTCTTATGGATTCATTCATTCAGTCATTCATTCATTCTCCTGCTGCTGAGAAATCCTCGAGGAAGGCAAATATCGGGTTTATACTAGAGAGTGGCCCAGTGGGCATTGAGTGTTAACATGAGTCTCCCAAGATCAACTGGATGGGCTAGAGTTTGATCCAGAAGTTCTGGCTAAGGTGCATTCCTGTACTAATAAGTGCCAGCAATGGGTGTCTAACAACAAGATACCAGTGATATCTGAGAGATATAGGGGCCAACATAACCACCGTGGAGGGAAAGCTTCTGTATCCAGAACACTGTATACCAAACAAACTCCTTGGAATAGTAAATGTACACAATAAGGCCTGGTTCCATCCCACTGTGATTGTTCCTCTAGGTTACACTGTTCAATCCTATCTGTGTACTGTCTGTTAGGTAACAATCTGGGAGAATGAGAAGATGAGGAAGCTGAAACATATGCACGCTGTTATATAGGGACAGCCTGTGGTGGCTGTTGTAACTACTAGAGCACTGAGTGCTCTTCAGGTGGATTCTGAATGTGCTGATCTTGGAACAGTGGATCAGATGCTCTGGAACAAGACTCAAGGCAGGAGTTGGTTAAAGATCCAAGGGAAGTGCGTAAAGTTCAGTAAGAGTCTACACCTTATATGGAGGAACTGAGGCTGAGGAAGATTTCCTTTTTATTCTGTTGATCCACCCAAAAGCCCAAATAAAGTGCCCCACAGTTGATGGTCTTCGGTGTGAAGCTCAGGCACAAGTGAAAGTAGGACACAATGGGTTGTTTAAAATCTACTGGAAGATTAGAGTTCTCTGCAATAAAACAATGGGCACTGAATATTGACCCCCTGAAAGGTTGGTTATGCCCTAAAGCTACAGGGGTCTTCGGTTGGAGTTTGCTCACAACATCTCTTTAGCTGGTCACCCTAGCTTGGCCAAAACCCAGCTCTGGTTGATGAGCCACTATTCCTGGCCCCACTTAGGAACCAGATAGAAGGAGCTCAGAAAACCTGCATTAACTGTCAAGCAAGTGATGAGTCAGGAGGATAGTACAAAGCCCTCTCATTCCACTGCTATGGATGGGCATGACTTTTAAGTGGAGAGGCATGGTCATAGGTTGATACCTTCACACTAAGATCTCCTCAAGAAACCAATATATTTTAGTTATGGTAGATCATGCCCCCTAGGTGCCCCAGGGCCATGCCTTTGAGGAACGTTACCACAGATGTTGTGGCCTGGGACTTGCTGGGTATTTCTACTTGGGTATAACATAATTGCAGTCAAGGGGACCAACAGTACTTCAACTTACAGAAATGTCGGCACCACTTAGAGTTATCTATATATTCTCCACACAATCCCACCTCCTCTCAAAGGGGCTTACTGAATTATTCAATACAACCCCGAAAGACATGATTCAGTGACAGGAACAGTCCCTCACGAGGGAGTGGAAAATCATGTTACTGTGCCTGTTATTTGCCTACATGGAGGTGTCTCAGATCAAAGTGGGTTGCAACCTCTTTGCGCTTCTTTTGGCCTTCCAGTGACAAGTCCCACGTGTCCCGTGCAAGAACAATGTTAGAGACTGCTATGAAACCCAGACATGAAACCGTGGAATGTGCTAGGAATTAGGTTCAAGATGGTCCAGTGTAAAAACATTGATGACAATCAAGAAAATATCAAACAATGATATTGCGAGACATTGCCCCTCCCCACACTTAACAATGGCAAAATGGCAATAAAGAGCATATATCGTTGAGGCTTGGGGAAGGGAGGCGCACGCCTGCCTTCCCTTTTTAAAAATTGCGACCCCAGGGGATGGGGTCCCCGGGGCCTTTGAAGGCAGAGGAGCAGGGGCCACACACTTCCTGCTGGGTGGGAGTCGACAAGTTTTCCCAGCCCGCGCTCAAGCAGGCAGGGAAACAGTGGCCCAGTTGTGGCCCACCCAGGACAGTCATTGGAGCCAGACCGTGGGAATGCAGTCCCTGGGGTCTCTCATTGAGACTTGGGGGGAGGGGGGCTGCATATACCTCTTCCCTATTATCTATCTGCACCGCCCCCTAGGCCCTGGCCCTCCCCGGGAGGATAATTTATTTCAAGCACAGGAGCCCACACTTTTTTTGTTTTAATTTTACTGCAGATTTGTGGATCCACAGCATATTTGCAGTAAAAGAATTTTTTTTAAATTGTTTTTGGCTTCAGGGAGTGCCCTTTTAAGACCCCCCACAAGGCATGGGTGGGCAGGGAATCCCTACCTTGCCCCCTTAGATAATTTTTATACTTTTTCTAGGACTCAGGACTGAGCCCTGAATCTTAAGACGGCTGCCGCCACATCGTTTTTGATGTGGTGGCAGCCAATCAGATCTCTTCTAGAGATCTGTCAGTTCCACAGATCCTCAGCAGCCTGAAATAGTTATATTTTGTTATCCTTAAGTTCTCCAAAACTGCCAAACGGATTTACACCAAATCACAAAAAGCACACTTTCTGGACCAAGATCTAACTTTCTGTCAAATTTGGTGTAAATCCATTCAGCGGTTTTGCCTGTGGCTGTGTATAATTTTCCTATGGAAAAATGAATGGGGAAAATGCATTATGGGACCTCCCACCCTTTATTTTTATATATTATAATGTTCCAAAAATATACTCCAATATATACTCCAAAAATAGATTAATCCGAACAAGAGGTTAGGATGCATGCAGGAAACTTGACGAATGATCTATATCAAAGAGGGCTTGCCTTCCACAGTAATTGGAATACCCACTTGTGTCAAATTACCTACTGGCGGTCGACAGTAGGTAGTTATTGTAAGGACCTACTTTCCATAGGAAAAAGTTTTTTGTTTTGCCAATATCTTTGCCGTCATTTGACAAATCTTCACAAATTTTTCAAAATAAGTATGATGCTCAGTTCAGCTGCTGTGTTGAAAGTTTCAGGGTGATCTGTCAAGGGGGGGCTGAAAAAAAGCAGGGGCCCAAAACGCTTTTTCTCCATGTTAATTCCCATAGAGATTTTAGACACGACTACAGCCCAAACCGCTGCACGGAATTACACCAAATTTGGCAGAAAGGTAGTTCTTGGTCCAGAAAAAGCCCTTTCTGTTATTTGATGTATATCCTTTCAGTAGTTTTCCAGATATTTAAAGAAAAACAAATTTGCATATCTTTATGCGCGAATACTCAGCCAGGAAGGGTTGGCAACCATTTTGGGACTTGCCTCAGTGGAGTTCCCCGAAAAAAAGTAAAAATAAACAAAAGGGGGCAGTGTAGGAAAACCCTGACCCCCTAGCCCTGGTGCTGGGGTCACCCAGGGACCCCGCCAAGGCAAAAAAACATTTAAAAAATAAATAAATGTTGCTGCAAAATTGCGAGGATTCACAAATTTATGGCAAAAAAACCAATCGTGGTCTCCTGTGCTTCTTTAATGATTAACCCCCGGGTGGGCCAGGTCCCGGGGGCATTTTCTGGTATATTAAGTTGGGAGGGGGCGCACGTGGCCCCCCTATTGAGGCTCTTCTGAGCCCCAGGGACCACCACCTCCCCAGGGCTTTATGTAATAATGGACACGGGCAGCGCAGACTCCATTACGGAGGCTCTAAAAACACCAGGGACCCCCAGCTCTTCAGGGCCTAATTAGTATATTGGAGGGGGGCAGCGTGGATCCCCTCCCTCCTAAGGCTCCTAAGTTCACCAGGGACCACCACCTACCCAGGGCTTTAATAGTTAATTAGAGGGGTGGCCACAGTGATCCCCCTCCTTAGCCCTCTAGGGCCCCAGGGACCACCACCTCCTTGGGGCGAGAAATACAAACAAAGGGGGAGGGGGCACGTGTCCCCCCTCCCGGGCCGTATTCCCCCTAGGGCCGGCTCCCTATGTCCCGGGGTGCTCACCCTTGGGACAGAGCGGGTTGCTCTCACTTGGCGGGAGCTTTGACAGCTCCTGCCAAATGGGAGCAAACAGTAAGTCTGGTCGTAGCCGGCAGGAGCAGGAAAAAGTTCCTGCCCGCTGGGAGCGGACTTTTCATCTATTTTCCTGGCAGCTGTCAAGCGGGCAGGAAAACAGAGGAAAGAATAGCTCCTGCAGCAAGGGTGCAGCATTTTTGGCTGCTCCCTACGTGCAAGAGCAATGCCGGCACCCGCTTGAGCCAGGGAGCTGGCAGGGACCTCACGATCCCAAACAGTGCTCACTGGGTGCCCTGGGTGGGCAACAGGGCACCCAGCCTTAGTTTGCCAGGCCTTGGGGGCAAATTTTATAATTGGCCGAGCCCAGGGGATGAGGTCCCTGGGGCCAAAATCTGCCCAGGGAGGGCGGTCGCATGGCCCCCCTCCCCCATTAAGTTTAGGCCGGGCCCCGGGAGATGGGTTTCCCGAGGCCAAAATCGTCCTGGGAGAGGGGTGCTCAGCCCCCCTCCCCACTTTAAATTTGTACAAAACTGTGGATTCTTGTTGGATAAAGGGCTAAATGACGTTCTGTTCTGGCCCTGATGCTCAGAAATTGACAGAAATTAAACCTCAACGGGAAGCACTTAAACAAATATAAACACAGCAGGTGCCACAATTGAAGCTCCGCCTCTGTAAAGGACAAATGGTCCTAACTTCCTAGTCTTGACGAAGGCAAACCAAGTGTGTTTTCTTGACAATTCCACATTCAAAAATGATCTGAAATGCTTTGTGGAGGTAAAAGCATTGTTCATCTATCGGAGGCAATCTGTAGTGATTGTGACAGGTGGGATCTTTCTTGGTCTTTCCTGGTGAGAGCAGAGTCCATGGTTCTCCCTTTGCATTACTACAAGTATGCAAATGTGCAAATCACTTGAAATCTCCGCCCTTTTGGCCCCGCCTATCCACCTCAGTAGTATGCAGAGGTATTCCCGCCTTTTGCCAGGATAAAGGACAGCTTAACAAGAGGCCCCCCCAGGGCGTTTCCTGCCAATTTTGTTGACGCGTTCTTGATGCTGAGGAATATGAGAACATCTCCACCAAACAAATAAGCACTTACTTCATATAGTTCGGAAGAAGTACCCTTGTTTGGTGGAGATTTGCCTCTTTGTAGTTTTGTTGTCGTCTCTATAGAAAGATTCATGTTTTCACAGATTTCTGGATAAAGACGAATGAGGAACAATCACATTGCCAAAACGCACAGAAGGCCACTGGAGACATTTCCTAGTGATCCATTATGCAGCTTTAGTGTAGAATACAGACTAGACTTTTACTTAACAAGGTAGAACTTATTAATTAACCAACAGAAAGTACTTCAGTTGGGTAGGCATTTTGTGCAAAATTGTGGACTCTTGTTGGATAAACAGGCAGGTGAATTTCCTTTCTGGCACTGGTGATCATTTCACAGAAATTAAACCTTAATCAGAAGCACTTGCAAATATAAACCTAGCATGTGCCCCAGTTGAAGCTCC
This sequence comes from Calotriton arnoldi, assembly GCA_963921515.1. Classification (NCBI taxonomy): domain Eukaryota; kingdom Metazoa; phylum Chordata; class Amphibia; order Caudata; family Salamandridae; genus Calotriton; species Calotriton arnoldi. The sequence goes on along the minus strand of CAWUFW010004472.1, from coordinate 1,461,374 downwards.
ACTCCTTTAAAGGACAAGTAATCCTAGCTTCCTTGGGCTTGGCGAAGGCAAAACAAGTGTGTTTTCTCAGCAATTCCACATTGAAAAATGATCTGAAATCCTTGGCAACGGTGTTCATGCATCATTGATTTTTCAGAGTAGTGACTGTGATGAGTGGGTTCTTTCTTGGCCTCTCCTGGTGAGAGCAGAGTCCATGGTTCTCCCTTTAAATGACTATGATTATGCAAAAGTGCAAAATCACCTGGAGCCATTACTTGTTTGGCCCCAACCCGTCCACCTTAGTAGTATGCAACTCAAAGATCCATACAGCCACTCACACACCCACACACACACCCACAAAACCATACAGCCACTCGCACACCCACTTACAGATCCATACCGCCACTCACACATCCACTTAAAGATCCATACAGCCACTCACATACCCACTCACAGACCAATATAACTACTCATACAGCCACTCACAGACCCATACAGCCACTCACACATGCACTCACAAAGGTACCAGGTTACAGTTAGGAATTACAATTAAAAACCTTTGAAATTCACTAAAAGAAAACAAAGGTTACAGGGACGTTATAGTTAGAAAATGACATAAAAAAACCTTACTAATTCACTGAAAAAAACAGATGTTACAGGGACAATATAGTTAGGGAATAGAATAAAAAATCCTTAGAAATTCACTGATAAAACAAAGGTTACAGGGACATTATAGTTAGGCTCAGATTTCACGCGTACAAAACCATTGAAATTCAGCAGTTATAGTTATCTGAGCTAACTATAACTTACAACCACGCAATGCACTGCTTATGACCTCACATATTATATCACTCATGACATGGTCATTGACATCCTTGAGGACATCCCCAATGACATCACAAATGACATCACTGATGACATCATCTAGAGAATCACTCACACACCCACTCAACTCCCATACAACCTCTGATACACCCACTCACCCCCCCCCACAAGCACATACCCATTCACAGACCCATACAACTACTGACACACACACTCACTCACTCATACAGCCACTCACCCATACAGCACCTCACAGAGCCACTCACAGACCCATACAGTCACTCACACACCGACTCACACACCCATACTACCATTCTCTTACCCACTCACACACCTACACAGCCAATCACACAGCCACTCACTCACCCGTACAGCCATTCACACATCCACAAAACCATTTACATACCCATTCACACATCGATACAGGCACTCATGTGCCGACACACTCATCTATACAGCAACTCACACAGATACTTACTGTGCAAAACAGCCATCCCGCACCCACTCACTTACTCATACACCCACTCAAACAGCCACTCTCTTACCCATACATCCACTTACACACCCAGTCACTCACTGATAGAGCCATTCACACAGCCATTAAGTCACCAATACAGCCACTCACACACATACATTCCCTCACCAATACAGCCACTCACACAGTCACTCACTCACCCATACAGCTAGTCACTCACCCACTTATTTACCCATACAGCCACTCACACACCCATACAGCCACTCAGACACCCACTCCCACACTGATACAGACAGTCACAGTGTCACTCAGTTAACATATATTAGAAACAATATCACTCATTAGTAGTACAAATAGAATAGTAGTTTAACTTATGCAGGAGCTTAGTATGTATCTTTAAGTCTCAGAAACGTTTACGAAACACTTACATTCACTAGATGATGTCATCAATGAAGTCACTGACCATGTCATGAGTGATGTATTATGTGAGGTCATAGGCAGTGCATTGCGGGGGCATAAGTTAGAGTTAGCTTAAGTCACTATAACTGCTGAATTTCAATGGTTTTGTATGAGTGAAATCTGAGTTTAATCCATCAGCCGCGGCCCGTGCAGGTAAGAGTGATGGGGCCGGGTGGGGGGATTTCGACAGATCGACGCACGAGGGAAAATTAATTATTTATTTAATTTTCCCTCATCTTCGTCCGTCGACATCTCCCCCACCCGGCCCCACCGTTCCACGCTCCTACCTCCACGGGCCGCTGCTGCTAACTATAACGTTCCTGGAACCTTTGGTTTTTTTCAGTGAATATATAATATGAATGAATTTATGTAAGCTGGTGCCACGATAGATGCATGTAATAATTTTAATCTGAAATGCATTTTGACTAAATATCAGCGAGGCACATAAATTAAAATTAGCACCTTCTGTAATAAAAATACAACACACTATTTTAAGCTAAGATAAAACATCGATGCTTGTGGCATACCTCAGTTGTTAGATATATTGCACTGTAAGTTTGTTGAATTTTATCAAGATAGGTCGACACAGAGCACTTTTTCACCATAGAATTTTGTCTATTTCTCGCACTCACGTAAATGTAAAAAGGAGAGAGTAACAATCTCCGCCAATCTGCCATAATGCACTGATATGATGGTTATCACTCGCCTCAAAAGTCAAAATTCGCATTAAAAAGGAGTGGGCTTCATTTGTGCACAGTAGATGAGAGAACACACACACATACACACATTAATGTGGGCAATATATTTTCCATGTGCAAATAGAGTCAAAGTTTTTCATCAAGCTTGCAATTTCTCTTTTTTATTTGTTGGTACTTTCGAGTACCTTACTGTCTGTTTTCAGCTCTTCTGTGTACTTGGCTCAAATTAAAGTCCCTTCCAATCAGATCAGCGTCAGGGAATTCCACCATTTCCACCATAATGTCTTTACAGGGCATTTTGCAGTCAGAAGTAGAGTCATTCAGTTTTGCTGGGCATTTATTTTAGATGAATCTTCACTAGAGTTTTAAACTCTGACCTCAGCAATACTTAGAAAGAAAATTGACAAGCACCTTGCCATGCTTCTGGCATTGTGTATAATTATCGTGCAGCCTATCAAATATTTAACAACTTATTGTCCTCTCCTTGGACGTTTCTTGTTAGTTAGATAGTTATCTCAACTGTCGTTTTTCTCAATACAGGATTTGACATTAGCCAAGACCTTTTGTTTTAAAAAAATATTATATTCTATGCTTACTTAGCAACGGGACGTTCAGTCAGCCCTCGTCATCCATTGGTCTGCTGTAGTGTCATTTACATTTTGCTTCTACCCACCACTGCGTACAGACATGGTCATTGCCTGACTCGGAGTGTGGACATTCTGCTTTTGCACAATGTGCATACCCACAAAATAAGTAATCCGCCTCAGTGCCTAGGACTACTGGCACAATAGGTGTTTCTACATAAAATAATATATATATATATACATTGGCTGTTTACGATTTTTTCATACAATGTGTGACTTCATACAAAACCCGTTCACAAACAAAATAAGCATTCGCAACTCCAAAACGTTAAAAACCAATGCCACACCTATTGACCTTGCAAATCCTTGTTTCTGGTTTTAATTAAGGCCATTTAAATTTCAAGAGGAAGATTAATTAAATTAATAGTATTTTATAAAGAAAAAGCAGAGCAAAGTGGAAAATTGTTTTAACATTCCTTTTAGGTAGGTCATATGCTAACTGAAATGATTTTGTATTGAGCCTTCTCCACCTGTAGCTGTTCTTTTTGTTATCCAACTGTGAGATTGAAAATGTTGACAAAATGCCATTGCAAAACACCAAATAACACCTCCCATAATAAACCTACTCACCAATTTGTGAAAGCATCTGCATTGTGAAAGCCCTGTGGAGAAAGTGTGGAGAAACTCTATTGCTATATGTTAGACCTGTCAACCTTAGGGTGGTCTTCCCAGTGGCGGGCGGTACGGTACGGGGTGGCGAGACGGCAGAGAAGGTGGGTGGGTGTGGGAGGTTTAAAAAAAATAAGAATTCACTTGCCTGATCGCAGCGTCTCTCCCATATCGTCCCTCTGCTCCAGCCTGAAGAAGGAAGCACCCAGACTCCCCTGATCCAATCACAACGCTGCAATGCAGCGTTGTGATTGGACTGAACACCACGGTTTGGCGCTCAGACGGGGAATGAAAGCCTAGGCCTATTCTCCACCCAGGCTGTAATGGGTTGAGAACATGCAAAGCGTGCATGACGGTATGGCCAGCCCAAGAGACCCAGCCAAACATTCATGCACACTTGGGGGTATATTCACAAGAACGTGTGCTAAACAACACAAAAAAATTTTAACGCAACTTTACACATCGCAGCCTATCGCGGGAAAATAACCCCATGTCAACGAGGAATTCACAACAAGGCGGTACCATGCGATAGTCTGCCGAAACCGCGGACAATGTCCGCGATACAACAACCGCAACAGTGATAAAAACACAAACCACAAACCAAAACATGCAATGGGCCAAAGCGCGATGAGGAAATCAGTGATAAGCAGCGCCAGGCCTGCAATACACACATGGCAGGTGGGAAAAATCACTATAAAAGTAGAAAAAACACACAAACACAAAATGAGCAACTCCTAAGCACCATGGAGGCAGCCGGAGCAGACGCAGAGGACGGGCGCTACCCACAAGCACCCCGGACGACCAGCCTGGGACCTCAGGGACAGGGAAGGGCAAGGACAAGAAGAAGAGAAAGACGAAGTTCAGTCTGCAGGAAAACAGGATCCTGGTCACGGAGGTGATGGAACACCATCAACAACTGTTCGTCACCTCCAACGTGTCATTGGGCACCAAAAATGGAATATGGCGGGACATCGTGGACAAGGTGAATGCCGTCGGAGAGCACAAGAGGCCAAGAAGCGATGGATTGACATCAAGCGCAAGACCAAGGAGAAACTCACAACCAACCAGAAGGCAGCAATGCAGACTGGAGGTGGGAGCCCAGCGCCACAGCTGGAGCTGGATGACATGGAGGAGCTGGTGTCGACAGTCATCAGTGTGGAGACTGTGGCCGGAGTCGGGGGACCGGACACTGACCGACAGGACCCAACACAACCGCAACAGGGTGAGTGACCACCAGGTACTGGGGGGACGGGTGGAGATGGCCACAATGGCACACATGCACAATCAAGCAGAGCACAGTGCACACCCACAATGACTCTGGATCATGGCCCTGATCCACAGACTGTAACAATGTACAATGCCATGCTCTCTGAATGTGAACCTGTACCATGCGGCTACATACATGCGGACACATTGTAATACACCATCTCCCCTTCACATTGCAGGGGCACCGTCAACACCTCCTGCAGAGCAGTCCCAGCCACTCTTCACTGATGACGAGGAGGACACCCCCAGCATCGACACCCAAGCCCTCCAGGACATCATTGACATCATCCGCAACTCACCTCCAGGATCAGGGCAGCCCAGCTGCATCGAGGAGACCCCACCCACTACCCAAACCACCCAGCAGGAGGCACCCACAGCCCCGGCAGTCTCCCAAGACCCCCAGGAACAACACATGGCCTTCCAACGCCGTGTGCTGGAGGGCCAGAGGGAGACGGCTGAGCAGGTGCGGTGGGGTTCGAACTCATGGCTACCAAACTGGATGCCATCCAGGGGTGTCTAGGTCCCATCAGAGACCAGCTCCAGTCCCTAACGGACACCCACGGCCCGCTCCATGGTCTCCAACGAGCCCTGACTGACATCGCTGGAGTCATGACTCGGAGACAAGAACACCTGTCCGCTCAGAGTGGCTCCAGCGATCCCAGCCGTGAGCTGGCACACATGCGGAGGCTCATGGAGGACATGGTGCGGATGGAGGTGGAAAGGATGGCAGCCACCGCTGCACATCAGCGAAATGTAGCTGGGATCTACCATGCCCTGCAGATCCTCATCATGGTATTGCTGCCACAAGGCGTGGCGATGATGAATGCTGCTGCCCCCACACCATCCACATCTCCGCCCCCTGGTGTGTCAGTGCCTCCCAGTGCGGCAGGCGTATCCACTCCGGCACCTGATGTGTCACTGCCACACAGTGCGGCCGACAATCCTCCTCCGGCCCCTGATGTGTCAGTGGCACACAGTGCCGCAGCCGGTACTGCACCACCCACAGGTGGGCAGAGCACACATCCGAGGACGTGGATGGGATTGAGGTGAGAAGGAGGCACTAGCATTCATTTCCGCCACCTGGCCTGTTTCTGCTTGGTGCCGCACATGGCCCCATGACCTTCCACTGACCCCGATAAACTCCGCTGCACTCACTCTGGACCGCGACATGGACTGCCATATCCTGTTTGATGACCAATGACACGGCAACCAGACTGCGGAATGTACCCTTCCCCTTCCGCAGTACTTGTCATCCCCTGATGGACTCTGGCTGGCCCTCCATGGGCCCATATTGTGTATTGTGCTCGGCATGGCCCTGTACCGCTCCAGCTGCAAAACTCCACTGGATGTGCAATAAACATCCAGAAACGCACTGCTGTGTCATTTTTTTCATCATTCATGTATGAATGTGTGGATGAATGTAGGGACAGTGATTTCCCTTACGTCAATGATGCTCATCTAGTGGGATGCCAGTCACAGCGTGCTACATTGCCTATTTTGTTCCGGGTGCCGTGGACACTACAACAGGGACACACGCATTAGTCAGTTCCTTGTCCGGACATGGACAGAACCACGCCCAGAGCCCCCGAGTCATTGTTGCAAGCTCTGCGCTGGTCCGGCGTACGCCAAGCCAGACCACTCCGCTTACGCTCCGAGGGGGGGGGCCCACATAGCTACATGACGCAGGCGTACACGCTGGTGGTATGCAGGTCACTGGTCTAGTTGTCAGCATGTCACGGCCACTCCCTGAGGGCAGGTTTGCACACACACCACACCCATCCGGCACAGGCGTCACAGGCCATGTGACCCCACAAATATAATGGGCCGACAACATCACATTCCCCACTGCCGGTGGTGACTGGATGACGGACGCTCCACGGTTCTCAATCATAAAGGGCCCATGAGTTGTTGCGCACAGGGTTGGTTGCACCCGAAGCCTTGCGCCCGTCACGGGCCTACCACCACGTGGCGCTGACTGGGGTTGCACAGGGTTAGTGGCACCCAAAGCCTTGCGCCCGTCACGGGCCTACCACCACGTGGCGCTGCCTGGGGTTGCACAGGGTTAGTGGCACCCGAAGCCTTGCGCCTGTCACGGGCCTACCACCACGAGGCGCTGACTGGGGTTGCACAGGGTTAGTGGCACCGAAATAGCTGAGTGTGTGTGCAGCCTGCGATGATGACGTGTGCACTGATGTGGTCTCTGCCATTGATGACTCAGGACTCAGCGTCATGTGTGGGACCTGTTGGGCCGCGGGCGGGTCCGCATGATGTGGACCATGCCATGGTAGCGGGACCGGGGCCTGGAGCTTGCACGGGCACGTGGTGTGCCCACTGGTGGACACACCGTTGGCGGCAGGTGAGCAGTGGGCCCGGGGTGCGCATGTGCGGACAGCCAGCGCTGGCCGGCGGGAGGGGGTGGGGTGCGGCTGCATGCGTGCGCAGGGACGGACAGGCGTTGTTGCCGTGTGCTGTGTGATGGACTCTGCCATGATGGACTCTGGCCTCGATTACAGATTGCAGACCTGGTGGCTTGCAGTGTATCCCGGCACGTGGTTGGAGACACACCGGTGGCAGCAGGTGAACAGTGGGGCCTGGGTGCGCAGAGGCGGCGGTGTGTCTCTCTCTCTCTCCCTTCCTTCCTTCCCTCTCTCTCTCACTCTCTCTCTCCCTTCCTTTCCTTCCCTCTATCAATCTCTCTCTCTCTCCCTTCCTTTCCTTCTCTCTCTCTCTCTCTCTGCTTTTCTTTCCTTCTCTGTTTCTCTGTGTCTCGCTCCTTTGATGTGCGCATGACACACGTTCTGATTTTGTGCTTTATTTTCCAGGCTATGACATCGAGATTGTCCCGGACGGTCCCGACAGGAGTCTTCCGCATTGGTGTTTTGTGTTGTATTTCAATAAAGTTTTTGGTTGTTACTTCAGTGCTGTGTGACTGTTTCTCGTTCTTCTGGCCACACATGTGTGTTATTTTTTGACAATGTGCGTCATCATGCACTTTTTGTGGCTCTTGTGTTGTGCACGGTATGTGTATGTCCGGGGGGCTGGGGGTGGTGGCTGTGGGTGTTGTGGCCCTCATGGGTATCGGAGCTGCATGATCATTGTCTCCATGGCATCTGTGGCTCTTCAGGTGTGGCTCTTGGCTGGGCTCCCTTTCATGCTGTAGGTAGTCGTCCTGCTTAACACCAGCAAAAGGCAGGTGTTAAATCCCTGGTGCTACCGAGGCTTATCGCCTGTTTTTGGTTCGCATCGCAGATCTGGCAGTCCATTGTGAAAGGGGTGTTGTGGTTTTTCTTTCGTGTGTTTTTGCACGGGAACGCCTACTCTGCATCTCATTAGGGTTAGTTGGTGGTGTCCACCGAGAAGATACATTTTGGGGCAGTTATCGCGGGAATGCTGGCGATGTCTGCAGTTTGCACCCGCTTGTGAATGGGGTGTTAAATCTATCTCCACTTTTGATGCGTTAAGGTGGAGATAAATCGGCGGTAGGTCCTTGTGAATATGCCCCTTGGTCTGGGCAAACCACTCCTCCTCCCTCGTCACTGGAGACCGGCCCCACCCAAACCTGGTGGATACTAAAAATAAAAAGATAATAACTTATGTTATTATCATTTTCTTTTTTCTTTTACACTGCTCAGCAAGCAGTGGGGCGACGCTCCTCCGCCTTAGCGGATGCACTGCCATAGGGTCTTCCCCAATATTTTTGCTTTTTGCCTCTAAGTTTCGCTGAATCTTTCTGTTCACCTTAAGACAAGAGTACTTTACCACTGCTAATCAGTGCTAAAGTGCATGTGCTTCTTCCCTAAACATGTGTGTTATTGGTGTATAAAGCAAACACAAGGAGATGATGGACGGAGTGCTGAAACTTTTCAAACACTCACCCCCAGTCACAGATCTGGGTTGAATCCATCATCATTCTTTAGCACACTTTGCCACCCCAGTTCAGACATAGCCATATGCAAATCAGTCTTGACCCTGTGCCTCATGGGAACAGTCCAGACCGAACTGCCAAGCCATGTCTTTCCTGGACCGGAAACAAGCATCCTGGGACCGGTTTCCGGGCTAACAGCCCTCATCAGCCAGGCTAGCTTGAATCCAGTGGCAAAGTGAGCAAGGGACCCACGTCTGGGCATACCCTGCCAACTTAGGGCGAACAAAGCAAACACAAGGAGATGATGAACGGAGTGCTGAAACTTTTCAAACACTCACCCCCAGTCACAGATCTGGGTTGAATCCATCATCATTCTTTAGCTCACTTTGCTACTCCCAGTTCAGACACAGCTATATGCAAATCAGTCTTGACCCTGTGCCTCATGGGAACAGTCCAGACCGAACTGCCAAGCCATGTCTTCCCTGGACCGGAAACAAGCATCCTGGGACCGGTTTCGGGCTAACAGCCCTCATCAGCCAGGCTAGCTTGAATCCAGTGGCAAAGTGAGCAAGGGACCCACGTCTGGGCATACCCTGCCAACTTAGGGCGAACAAAGCAAACACAAGGAGATGATGGACGGAGTGCTGAAACTTTTCAAACACTCACCCCCAGTCACAGATCTGGGTTGAATCCATCATCAATCTTTAGCTCACTTTGCCACCCCAGTTCAGACACAGCTATATGCAAATCAGTCTTGACCCTGTGCCTCTTGGGAACAGTCCAGACCGAACTGCCAAGCCATGTCTTCCCTGGACCGGAAACAAGCATCCTGGGGGTGAGTGTTTGAAAAGTTTCAGCACTCCGTCCATCATCTCCTTGTGTTTGTTATTGGTGTATACCTGATTGACCTATTTAATTTACTTGTAAGTCCCTTGTAAGGTGGTATACCATATACGAAGGGTCTGTAAGTTAAATGCTACTAGAGGGCTGCAGCATTGATTGTGCCACTCACTGAAGTAGCCTTTCAGACCTGTCTCAGGCCTGCCACTGCAGTGCCTGTGTGTGCAGTTTGCTGCCACATCGACTTGGCACTTAAAACTACTTGCCAAGCCTTAACCTCCCATTTTAGAACATATAAGCAGGGCCACTGAAATTATGCGATTGTGCGGCCGTTGCGATTTTTGCCTAACTATAGATTTGCCACATGATCCATCATCTGTAGCATAATCTTCAGATTTTCACAAAAAAAGTTTGTTTCTAGCTCAAACAGTTCAAAAGTTACTAAAAATGCAGTGACACGTGGTGTGGCGCACTGAAAGGCCCTTTGCAAAGTTGGACTGGTCACCTTTATATTGCTTACTGCTATGTTTGGGTATGAACATTGTGCTAATGACATGCAACCAATGCTCAGACAGTGTTACCAAGTTTACAAATGAGGAATTAATGAAGTAATACTATTACAAAATATGCTGCATTGTGCTGTATAATTTGCCTTTTCTTGCTGCATAATTCACTCAACCCAGCCACACAATTTGGCCCTCTTCTGCCGCATAATTCCAGGGGCCCCGCATATGTCACCCCTAAGGTAGACCCTAGGTAGCCCTAAGTGCAGGGTGCTATGTAAGTAAAAGGTAGGACATGTACTTTTATGTTTTGGATGTCCTGGTAATGACAAACAGCCTATTTTGTTTTTCGCTACTGTGAGGCCTACTGATTACCCCCCCCATATATAGCCTGGCAGACAGGACTGGGCTGAAAGGGGAACCTGTGTACTTCAGAGAGCTGCTTTGAAGTCACTCTCCACATCAAAGGCAGTTTTGGGTATAAGAACTGGGTCTCTGACCCCATCAAATCAGACACTACTGGACTTGTAACTGAAGCTCTGCCAGAAGAACTGCTGTGCTGCTTAAAGGACTCAACTGGACGGCTGATCTGGAAGGCCTGCTTTTCTGTTTGTTGCCCTGCTGCTCTCTGACTCTGCTGAAGGAGAGCTGGACTCTGCCTTCCCTTCAAGTGATCTCCAAGGGCTAGCCTCCTGTTGCTTGAGACTCAAGGATATCAAAATCTTTACCCCTGTTCCTGGCTCACTGGAAGTGGCCCAGATACTTGCAACACAGATTTCGATGCATCTCCTGTCTGTGTGTAACAGAACTGGCGCATCGACCCGGTTGCGGGAGAAAAACCAGCACATCGCATCGGATCCAGCTCTTTGCCTCCAGAGATCGACGCATCGGACAGCGTATCGCTGCAGCTTGGTGAGATCAATGCATCCCCTCGACTGCATAGCAGAATCCGGCGCATCGCTTGACGTCTCTCGACTCTGGCACCCGTCTTTGGAACTGATGCATCTCCTTCACTGCGTGGAGAAGATCGACAAATCTCGTTGTTTGCGACCAGGAAAGGTACTTTGTTCACCGGGGCCTGCGTGGGTTCTGTAGCTGGGCGGTGCTCCATTGTGGTCGGCCCAAACTTGACCTTTGCCCCGGTCCAGTGTGACCTAAAGTAACCTTTTTAGAGCTACTTGCGTCTAAGCACTTTAAAGCATTTATTCCTTTAAAATTCAATATCTCAACTTCTATACATTGGATTCTTTTTGTTTTTATCTTGTTTTGTTCAGAATATAATAATCTTTTTTCTAAACCTGTGTGGAGACTTTTTGTGGTGTAGTCATTGTGTTACTGTGTGTGTGTTGCACAAATACTTTACACATTGCCTCTTTAGATAAGCCTGACTGCTCTGTGCCAAGCTACCAGAGGGTGAGCACAGGTTATTTAGCTTACCCTGACTAGAGTGGTGGTTCCTGCCTGGACTGGGTGCATACCTCAGCCAACTAGGAATCCTATTTCTAACACTATACCACATTTATATGTATGACCCTATAAAGAAATACTGACAGTGATGTGCCTGCTCATCAGGATGTTAAAATAAAAACAACTTTGAGCCCGTCCTTGGATCTAAGCCAGAAATCCAAAATGCGAAAAATCGCTACATGAGCGAGTCCAGATTTTTCTATTCTCTAATCCAGTCCCAGAAAAGTGTAATCGCGATCAAATTCATATCAGCTGGACTTGTTTGCCCTTTACTTCTTGTGCTTGAGGGACTGTGGCTGTCTTCTTTCTTCTCAGCTTCTTTCCTCTGGTCTTTTTTCTTCTGGTCCTCTTCTTTCTTCTGGTCTTGTACAGTTCATCTTCACTTGTCTTCACTCCACTGCACATGGAGGTTTGGTGTAGCTAAGAGGTTTTGTTGGCTGAGAGTAGGTTGCAAGTAGACACGTGCTAGCCCAGGATTGCAGAGAGGTAGTTTATGGACAATCTGGGCATTGATTTGAAGACCAGGACCAGTAGCTTTAATGCAGCCCAGCTTTTAGCTGATAACCAGCCACATTGTTGATGGTACCGTGAGGTGTGCGTGTATCTAAAGAGATTAAAGAAACTTTTGTAGTAACATTTAAATCTTTATTTAGTGGCATAAAATAACATCAGGCAAAACCTATGAGCCGAGAGTTACAGTTCTCAAATTTGCCAATGACATGTGAGGAGGGGAGCATCTTAGTCACCCTTATATTTCATCAATGAAACAGTGTTACATTGGAGATTAAGAGATCCCCTCTCTGTCTCGTTCCTCATTCAAATTTGCCCTCTAGATTGATCTAGTAATGTGCGAAACCTCCATGCTAGGAGCCTGACCCTCTTAACAGGACAATGCAATATCCTCTTCATAACCACCACAATTGCCATTTATGTAGCTTGCCTTGTTGTCTTCAACAACTAGCATTCCCTTCTCTTTACCTCAAAAACCTGAGTTATGTTTCTATGATCTCTATTACTGCTGCATACCTCTCACTAAGACTTATGTGCATTTTTGCTGTTAGAGGTGCTCTCAAATACATTTAAACTGGTTAACGTACCTAAATGTGATGTTAGAAGTGTAGATTCCCTGACTAACAAAGTTATCCATTGGATTCGTTATGTTAGGGGATGCCGTTCAGTTATTCGAAAAGACATCACCAGAGCACGTAGACTTACTTCCCGAGCTCATCCACTAGATTGTATTGAGCTCATCTTAAAGGGGCCTGTTCTCGCTGAGAATCTCCTAGCTTTGGAATTTCGCACAAGCCCGCCAGATAACTCTTCTATTCAGTTCAGGCATTTTCCACCTAGTAATCCCCATAGGCGACCACTTGGGCAACCACCCCCTTGTTTAGTAGGATCCTCTTCGTTGGAATCTAATGATTGACTGCCGAGCAAGTCCCAAATCCACCTGGGACCTCATGTTGCTTCCCCATCTTGCAGTGAACCCCCACCTTACATCTTTCCTATTAGTCAGCTCCCGTGCACCTCCCTCGATCTGACGCCTAGTAACTTATCAACAACACTTCCTGTGCAGAAAGGGTTGGGGGTTGCTAGCGGTGATTCATCTAATAATCCTCATGGGCAAGGGCCAGGCTTTCTTACCTCATATGCGACATCTGTGATGTCTTGGAACATAGCTGGGCTGAGGACAAAGGTCACATCTCCCGATTGGTGCACCTTCATCGAGCTTTTTGACATTTGTCTTTTTCAGGAAACCTGACTGGTGGATCCTCTCTACCGCACAGGCTACCTAAATTACTATATCCCAGCTATCAGTGGGGAAAAGGCCGACCCTCAGGGGTTTATCAATCTGGGTCCGCCAAGCGATTGGCTTTGATATCCAGACACGCCAGTCCCAGAGTAAGGATATCCTAATAATTAGGTTGAAGTGGGGACAGCAAGAGATAGTTGACATTTACAATGTCTATGCGAGGGGGACAAATGGGAAAAAGTCGGATGTTATAGCGGCTCTCGACTTTTTACTAGACCAGTATTCCAGGGGCTCTAATGTCATAATTGCTGGTAATTTTAATGTGTCTTTTGAGCCTCTTACAAATGAGAAATATAATCTTACTGATGAGGAAGACGATCAGTGGGGCATCCCAAAACTCGAATTAGTACCCATAAAAAAATGGTCGGATGTGGCAATTCAAACAAACTCTATCTGCTTAGAGAAAGGCCTACGGGCGGCAAACGGAAGGTCACCATCCGACAGACACGGGGCTTGCACATTTAACAATGGTCTTAGTGCTAGTCGCATAGATTATCTATTGACCAACTTGCAGCTATGGTACTCGCTTAGGGATATGGTTGTAAGAGAGCAGCTTGAGAGCGACCACAATCCGCTGTGTGCGTCCTTTGATTTATTGCCTCAGAGAGAACCTACTCACCCAGGTAGTGAATTGCTCACTCTCGATGTAATTCCCACAAATGACATGAGGCGATTAAAATGGGCCAATACACTTGAGAAACCCGATGTCCTAGATTACATCTCCCTAGACATTGATGGTGCAATTGCCGAGCTGGAGGCATATATGGCCAATCCTGCATGTTTCGAGTCTGTAATTGGAATTCACGACAAATTCTTTGCCCGGTTACGCACTCATTTTGCTAAGCAAAGTAAGGCTAGCTGACACTCACCTAAGGAAAACTTGCCAGTGGTTTAATGAGGATTGCAAGGTGGCACGCAGATCCCTAGGGGATGCGATCAGAGACGGGGACCCCAATAAAGTACGATTTACAAGGCAAATTTACAGGAGAGCCCAGAAGAAGGCCAAGAAAGCATGGGACGAGAACAGATGGCAGGACCTCAAACGGACATGTGAAAGTAAAAGTTCTAAACAATTTTGGAACATAGTAAAGTGAGACAGGGGGGGACAACCATTACAGCCGCAAAACCATGTAAGCCAGGATCAATGGGTTATCCATTTCAAACCACAATATGCCAGTAGTCCAGACGATGGTGTGGTGGAGGAGCCCCCACATGTGTACTACCATGGTTCGGCCTTTGACGAGGCGGATGTCAGCCTCGCGCTGGGAAATGTAATGGGTGGTAAAGCACCGGGCCCAGATGGAATCCCGGCCGATATATTTCTTTTTGATAAACCCAAATGGTGTCGGTATATTACGCAGTTGGCAAATGAAATTGACATGGGTGCACCAGTTCCAAATTCGTGGAAAGGGGCCGAGATAATCCCCGTATTCAAAAAAGGGGACAAATTCCACCCTGGAAACTATAGGCCAATCAGCCTAATAGACTCCCACCAAAAGATTATGGGATGGCTAGTCCTAAATAAGATCCAGGATTGGATAGACGCGCAGGGCATTTTATCCCCACTGCAGGCAGGATTTCGGGCATGCACCAGCACTATCGATCAGGTATTTTGTTTCATTTTGCTATACTGGAAGACGGTGGTCCTGAACAAGGGCAGCCTGTATGCTGCCTTTGTGGATCTTAAGTCAGCTTTTGACCTCTTCTCCCGTAGCAAGTTATGGGTAGTGCTGGAAGAGATGGGGATGTCCCCCGAATTGCTATCCCTCATTGCCAGACTCCACGAGGGTAATTACGCCCATATTCGATGGGGCTTGCAGGGCAACGTCACAAACCCTTTTCCCATAGAGAAAGGTGTGCGCCAAGGCTGCGTTATGGCACCCACACTATTTTCTCTGTTTATCAACGGGATTGCAAAATTCCTGGAGTCCACCCCCACTGATGCCCCAGCCCTAGCAGGTGTTAGAATCCCCATTTTAATGTTCGCGGACGACACGTTAATTATCGCTAAAACACCGAGCGGCCTCCAACGAGCTCTACTACTTTTTGAAGAGTTCTGCCATCTACGGGGCCTGGAAATTAACGTGTCTAAAACTAAATTTATGTCTTTTAAAAAACAAAATGTATGTCTTTTAACCCTCACCGGTCATTCTGAGGAGGCATAATGCTAAACAAGCTGCCCCTAGAACAGGTAACCAACTTTACGTATTTGGGGGTCATCATGCAGAGGGACATGAGGTGGAACCGGCAGCTTGATATGGCCTCATTGAAGCATCGGCAATTGGCTGGAACTCTGCAAATTGAGTTTAACACATCCTTTACTAAACCTGTTAGTCCAGTCCTGCAAATATATAATATGAAAGTCGTTAACTCCGCTTTATACGGGGCTGAACTATGGGGGTTTGAGAATCTTTCTAAATTAACTGGTGCAGAAAATAGGTTCCTGCGTAAGATTATCAACTTACCACAAAGTACCCCAGTACGTCCTTTGCTCCACGACCTAGGTAGGAAGGCACTGGCAGATATAGCTAGACTGCGTCCCCTACTCTATTGGCAGAGAATCTGGCCCACACCTGAACTGGCATCCTATGCTGCAGGCCTCCAGGATCTAATTAGAGCAGACTGTTACAACAAAATAAAATGGCTGCAGGAGGTTAGAGCCACCTTAACAAGTATTGGTATGGCGACTTTATGGGAGAATCCAACGAGTACCCCATTTCCATCTAAATCAATTTTAAAAGAAAGGTACTGGGATTGGGTGACCCAGAACATTCATAGGAATAGTGACTCTTCCTCACTTACGGGTCGTTTCCTATATGTAAAGCCATTCACACAGTTGGAACAGTACTGGGATATAATAACCAAGCCACACGATCGGAAGCTATACTTCCAATTCAGGGTAGGCTCATTACCAGTAAGGTCATTCACAGCAAGATGGGACACTCTGGGCGACGAATCCTGTCCCTCTTGCCATGCCCAGTTAGAGTCTTTGGCCCACATGCTGTTTGTTTGCCCAGCTTATGCCGCTTCTCGCCGAATGTGGCTAGCTCCTATTTGTAGATCTTTGGGCACTAGAAGGAATGACGTTGCGCTAAGATTACTGCGCTCGGAAACGCTAACACCCATCGTCATTGCATTGGCAAAATTCTTGGGCTGGGCATGGGCCATTAGATCTCAGGTACTTCACACAGGGTGAAGGGCTGTGTCTGTATTAGTCTTTGTATATGAATTTATGGAGCTGACTTTTCGTATGTTAGATCTAGCGGTACTGTCTGACAGGGTTTGATATAATATTAATGTAATTACTTGTGACCGTGTGGCAAACTGTACGAACGGTAACGCATCTAGGGTTTTAATGCACCATCATAACTTGATGTTTTATCTGTTTCACTGTCTTACTGATTTTTGTGACTTTGTCATTGTAGACAACAGATTTTTAACTCTTTTAACTTTTTTAACAGTAAGGATTTTTTTTTTTTTAAATTGTGATCTTAATAGTGTTTATATTGTACCTTATGAAATGCTTCTTGTGCTTTGCTTTGATGATATATCTGTCGAATAAAGCTAATATGACTGACTGACATTTAAACTATATGCTGTTTATGCATAATTTACTCTGTTTTATTGTGTTTCATTCTGTACCCTAACACAGAGTGATTAATTTAGCGTTATTATAAGTCTTGTTCTTGGCCAGTACTCTATTTACCACGCACTAATGCATGATCTGAAGCCACCACGGCCATAAATATTCCCTATTACTGATCTTTTAACTGGAAATTCTCTGCATTCCTGGCTCAAATATGCCTTGCAAGCCTGCTTCTTCCCATGCTAAGAATGTGATCTTTTAATGATTGGACTTTATGATGAAAATCACCCAACTTTCTAATTTATCCTGTGCAATTGAATTATACTATCACACCTGTAGATGTTTTCGCCGACTGCTTAAGCTCTGTTAAAATAAATTATTTATAATGCTTATGTTTCCTTTCATTTGCCTAAATTTAAAAGCATAATCTTTTTTTTAACTTCTTTGTCTCCAAACCTGCACCCTGATTAACTACGTATGCTTGTATACCTATGTGAACCTTACCTTCCCTGGATGAAACTACCATCTTTCGATGATCGTCTTCTGACTACAACTACCAGCGGCTACTTCAAATTGGAATAAAATGAAGGGTTCACAGATGTAGTGAGAACATCTTACTCTTTTAAACTTCATTATGCACAAGTGGGATATATGGAATTTGTCCGAGTCTGCAGCGAAAGCTGTTGTCCCAAAAACATGTTTCCTATTGTGAATAATGCTCAGACAATTGGAACACTGAATTGTAGCAGTGTAATTTAGTTAGATGTTTGACACATTTAAAATGAAAATCTATGACGCCTTTACTTGTCTATCTTTTGTGGGTTCTATTCAGCTTGTGATAAATTGACATGTTGCCATGAGCCCCAATTTAACTTAGGCCCTTTTTGCTAGTTCTCCGTTAACTTGGCTGGGATATACCAGTGCTGAAATTAACGATCCCAGCTGGTATCCCCCTGCAGGTTAACGAGGATGGCAAGTTATTTCCCCTTGAATATGTAATAACACGTGGATATGGGAATGCCATATCGAATTCTGCATGTTTTCCCCTGTTTGGAGAACACATGACCCAAATCCTCACATATTTAACGCTATCATGGAACAGGTGGTAAATGTTATGGGGCTTTTTTTTCTTGGCCAATGGGTTTTGAATAGAGGCGGGGTGGCCAGGGACATCTTAGGGATTTTGGGGATACTGGGCCAAATGTATTTTGGGGGCCCCTGCTCAGCACAACTTTGAATTTATGATCCAATTTCAACTCTTTCATGCCTTCTTTGGCCAAGTCACTGGCAGTGCACAGGCACACACCTCCAAATTCTAAATGTGTTTACATCTAATATTCAGGGATAGTGATGTCTGTTTTCAATATTGTAACACAGCTGCAGCTCACTAATATTACTGCAAATAATCTCTGTGACACCCTCCCATTTCTCATATGTGAGGTCCTGCTTTGATCTGAAAGAAACTGTTTTATGGATGTTGCATGAAACATTAACACAACATTTCTCTACAAAATATCTATAATACACTCTCACAAATCACTCACATAAAAAAATAAAATAAAGGAAAACGGTATTTAAAACAATCTGTTTAAGAATTACTAAAGGTTAGCCTGGCAAGACTCTCTGCAGAACAGAGCTTGCTCTATCAATGGGCCCCCTGAAAAACTGGGGCCCTGGGCCAGAGCCCACTTTGCCCACGCCTTAAAACATCTCTGGGGGTGACGGGAAGATAGAGTTTTGTTTACTTCAGCTGGAGTGAGCTTTTTCCATGCGGAAGTAAGTATGAGGGCGGGAGGGGGGCCAGGGGCAGCACCTGCCCGCAGCGCCTCACAAGTCTCCGGGTCCGTTGTCTTGAAGCCTGGAATTATTGGGGGATATTCTCAAGAACATGTGATAATTATCGCAAAATTAGCTTAACGCAACTTTGCACATTGCAGTCTATCGCGGGAAAATAACACCGTGTTAACGTTGTATTCTCAACCCGGCTGCACCATGCGATAGTCTCACGACAACGCGCCAAATAACCACGTTAAAATTAACGCGACGCTGAAGAAACGCACAACACGAACGCGAAAAAAGTTGCGATGTGGCCAACCGCGATAAAAAAATCTGTGATAACCAGCGACAGGCATACAATTCCCACGCGTCATGCGGGAGAATGCAATACAAAAGCACCGAAAAACACAAGCGAAATAATTCAAACTGCGTAGCACCATGGAGGAAGCCGGAGCAAGTACAGAGGACGACCAGAACCCCACAAGCCCCCAGGAGGACCAGCCTGGGACCTCGGGGTCACGGAAGGGCAAGGAGAAGAAGACGAGGAAGACGAGGTTCGGTCCGCAGGAAAACAGGATCATCATCACGGAGGTGATGGAACACCACCAACAACTGTTCGTCACCTCCAACGTGTCATTGGCAAATAAAAATGCAATATGGCAGTCCATCCTGGACAAGGTGAATGCAGTCGGAGTGAGGAGGAGGACAATTGGAGAGGTCAAAAGGTGCTGGAATGATGCGAAGCACAAAACCAAGAAGAAACTCGCTGACAACCATCAGGCAGCAATGCAGACTGGAGGTGGCAGTCCAGCGGAACACCAGGAGCTGGATGAGATGGAGGAAATGGTGGCCACAGTCATCAGTGGGGAGACGGTGGCAGGAGTTGGGGGTCCGGACACTGCTCGACATGACCTGACACAACAGCACCAGGGTGAGTACCGAACAGGGACTGGGGGACGGGGGAGATGGGCACAATGGCACACATGCACAATTAAGTAGAGCACACTGCACACCCACAATGACTCTGGATCATGTCCCTGATCCCCTTGGCACACTGCAGCACACATACAAACAGCAAGTAGGTCCCCATCCACTATGGGCACAAAGGGGTCCCTCCCCACACAGCACCAATCTCACAACCAACCCATGCACACGTGTCAAAACCAGCAAAGCTGTATGTCTGTGAGCCACACTGACAATGCAAGTGACACTGCATGACGAACAGCATGGCTGCAGTCCAATTATCATGACATGGTGCACGCCACGACACTGAGGTGGCTGAGTGTGGAACACATCCGTAAAGGAGCAGGTCACACTCTGACACATCCACGTGCACAAACAACCCCTGACGTCAACAACACATCTGCAGATAAACCATGCCCAAGAGTCCAAAATCCGAACTAGAGCCAAAATTAGCCAAGTCTGCAACATCTCAGCACTGTAGAAGCACAGAAGTCAAAGGCACACCACCTCAAAGGGATAAGGGGCAGCAAAATCACAGCTGCAGGGGCGACTCTCCCACAATGCAGCACACACACATAGCAATAACAGCACATCATCATTGACGACAATGTGGTACAAAGTGCAACACTCTCACTACAGAACAGAGGACACAACTGGTTCCGCTTGTGCGTAGGAACTGGCCAATCACATCTGGCATATCAGGAAACTGTGAGATGATAATGTACGTGTACAACCTCACATCCATGATGTAGTTCAAATGTCCACTGTCCCGCATCAAATAGTCAGCTCCTCCCAAACAGCCACAATGTACATTGTCATTCAGTCTGTATGTAAACTTGAACAATGCGTCAACATACATGTCAACACAATGTTAAAATGCATCTCCCCTTCACATTGCAGAGGGACAATCAACACCTCCTGCAGAGCAGACCAGACAACTCATCAGTGATGATGAAGAGGACCTCCACACCTTCGACACCGACGCCCTACAACAGCTCATGGACAGCAACGGCAACCCACCTCCAGGAGCAGGGCAGCCCAGCTGCATCGAGGAGACCCCACCCCCTGCACAGACCACACAGCAGGAAGCACCCACCACCACAGCTTGCTCCCAGCACCTCACCGAAGAACAAATCTCATTCCAAGGCCATGTGTTAGACTGCCAGAAGGAGGTGGCTGAACAGGTGCGGGTGGGGTTCGACCTCATGGCAGCCAAACTTGATGACATACGTGGGTGTCTAAGTCCCATCAGGGACCACTTACACTCCCTAACGGACACCCACAGTTCGCTCCATGATGTCCAACAATCTATGCCCGACATCGCTGGAGTCATGACTCTGAGAGGAGAGCAACTGTCTAGTCAGAGTGGCCTCAGCGATGTCAGCCGAGAGATGGCACAGATGCTGAGGATAATGGAGAACATGGAGCGGATGCATGCGGAAAGAATGGCTGCCATGGATGCACACCAGCGAAAAGTTGTTGGGATCTTCCATGCCCTGCAGATCCTCATCATCGCATTGCTGCCACTAAGGCAGTCGCTGATGAATGCTGCTGGTACTTCTACACACACATCTCCGGCCCCTGATGTGTCAGTGGCACACAGTGCTGCAGACCAAACATCAGCACCCACATGTCAGACAGATGACAAAGAGGACAAAAATGCGGGTGATTCCACCTTTGTAGTAAGAAGGAGCCAGTAGCATTCTTCTCCGCCATATGCCCTGTTTCAGCTTGGTTCTGCCCTCTCCATCATGCCCTGTAACAACACCTCCCACTGTCCCCCGAAACACTCTGCGACACTCACCTTAGACCTCGACATGGACTGCCATATTTTGTTTGCTTACCAATGACACAGCAATCAGACTGCGGACTGTACTCTTCCTCTTCCGATGTACTTGTCAATCCCTAAATGACTCTGGCTGCCCCTCCACTGGGCTACAATGTAATGTGGGGTTTGCATGGCCATGTACTGCTCCAGCTCCGACACTCCACCGAATGTGAATAAATCATTCAAATTCACACAGATGTGTCATGTCCATAATCGATCAAGTATGAAAGTATGGATGAATGTAAGGACATTGATTGCCCAAAAAAGTACACCCTGGGAAATGAAAGCAATGCGCATGTTTGACCGTGACACACATAGGAAGTGAGATAACTTGGAATGTGTGCACTAGCTGTGACCTCATTGCTCTGAAACAACAATCGCGGAATTTCTCAACTTTGCCACACGCAATGTTAGAAATAGGGCTGGGTATGAAATGTCAAAGTCGTTGGCAGGCCTAAAGTAGTGTCCACCATCACATTTGACAACAGAACATCTCTTCGGATACCTACTCACACTCAACTGGGTGGACACAGCCTGTAGTGATGGATCACATTGATCCACATGGCAAGAATATGGACACCATACTCACATTGCTGAAGACACGTAAGAGCACAGGTCTATCAGCAACTATCCCAACCACTATGTCTGGCTCACAGAGGTGGAGCTGGCAATAGGGACTCACCCCTAAGTGAAATGCGTCAGTCAGTCCCTCTCTGTGTACGGACAATGCTCATTGAGGCACACGATTTGTCATTCTAATCAACACTCATCACAGTTGAACACTAGTGGAGTTGCGTAGACTTTATTAGCATGTGCGTGTCAGTACGGGCAAGACAAGGGCCACAACATGCAGACCAATGCATCAGACACTAACAGGCAGCATTCGGTCACGGTACAGTTCCACGTGACAGGCGTTGTCAATGCACCCGGGATGTTCTGCCATTGCGTTGGTGGCTCTCGTAGAACCAACACTCTTCTGACCTGCGGCAGTTATGTGGATGATATGCCACAGCTCGGAGCAATGAGTCGTATGTGTGTGCAACGTTTGGACGTATGGGTTGTTGTGTACATAAGTGTCAAGGGCATTCCATGCAAGAGTACCTCGAGCAAGAACTTCTGTCTGTGGGGTGTGGATACGTTGGTCTTTCATTAGCGCTGTGCGTAGTGTGGGAGTCGTCATCATCTGCTATGGTATCTCTCTCAGGGGGTGCCTGCCGCAAGCAAGACCAAGGTCGGAGGTGCAGGTGTCCTTCCGCCTTATGTATTGAGACAAAGGAGCTTTCATCCCTAATGTTAGTCTGACTACTGCATGCATTCTGGAAATGTGATGTGGCTTTCGCGCTGCAATTGAGGCTAGGCCTTAGGCTTATGGTGCACCAATAGCGATACACACACAACAGTTGGCATGCATGAGCCAAGAGCCCGAGCGGCCTTGCGCTCCTTGTACAATCCCTTCGTTCGCGGCCGCCCTCCGGGTGCATGCAACATTGCAACATTGTCGATTGCGGGCCGTGTGGCGCAGACACTGCAACAGAGACACACGCATCAGTTGGTTTCCTGTCCAGCCCAGAAATAAACCACGCCCAGAGCCCAGGGATGATTATTCACACCCCTACGCTGGCCTGGCATACGCCGACCCAGCCCACTCGGCTTACGTATAAAGGGGGGGATGACGACGCTACGTGTCCCAGTTCTTACCCACTGCCGGAGGTGACATGGCTGCGTCCGCCTGGCATATCACGAGACTCAATCATAAAGGGTCCATGACTTGCGTTGCACAGAGTTGGTGGCACCGGATACACTGTGGCCGGCACGGGCCTACCGCCACGGGACGGTGACTTTCGGTGCACTGAGGTAGTGGCACCTATAGAGCTGAGGGGGTGTGCAGCCTGTGATGATGCGCCGTCCTGGCGGTCCGGGCTGGTAAGGATTTGTGTGAGACCTGCTGGACCGCAGTGTAGGCCTGAGCCAGCGGGCAGCGTGGGCCTACCGCCACGTGGCATTGCCTCGCGGTTCACAGAGTTAGTGGCACCTATAGAGCTGAGCGGGTGTGCAGCCTGCGATGATGCCGTGTGCACTGATATGATCTCTGCCCTTGCGAAATCAAGACCCAGAATCACGTGTGCGACCTAGTGGCCTGCGGGCGGAGCTGCATGATGTGGAGGCTGCCAAGGTCGCGGGCCCCGGGCTTGGAGCTTGCACCGGCACGTGGTGGGCCCTCTTGGAGACACGCTGGTGGCGGAAGGTGAGCAGTGAGGCCTGTGTGCGCAGGGGCGGGCAAACACTGCTGGGCGGCGGGAGGGGCTGGGGTGCAGCAGCCTGTGTGCGCAGGGGCGGCCAAGCGATGGGGGTGTGTGCAATGATATGAACTCTGCCATTCATAAATCTGGACTCTGTTTCAGATAAGGGACCTGGTGGACTGCAGTGTATACCGGCACGTGGTTGGAGACACACCGGTGGCAGCAGGTGAGCAGTGAGGCCTGGGTCCGCAGTGTCGGCACTCTCTCTCCCTCTCCCTCTCTCTCCTTTCACTGTCTCTCTCTTCCTCTGTTACTCTCTTTCTCCTTCTCCCTCTCTTCCTTTCACTGTCTCTCTCTCTCTCTTCCTCTGTTTCTCTCTCTCTCTCCTTCTCCCTCTCTCCCCCTTTCTCTCTCTCTCTCTCTCTCCCTCTCTTTCACTCTCTCTCTCTCTCTCCTTTCTTTCTCTCTCTCTCTCTCTATCCTCTCTCTCTCTGTCCTTTGATGAGCGCATGACACACCTTCTTATCTTGAGTTTTGTCTTGCAGGCTGTGTCTTACAGATTGTCCAGAGAAGACCCGCCATGACTCTTCCGAATAGTTGTTTTGAGTTAAATTTGAATAAAATAATTTGTTTGGAAATTCAAAGATGAATGATTGATTCTCCTTTTCTGACCACACATGAATGTTAATTGTTGTACTTGTGCGACATCAGGCGAATTGTTTTCTTCATGATTTCGTAAAGTTGATGTAAAATATCTTTGCCCCGGGGGGGGTGGGTCCTGGGGGTGGTGGCGGTGGGTGTTGTGGCCCTCTTGGGTGTCCGGCTGCATGATCAGTAGCTCCATGGCATCTGTTGTTCTGGTGTGGCTGTGGACTGGGCTCCCATTTCTGGTGCAGGTTATCGTCCGACTTAATACCAGGAAAGAGCAGGTGTTAATTCCCTGCTGCTAACGCGCCTTATCGCATGTTTTGTGGTCTTATCGCCGATCTGGCTGGTCGTTGAGAATGTTGCGAAGTGGTGTTGTCGCGGGTTTTCGCACGGGAACGCCTACTCTGCATCTCATTAGCGTTAGTTGCCGGTGTCATCCGTGGCAATGTTTTTTGCGGCTGCTATTGCAGGAAAACTGGCGATATCGGCTGTTAGCACCTGCTTGTGAATAGGGCGATAAATCTATTGCCACTTTGGCTGCGATAAAGTGCCACTAACTCGGCGATAAGTCCTTGAGAATATGCCCCTCTGTGTCTAAAGTTTGAGGCCCAAATGTTTCGGGCCGGAAGCACTGGAAATCTTATAGTTGCCCAGTGACGTATTCCCTATGGAGATACCACTTAAGGCAACTGGTAAGGAGGTACTGATTTGCGTGCAGACTCTTGTAGCACCCAACCCAGGCACAAATACAAAATGGCTGAAGAAGGATAGCTGAAAGCTCATGTGAATAAGTATCTTCTAAATACAATTTTAGTAAGATCAAATAGTCTTGGCGACTGCCAGACCTAAAAAGAGGTAATTGAAGAAAATCTAAAATAAGAAATTATTAAAGTTATGTGGAAGGGACTGCAGAAAAGGCGCGAGTTTTAATTTTAGCAACAGCGTCACCTCTGAACATTCTGACGAGCAGTTACTACTTTCATCACTCAACACAGAACGCATGAAAAATGTTGGGTGCCAGTAAAAAGTGGTTTCATCCGAGAGTCCAGGTTGTAAGGGCGAGAGCACCTGGCATCTGAAATGGGCTGGAAGTGAAATAAAAACTCTGTCAGATTGTTTAAAAAAATCAATGTCAAGTGAGCAGAAGAGACAAGTTTCACACGTACATGGAATGTGTATTTAGTGTGACCACCTGTTCTGTACATGAACATTTTGAGCCACGTTTAGCTATTTCTCGGCAGTCAATTGAAATGTGCCCTCTTTAGGAAAAGATATGCTCCAGAAAAGAAAACAAAACTGTGCTGGATGAAAAAATTACCGCTTACAGGGTAATGCTGAATTTAATACAAATAACTTTCTATTAGAACATGGTCGATGTGCTTCAATGTCATTAGATTCTAGCCGTATAAATAAAATCTATTTTGAATTTGGAAGTAATGAAATAAAAGTAATTATACATTAAAAAAAAAAATGTGTGTGTGTATAATTTAGAATTAGTCTAAATCATTATATCAATTAATTCGTATGGAGTTTTAGTGTTGAAGCTTTCCTCATTGTTTTCTTTTGGAGTGTGCTGCAGTACCAGTGATTGGCTGGCCTTGTGTGGTGCTTAACTTACTCCAAAGCTGGATTGGAGTCTATTGTGTGGCTTGCAATTGTGTTACTCCTATATGGGTGTGTGTTTTCTATTAGCTCCCACCTCCCTGAACGCCTCCTTAGATTTCCTCAACCCCACTTATTTAGCAGAAATTATTCCCCATTTATATATGTTTATTTACATAGAAATTGTTGTTTAAGATAAAAAAATGTAAGTATAATTAATGCTATACTTAATTATGTTCTTAATTTAATAATGCATTTAAATTTAAAACACATTAACCTATAGAGTTGTAGGAGTCTGCATCTCTCATTTGAAGATGTGGATACTCTTAAGTCTACTCCTAGGTGTAAAACTCCTCTTGAAATAGTGATTAACAAAAATGTGGAGAGTTACACCTTGCTCTAAGAGTAGCTCTACACATGAGTAGATATACACATGCAAACGCCCCTATGTGAATTGAGCCCAGATGTTTCACCTGATAGCATCATAACTTTTCTTGGACAAGTTGATCCAGATGAAGCTTTCCTTCTTCTGGTAATTCCTATGGTGTACAATGTTGGAGGTGGTTTCAAGCACCTCTGAAGGCTTGGTGCAACAGCAAGATAGGATCCACATTCATTGGTTGCTTCTTCCTCCATATTGATCACCCCTGTGGCCCAGGATGGACTCTTCCTTGTGTTTGGATGATGTGCTTGAGACCAAGGAAGATCCACAAAAGAAGGTCAACCTGTCCCCGATTCGAGGGAATGGACTGTGGTCTCCTCTTACTGGTGCCCGTGCGGCCCCACATTCACCAACTCATAGGTGCATACCTTTGCACAGTAAATGAGGCTGTAAACATCGGCAGAGCCTGCCAGACCAGGACAAAGGGATTTCAGCCTCTCAGCATACAAATGGGAGCAATATAATCTCTGCACCTCAATCAGCAGAATCAGGCCCACCTACCTGAGGACAACTTAAAGGTATAGTGCATGACTGAGAAATTGCAGGAGATGGAACAGAGTTTCAGACATGATGCTCTATCACTACCCAGTCCATCCATCCATCCAGCTTGGAGGGTTGAATGTAAGCCAGCAGTGATTTTAGAAAAATCAAACCCACCAATCAGCCTGGGCAGTTTGTTCTCTTTTGTACTGACTGTACCCTTACCCAGTGGGAACAGTCTAAGCCAGTACTGGTTGGTTTTCCAATACAGTGACTATGCCACATGTATAAATGTGAGCATTGTTGTTGCCCTCTAATTTTTATAGGCAGTATTGAGTTGAGAGTTGCAATCAATTTACTTTTTCTTTAAAATAAAAAACACTGGTTGGTTAATGTTGTTAATTACCTTGCAATGACAAAAAGTACTTACAGTCACCATCTAGTCTGGAATGAATGCTTTGCACTTGATTGCATTTGTATAGTTTTTTTGTGCTATAACAAATGTGTTATGATGATGGAACGCTTTGTAAATCTCTCAAATAGGCTGTTTGTCTGGGGATGCAAAGCACTGGGGAACTTCTCAACAAGTCAGCACTCACCAAGCATGAACTTCATGCTGACAGACATAGCTGAATCAGTTGTCAGGTGTCACGTTTTTGGGGAGCCCCATGGGTGCGAATATATCTCCCAGGCATCAAAATTAAGCCAAGCCCACCCACTGGAGAACCAGTCAAACTCAATCAGCGGTATATCGTTGGCTTCTAGAACCAGTTTTCCCTTGGGAGCGCATCAAACAACTTCCCTGGCTCCGCTCCAGCAAGGTCTAATAGAAACAATTTAAAGTCATCCACCAGGTTAGTTTGCAAAACAGTTGCACAAATACATTGCATTGAGAAAGACTGCCAAGACTTGTCAGTTATAGAACTACCTTCATTAACTCACACTTCTGGAACTCCTCCAATGAAATGCTTTCTAATCAACACAGTGTGCACTGTATCACTCTGGCAGTTTCACTCTGGACAATGCAGATGCCCAACGTCTAGATGGTTTGGTGCTAATCATTGTCTTCCATCTCAAGATTCGCCTAATGATTGGTCCAATCCTAACACTAACATCTACTGTTCAATTAACTCCTCCCTATACGGCCATCAAGGCCTCAAATTTGCAATCTCATTAACTTGAGCTGCAAAGCGATTCATTACAATCCCTCACCACCTGCATAGGGCACCTCAATTGTAAACGTACCACTATCCAGCAAAATCTTAACACAACTGCGACTGCCTTCAAATTCAACTGTTGATAAACTTTGCACTCTTCCAGAGATGCTGAAGTCATTAATAGACAACCTTAAATCTTTGAATATGAAGTGCAGTAACAAGTCAGGCGATATGGCTGGCTCACCCACAAATGAGAGGTCTCACACCTCTATAACAATGCTGGATGCTGAGCCTTGCACTTGCTCTAGTGCCACAAGGGAGAATGAGCAGGCTCTTGGCGGAACAGTCAACAGTGAGCCTTTGGTCAGTGATGCACCCCTCTTAGAGACAAGAAATCTTGACCCTAAGCCATTAAATTGTGGGGGAAAAAATAAACAATAAACAAACTAAGACTAATAGGAACACTGCCTTCAGGAAGAATCTGGATCAATGGAAAGGCACTAGCAGGGAAGATAGCATCTATCCAATTTTTGTCAATAAACAAGGGGCCAGTAGGGAAAAAGTTTTATCCTCGAAATGGTATATTAAAGGTAATCCTATAGAGGAACATCAGGAAAAACGTTCAGTAGAGTCCCCACTCACTACCAAAGATGAGGCAAATGATGCAAGTCTAACATCCATTTTCAAGATACCGGAAAGGGCACATTTGAGCAACAAAGGCATTCAATGCAAGAGCCGGTTAGGCCAGCTCCTATTATATCATTGCCTACAACTGATATTGCAATAGAAACTAGAACCCAAGTTTTAGTTATTGCAGCAGGCCCCCAGGCAAGAATGCAATTTATGGCACAATAACTAAGTCATCTAGATACAAGAGGTCTAGAGAATAAGTTCAGCCAAAGGGGAATTCTAACTCCAGCTTCACCCTGTCTTTAAATACCTCCAACCCTTTTAATCCAACTGGGAGCTCTAACAACATTATATCTCACTCAGCATCCCAGGACCGAAATACAAGTTCCTTTCAGGCTGAGGAATGGCTAACTCTGAAGACAAACTGCCACATTTAAGCATAAAATATTTCAGGTCGAGTAGCTCAATCTTAATTTTTACCCAGAATATCGTTCGAGGGGCAACCATGATATATTAAGTAGGAGCACTATCTTGCGGCTAATAGTCCATATCCGTGCTTTAGGGGCATTAACTTCTGATGACATCATCAGCATTCATTTTATTCGGTGCCAAAACTCTACTGGGTCAGAGACAACGCAGGTAACATGAAAGTCACCGAAAACATTGCAGTCAGTGTAGAATGCAAAGACAGACTTTGAGAAATGGGGAATCTGAGTCAACATAAAAGAAACTAAAAACTGAAAAATGTCCAGACATTTCATTCAAAATCAGCAGTCCCCCTCAAGGCATGCCTAGGCACTCCCAACAATCGATTATAAAATGATGCCTGGGCCCTTCAACTCCGCTCTCAATCATCAATGGACCAGTGTTGATCACGCTCCGGAAAGACAGAGATCGGGAGTGCAAGATCTCCCCTTTCATTGAGCAAGAATATTCAGCAGACTGGAGCTGGCTACCAGAAACTTTTGGGCTCTAGACCCAGCAGTCAATCCTAACAGTTTATAGCGCAGCCACCCCCTCACTCGGATTCAGGCCTAATCTGCTCACAGTCACCTACTGGAACCTCGCTGGTTTGCAGAAACTCCTCCAGAATCCAGGCAGTGCCAAATTCTTAACCCAATTGGACCGCATTTACATCTGAACAACCTGTACCACGCAACCAGTTTACCATAACTACTTCCAAGAATTTGTCAAACCTGCGATCCCTAGTGGTGTACACGGGAGACCTTCTGGAGGCCTAGCCATTTATGGCCCCAGGGCCATTAAGGCCAGGATAACACAGCTGACCACTGCATGTAATTTGTTTTCGATCAATAATCATCCATAACTTAAGCTTCATGAAAATAAAAACTGATATGCTTTTAATAAAACATTTTTGGGGGTAATCTCCAGTGGCGGACCAAGAGAGTGTGCGCAGGCAATGTAATGAAAACCAGTGCATGGTCTAATATTATATGAGGATAATGTGAAATAGTGCACAGCCACAGAAGATTACCTGGGGATAGGTACTAGTGATTAATGCGGGCCCATACATTGTGTGGAGCTGAATAGAAGGTGTAATCCCACTGACAGGGAAATTTATGTCGCCAAGCATCAGTCAGGTGAAGCATCTGCAGTGACCGAGGCTTAGCGACAGGGGGAGAGACAGTGGAATCAAGGTTAGGCTGACAGGTGAGATTAAAATCTCCACCCATAATAATATAATCAGGCTGGTGATGGCCAATCTGCACAGATAAATCAAGAAAGAAATCTGGGGAGTCAGTATTTGGTGCATATACATTGACGAGAAGTACTAGTTGGCCTATCAGTTCCCCAAGCACCAAGAGACAGCGGCCAGCAGGGTCAGGAGTACACTTGATCCTTTTAAAGGGAACTCCACTATGTATCAGAGTGCATACTCCGCGTGAGTAGGAGCTATAATATGAAAAGTATCGGTGGGAGCCCCATGAAGTAGGGTAATTACAATTCGATCTGGGTGCTAAGTGTGTTTCCTGGAGGGAAGCCAATTGAACCCCATGACGTTGCAGATAGGCTAGCACCTGTCTTACCTTTCTGAAACTATTCAATACTCTAATGTTCCATGTCAGACAAGCAAGATGAAATGCAGAGTCTCTAATAGTAGAAGAAGGTATAGTGAAGGGAGAAGATAGAAATAGGCAATCAATCAATCACTTTATTTCGCCAGTACAGAAAAACGGCATAAAAAGTATTCTACATACAATGTACATTATATTATTCCTTAAAACTTTTAAATAAAAACTACACAATTTCTTAAAAATTCATATTAAAATTGCATACTTAGATGCAACATAAAAATTCAATATAATATTCTTATGTAAGACATCATGTAATAATGTCAAAATATTGTGAATTACGGG
Source organism: Calotriton arnoldi (assembly GCA_963921515.1). NCBI lineage: Eukaryota > Metazoa > Chordata > Amphibia > Caudata > Salamandridae > Calotriton > Calotriton arnoldi. The sequence goes on along the minus strand of CAWUFW010004472.1, from coordinate 1,430,201 downwards.
AAGTGCTTTCTTGTTTTTAGGGCACACCATAAAAAGGCCAAACAATAACATGTGAATGGATCGGGTAACGACTGTAAAAATAAAGAGCAGGCCGGCATTGTCTGAATTTGAGGCTATGCATAAGTGGAAGAATATATCTTTTCCTTTCCTCAATATACAAGCTCCAAAAAATAACAGATGACGCTCCCTTGTGGAGACCAGTGCGTCACATGGGCAAGCTGAGAGGGCATCTAAAGAATAAGAAGGAAAACCTAGCATAAAGGGAATACATTTTAGACGAAACCTCAGCAACAGATGTCTATGTTGGGGCCTTGTAACAAAGGATAAATATGAGGTGCCAGTATTGTTTATTCCAGGTGAGAATTGTATTGTATGACCCTAGACTTGGCACAAATAAAATCCCAACTATCTCTTTTTAATTTTCCTATTATTAGCTCTTTTAATTCAGGCTTGGAGACAGATGAGCATGTTGATGGATTGCCAAAAAATTTACCCATACCAATGGAGTGCAAAGTATTCTTTACGTATGAAGCCAATTTAACTTACTTATACCGTCTAAAGTTAAGCAGTCCTGTCCAATTTCTTGAGTTAGCTTTAGTGATTCTCTTCTCCAAATTGAACACCATAAGAGAATCGGAGCAGAACTAAATTTATCTGAAATACAGGGAGCATCCAGTTCAGAATGACAATTATAGGTGGAGCACGATTGAGGGACACCTGCTAGCCTTTTTAAAAACTATCCTCGATTCGTTGTAGAATAGATGTATTAGCTATTTCCCACATGGCTGCACCATATGTAACTACAGATATCGATTTTGCCTCATAGATCTTTTTAACTGTATCTATAGGTTTGGAGCCAAGCTTTTTTATAAATCCAAACAAGGCTCCTATGCTTCTTTCCATTAAGATTCCTCTGTTCACCACCATGTTTTGCCATGTGTTTTTTTAATTGACTAGTACTCCCAAATAGGAAAAGGTGTCCACCACCTCCAGTTTTCTCCCTTCAATGGTTATTCTTGGTTGTTTTCTGAGGCTCGCTCCTGTCACCAACACATAAGACTTAGATTAATTTACCCTAAGATCAAGATTATACATAAATTTAGTATAGGTTCCTATTAGGCTTTGCAATGCATTACCAGTCTGGGCCAGTAACACCGCATCGTCCGCATATAGGCGTATCGGGAAGGGAGATGAACCAACAAAAGGGACGTCTGGCGTGGACCAAATCATCTCAGCTTCTAAGGCGTTAGTATATAGGGAAACTAAAAAGGGGGCAAGAACACAGCCCTGTCTCACGCCACTGGTAATCCCAAAGTGTCTTGTACATTCGCCCTGTCTCCCGTAACGGACTCACGCTGAAGCAGCAGAATACATCTCACGAATAAAATTGATTATGGACTTATCTATACCCATACCTTCCAATAATGACCCTAGTTTGTCATGGGCCACACAATCGAAGGAGGCTGATAAGTCCATAAATGCCATATAAAGGTGGGCTTCCCTAGCTGCAGTATACTTGGCAATTAACACATTTAAATTAAAACACTGGTCAATTGTGCCCTTTCCCTTTCTAAAACCATATTGGGCACGAGACAGTATATTCCTTTCCTGGGCCCAGGTTTCTAGCCTATTCAGGAGTAGACGACCCATTAATTTTGCTATGCTATCCAAGAGAGATATAGGTCTATAATTTGTTGGGTTAGCCTTGTCCCCCTTTTTGTATATTAGGATACTAACAGTTTTTTCCACAAAGGGGGAACTCCTGTTTGGGCTAGAACATTAAAACATTGGTAAGTAGTGGGGCCTATAGCGCCTGGTTAGTTAAAAAGAAATCAATGGGGACCCTGTCGGGGCCTGCTGCCCTCAGGGTACTACACTGATTCAGGGCAAGTCTCATTTTGGCCAAACTAAATGATAATGTGCCCTCACGGGTAGGCGTTGAGAGACCAGATGTCACAAAAGATCTCCCCCAGGGTACTCAAAGACTTCTTCAAAATGTGCCACCCATGCCTCCTCACTCACGTGCAGGTTCAGAGTAATCTCTCGTTCATCCTTCAGGAACGGAGCATTAATTACGCTCCAAAAATCCATACTATTCTTTGGTATTACTGCTTGTTGCAACCTGTCCCAGGCTTCTTGCTTTAGAAGCCTCATCCTATTAGCTCTAGCTTCTTTATAGGAGAGGCGTAACAATTTTACCAAGGCCATGTCTCTCGGTTTCGCTCTCAGAGCAGTATGAAGGGTCTTTAGTGCCTTACTACAGGCATCGTCAAACCAACATATCTCTCTGTGAGCCTGACGAGCACTCAGGGTTACTATGAATTTCGCCTAAGATTTTTTCAAAGGCTAATGGAATTTCCTTAATAGCAGGGTTTGCATCTAGACAAGTGGAGATTTCATGGTGCATCTTTGTGACGATAGTATGCATAAGAAATGAGGTGTCAATCTTGCCCCATTTCAATACAACCCTGTTTTTCCTTGCGATAAAAGGTTATATCAATCTATTTGTTTTACGATTCCTACCATGACCCCACTCCATCTGATATGTAATAGCTGCGTGGTCCCTAAAACCTTGGTATTAATATGAGTGAACTTTGATCTTGTGGGTTCAGAAACCAAGATATAGTCAATCGTGGAACTACAAGACCGAGAAAAAAATGTAAGGTTTAGTTGGCCCGTTTTGGCATCCACTGGATTTATTATCTCAAGGTTATTAGTTATGAGTTGTCTATTTAGTGCTTTACCATAGTCATTGTGCTTAAAATGGGGGACAAAATCCCCAAAAACATCAGTCAGGCCATAAACTGAAGAATCAGCCCTGCTACAGCTATAGGCAATAATAGTATTTCAATCTGTCCCAATTTGTACCACCATGAGGAAGCAGTAGTGCTGTGGAAATAAACAAAAATAAATTTATCAAACCCCACCCACTTCAGCCATAATAGCAGCTGGAGAACCCAAACAACCCCAACAAAAAACAGAAACACAAACATAGTGGAGTACATCATGGGGAGAGACAACGCTAAGGTGAGCAAAGCCCAATCATTGATGGTAATCGTTTTTTTTTTTTTTAACATCATGCAAAATATGGTGCGACGTTATCAACTGTTAAAGAGAATAGTGAGAGAAAAATCATCAATGCAGTATAAATTCACAAAGAGAGGCATCCAATTGTAAAACAATTATAGTTGAGAGAACAGGCGGGGATACTGTAAGATACTGTAGACTGTAAGACATTTCCTAGGACTCCTGTACATCAAATGAATCAAGTGATGAGGCCATTGGACCGAAGCTGCTGGGCTGGCCGATGAAGGAGATGGGCCAGTTGCTTGTGTCTTGCAGAAAAGCACAGCCCCTTCAGGAGTAGTGAAGAGGTACTGACGGCCATTCGACTCCACCCGAAGACGTGCTGGATAGAGCATCCCATATTTCAGACCGAGCTTCTGAAGGGAGCGTACTACATCTGCACAGTTGTGTCGGGCCTCTTGGACCATTGGCATATAGTCGGGATACAGTGAAACAACAGAACCTTGGTAGTGTAGCTGTCACTTGTCTCGAGACAGGCGCAGTGCAGTGTATCTGTCCCTAAAATTAAGGAGTCTAGCGAAAATTTGCTGCGGGGGTGCTCCTGGCTTCAGATGGGGTCCTAGCGTTCGATGTGTCCTCTTTACCACAAAGGTATCAGTGAAGGACGTTTTTTCAAAAAGTTCCATTAATAGGTGTTCCACAAAGACATCCATGCGACCAGTATTTATAGATTTGGGTAATCCAGCTATGCAAAGGTTGTTCCTATGGGATCTGGCCTCCAAGTCCTCATTTTTAGCAGCTGTGGTGTTCAAAATGTGCTTGACGTGCTGAAGGCGCTTCAACATTACCATATGACCATCCTCCACCTCAGAAATTCGATGTTCCGTGCCCTCTATCCTGGCACTATGCAGCTCCAGGCACTCAGTCATGGTATCCAACCGATGTGTAAGGGTATCAAATCTAGAATCCATAGCCTTGAAGCCAAATCTGAGGTCAGACATTGTAGCAGCAATGCCGTCAAGTGGGGGTTCAGCCATAGTGTGATATGTGGCATCTTCCAAGCCAGTAGGCGAGCGCTGACGTCTCTGAGTTTTAGTTGGCTCAAAGGTAAGTTGCTTCTGCTTTGGGTCCCCACGCCCCATTTCAGCAATGTGAAATGGGGCAAGCTTGTGTATCGCAGTCACCAGTGAAAGCAAAAGTAGGGTAGGCAAGACCTGTGGGAATTCCAGAGGTGCGGAGGAGGTGGGCTACCTACACAGCGGCAGGGGAATGGCAAAGGCAGCACCGATTGCACCAAAAAGCAGAGATAATTAATGTCCAATTTCCAATAGGAAGTGGGGAGCCTTAAGACTGCCAGATCTGAGCAGCTGGGAGAAGATGGAAGAACACATTGTTGATCGCAGCAGGAAGATGCCGGAAAGTGCCTCAGAAGTGATGATCACAAGTGGCCCTATAAGGAGCCAATGGCATAGGGTGTCTGGCAAAGGAATAAATATGGGCAGCAGTAATTGGTATTGGGAGCAATTGAAAGACGGAGTGTTCAATTTGTTGCCAGTAATAGAGGCCATTAATGGTTAAGGCAATGCAAAAAAAGCTTATTAACAGAAGGGGAAATGGCCCGGGAGTACCCTTACAGCATGCGGGGCTCCACATGCAATGTGCACCACATCAGCCGGTAGGCAGTAAATGGGTGCACCCAGGGGATCGTGGCAAGGCAGCAACAGGGCCACAGCGAGCCAGGCCTGCGCCGGAGGCCCAACACTCAACCCAGGCCGAGCCACATCCAGCCACCGTGAAGCCACGGTAATGATACTGAGCATCTGCACCTAGCCCGGATGCTTCCCAGCAGCACAGCATCCACCAGACACGGTCACAGCTCGCAAGCAGCGATCCGCAGCCACTCACACTGCGGCCCGCCCTCAGGCTCGCCCGACGGCCCTGTCCCAGCAAGGCGTCTTAAGGCCGTGGCAGGCAACATTGCATGGCGAGTCTCACAGAGATCGTCGGGCGTCTCATAAAGCTCGATCCTGCTCCCGACGTTGCCTGTCCAGGTCGGCAGATGAATAATGGTGCATCGTAGTAATGGGTATGTGCACAATGAGGGATTACTGTGTGTTTGCTCTCCGGAGCTTAAATGCCGTGTGGCCATCTTGGTCACCGGCTTGGCCATGCCCCCGGCTTTTAATATTTATTATTAAAACATCCAGAACAAAGACTGAAAGGCGTCAGTCAAAGAATTATTCTCTGAACTTGAGCTGTTAATTTTCTCACTCCTTGGCAACGAGCTCATCATCACAATTTGATCGTGCTAGGTTAAAACAGTGTCAAAGCTGTCCAAAGTGCCTGCAACTACAAGCCATTTTTTTAATAACACGGGTTGTGGCCTTTTACTGGTGTGGACAATGGTAATACAGCCCCTGCAGAATAACATGAGCTCTGGTAATAGTAACTCAAACATTTTTAAACAGAGCACAGCAATTTTAAGAATATGGTACACCCCAGAGCTAAAACACTTAAAAAGGGAGATCAGCAAATAAACACACTTCATGTCTAAAAAGACCCTGGATCCTTTCCTTTTTTTTACAATACCAAATAAACATTCTACAAGCTGAATATAAGCAGAAGATTTGGGAAGAAATAAGAAAATACTCAGAAACCCAGTAGCAAATTCCATACTAGATATCCAAGTCCAAAGACTGCAGCAAATTTTGGAATTTCATTAATAGACGAGATCAAGGTTTGGGTCCGGCAGTAGAAAATGGAGTCTGCGCCAAGGCCTGGGAGCTTCATATAGTGCAATTATATTCAGAAGAGAATCGAAGAGTCTCTGCACCGAGTATCATTCAAGACCAAAATTTAAACCACACAGGAGAATTCATTAATACTCAGAGCACTAGATTTGCTCTAGATTTGGGATGATCAAGTTGTGTTCCAGGGCCCAATGTCATACCAAATGCAGTGCTGAAGGCCAACCTTGACTTTTGGACAACCTGGTTAACCTCTTTATATAATGAATCATTTCAATTGTCTTTAGTCACTGATTCCTGCCGAGGTTCTATTCTCAGTTAATTATTCAAATCAAATAATCTTTATTTGGTTTCAGATATTAAAACCATAAAAGCACATGTTAAATATAAAATGCAATAGTAGGTCTAGTAAAAAACAATGCTCACAGGGATCAACCGGCAAGTTAAAATAACTCGTACCAATGGGGATACAAGAAGATCACAGACTCCAATTTCATACATGCTGCGCTAGTGATAAACAATTCAACAGAGGTCAATACAGGAAATACAATTGAGGAGAGCAGACTAGTTAATCACAACTAGATCTAAGTCTGATAGCGGATTTTAAAAATTCAAGTACATAAAACACAATGCTACCCGTCAGCATTTGTAGATAGATAAAAGCTGGGCGCACTTGCCTAAAATTTGTCTTTTTTTAAATTGGAATTATAAAAGACTTTCTGGGGATTTCATAAAAACTACAAAACATCATAAAATGGATCATGTCCTGTGGAGATTGACCATCGCAGCCACAGGACAGCAAGGTTTGGCCCTTACTACAGCCCCTAGGGTGAGCAAGAAGGAGGTGAAAAAGGTCAAACCGAAACCTCGTTAGCAGGAATCTATCATACGAGTTTATGAATCCCAATAAGTAAGGCTCTGCCGTTTTAGCGGTTTTTAATATAATAAAGCCGCGTACACTAGGCTTCAGGAGCTCCCTCTCTTCCCTTGCCATAACCCTCTGCTCCGAGAAACTCGCCTTTATAAGGTTCAGGTCTCTCTTAGTTATCCGGTCCGGGTTAGTAAAAAGATCTCCTCTCCCCAAGCTCGTTAAGGTCACTTCAATATACTTGAGCCACGAAATACATGGGGTGTAATCAAGGGCCAGACAATTATTCAAAAAGGGCGATTGCAGTGACCTAACTTGCTATCACCTTATTGCTTGTTAGATGTAGAGGTGAAGGCATATCCATGAATTCTATTAAAGGAATTAAAAGGATGGTTTGAGGAAGGGCAAATCATTACTTTTTACCAATTGGGCTTCAGGAGCGGGTGTAGCACCTTAGATAATGGAGTGACTGTGTTGTTCCTGGCTCAGCAGGCCATTGTTGAGAAGATCTTTCCCCTATTTGCCAGCTTCATCAGCCATATAGCGACCTTCAACACAGTCAATTGACACATCCTTTGGAAAAAAACTACAAGCATGGGGTAGTGGGGCATTACAACTGCTCTATTACAGGCTCTAATATCCCTATACTCAGATAGCAGGGTGCGGATACAAATTGTTGGAGGGTTTGGAGTATCAACAAAAATACCCACTTACAGAGGTTTAAAACGAAGTTGTGTTCTGGACGCTGTTCTTTTTAATCTTTACTCGCTGACAACTGTAACATTTTGGATACGGCTAGGTAATTTCCTCCAAAAATATATGACCACCCAATTCAACTATGCAGTACGCCAATGACATTATACTATTGTACCAAACTTATATTACTAGTACTTGATAAGCTACATGAATATAACCTGGAAAATAAGCTGACTCTCAATGAATCAAATTGTAAGCTAATTTCTAGAATCTAACGCAGTAGTCCCAAATTAGAGGATTGGCTAAAAGATGTGACCTACTGCCAGGGGAGATTAGAGGAGCATTGGGCCTTGATGCCTGCTTGATCCTGCCCTAAGGACATTTGGAGTCCCTTTAGAGCCTACTTAGCACTCCAGGCTAATTGAGAGAAATCCTCACTGACCCAGGACTGGCCATTGCGATATCATAAAGACTGCCATAACCATAGGCTATACAACTGACCGAGGGGCAAGCAGAATTGAATTATATGTCAAAGAGAAATGCTCTATGTAACCGTGGGAACTTCATGGGCTATTTTTGTTTTGTTTTTGCACCTATTATAAAGTTTTGATAAAAAAAAAAAAGGTAATGGTGTTTGGAAAATGTGTCAATAAAGCTTTAAAAAAATGGTGCATTGGCCCCACCCTCTTGAGCTACAATGCCCTATATAATTACCTTAGCATATGGTTAATCGAGAAACAGTAGCCTAGACTTCATTTGGAAAGCATGAGGAGTAGAGGGGCTAATATCACCTATGGGTTATGTAGACTACAAGCTAAACTCCACAGTCCATCACCCTCTCAAATTTTAATGGTAACCAGAGCAAAACTACTGCCAGCTTTCATTAATGGCCATCAAGGGTTTCCAGATCTGGTAGCTTTTACTATCGACCAGGTTCAATGTAAGACATACAGGAAATTATTCCAGCTGCCAAGAAGCTATTCTAGGGCTCGGCGACTAGAGTTAGGGCTACTGAAGCAAGATATCACCCACAAGGCTGATTTATTAAAATACTGCCAGTGGGTCTCCTGTGCAAAACAGGGCAGTTTGAAGTCCATCGGCCTGATTCACAAAGGTAAAATTAGACCAAATGTCTAACTTAGACAAAAGTCTAACTTTACTACTTTTTGATTGTCACAAAAGTTACTACTAGCAACTTTACTACTAGTAAAGTTACTAGTATTAAAGTTACTACTAGTAAAGTAACTACTCGTAAAATTACTAGTAGTAAAGTTACTAGAAGTAATTTACCTTTGTGAATACCGAAAGTAGTAAAGTTACACTTTTGGTCTCAGAGAGACTTTTAGTCTTACTTTACCTTTGTGAATCGGGCCCCATAATTGGATTATTTTTGAAAAGGAGAGAAAATTGCAATCCATCGTCTAATTATTTAAGGGATGCACTTCAGAAATAGACCATATATGAGATGACAAATTAACAAGACTGTCCCTTAGATCGGTACTGAAATTCAAGTACTGCTAACAAATCGAACGGTAGGCATAAAATGTATTTGTAAAGTGCACGTTCACCCAGGGATATCTTGGTGCTGAATAGCAGATGTTTTTTGTTACACAACTCAATGGTACTCATTTTATTGACCTCAGAAGGATGAAAGGCTGAGTGTACCCACCAGGATTTGAACCTGTGACCATGAGATTGAACACAGGCAGCGACAGTGGACGTATGAGTTCACAAAGCCACCGGACACAGAAAAAGACATGGCAGAGTTCATCAAGAATAATACATTTTCATCATTAATCCAGGAATTTTACAATTGCCTTTAATGGGCAATACAATTTACATGCAGATATTTGTAAATCCACACAGCATAAAATAGTGTGAATCAGATTGATTTTTCCTTGTACAGTGCATCGTGAGCTTCAGAATTCTATCATACTCTAAGTTGCAGGGTGTGCTCCTGCAAACATTACTCATTCTTCCATCTCCAGAATTGTTGTCAGGTGGTTGGTACAGAGCCGAAAATTTATGTGAAACAAATTCTGCTATTGAACAACCTAAAAACCGTCTGATCACAGAGGATATAACTGAACCCTGCCGAAATGCAAAATTTCTACAAATTGTTTTTAAGAAGCTTCTTGATTTCACCCTAAGTTTGCCTATCCTAGCTAGCAGCAAGGCATTGCCTGAACACACAGGATAAAACTGAACTCTAGCCATATGCAAAATTTCTACAAATTGCTTTAAAAAAGCTCTTGGGTTCCACTCTATGTTAGTCCATTCCACCTTTCTCTTTCTTTTCACTTTTTAACTTCTGGATGAAACTCTTGTTGCAATGGTGTTCTGAGAGAGCCATCCTCTTGGTATCTTCTGACAAAGCTCACCACAACTAGGATACCACTGTTACCAGATTTAATTAGTGAGTACAGGTGAAGTACTTTGAAAAGGGACACTGTCCACTGACAATGGTATCAGTAAATGGTTGGGACTTTTTTTATTTTCTACTGTTTCACCTTGTTCTAGATCTGGTGCCAAAGGAAGGAACAAGGCAGTCTCTGCTTTGTCTTCTTGGACTGCAAGTGCCATCTTCAGTAAGGCTGTCCTTTGGTGTTTGGAAGCAAGAAGATGCAAGAAGGCTCAGGGTTGTTTGGCTTACTGTACTATGGGCCACCCATCAGTGATTCTTCAGCAGTTCCGAGGAGTCACAACGTCCTGAAATTCAGACATGTTTAGGCAGTTCATGGGTATACACCTTTCCTGTGCAAACATGGAGGAAATATTTTCCGTGTGTTCCTCTGTTCCTTTTTTTAAATGTCTTACATTACTTAAAAAGCGTGGTAAATAATCTTTTCTTACTGCTTGTGGACTTATTTGACACTCCCATTGGAGCTCCCCAAGCAACCATGCACGTCCTTCTCTAATTTTGACTCACAGGGCAAGGCATGATGGAAAATATCCAAGCTACCAGAACTGAACTTGGGCGATGCTTTGTTTGCACATTTCTAAGGAATCACCACCGCTTGGGGCCTACCACCACTTTTGGGACATTACAGATGTCAATCCTGTGTGGTCTGTGAACTTACAACCAACACCAAACAATTCAAGGTAAACAACAAGACCTACACACTAAAAACATTTACCAATTGCCGATCCCAAAATGTGATTTATGCCATCAAATGCCCCTTCGACCTCGTATATATCGGCCAGACTACCCAAATGGACAAGCAAAGAATCATACAACATAAAAGCAGGATCCACTGCAAAGTCTTGACGGCCCCATTGGTCACACACTTCCTTGAAAAAAACCACAGCGAACTTGATATCACCTGGCAAGTGATTGACCAACCGTCGCTCCCCATCAGGGGCGGTAACCTCCAAACTTTACTTAACAGAAGTGAATGAAAATGGATGACACTCTGCAATTCAGTGAATCATGGTTTGAATTCAATTGATGAATGGAACAGCACAGTATAAAATTGCCACGCTACCATGACACTGTTCCTCTGTCTACATATCTAGTGTAGACATGCCCTATTGCCCCCTCCAGTATCTTACTGCCCATTGACTACCTATGACATCCTACTCATTAACTCACATGGCCACTTCAGCATGAGTCTACATCCGATATGAACCATGATAGAAATAAGTTGTATATCCATCACAATATGAGTCTATATTCAGTATGACTTTATGTACATTACGTCTTTTACTTTTCATTCTTCCCTCTCCTTTCATTGTTATCTACCATTGATTATTATGTAATTGACTTCATTACCTGTTACTGATATCCATTACTATGTATTGTTTTACTGCCCACGCTATTCATAACGGACATCCAGAATAATGATCGGTTCGATGTCGGTTTTGTTAATTTCAGTTTTGCTTCATTCCTTTCCTATTTTTAGCTGTGTAATCCAACACTCTGCCTCTTGGTCGGCTTTAGCGTACTAACTGTGTTTCCTTCCACACGGGTCTATCACTCCTTACCCGCCCCCCCTTGGACTTGGTTGTCCACAAAGGCGCCCTATGCGCACCTAGATATGCGCAGGCGTCCTGATCTCCTCCCTCATGACATCATTACACTTGTCACGGTCACGTGACATAGGTACGTCACCTATGCGGAAGTTCCTCTTCCTTATTTACAGCTTGCCGTCCCATTCCCTTGGAAATCGGCGCACACCGCACGCATCCGTGGCGGTGCTGATTCATTCCGTACCTCCACAGCCTTCCTATTCACTTGAAGACTTCAATCCCAACTCCTACGGTAAGCGTTCTTCACCCACGCCGGGCCAGGCTCCTTCTCGCTCGAGTGACCGCCTGTTTCTCCTGCGGCAGCCTTTATTTACCCGATCCCCCTTCCTCCACATAGGTACCACTACTTGGACCCTTACAGCGGATCGTTTTCCGACCCTGCCTTGACTCCACCCAAAACTCCACGTATTGTCTACATGGTAAGCCGGCTTCCTCCACCGCGAGTCCGACGGTCTTTGCCCATAATGTGCATTCCCTCTTGTAGCCTCCCTCACTCTTCCCCTCACCCCACTTCCCTTCCCATGCAGACACCACGGAATTGATCCCAGCAGCTGATCGGGGCTCCAACACTGCAGCCATTTGCCTCCTCAACCCAATTCAACTGACTCCACGCAGCATTATTTCCAGGTTCACTCAGCCACGTTGATACCTGGCTTGTCTGCAGGTGAGTCTACCTCGATTCAACGTTCTTTCTCGTGCGGGCCTTCGCCACCACCCCTCCCTCCCTGCTGGCGTGACTCATCTAATGTTTTCTCTATATGTGATTCCCAGGGTTCCACCTTGTCCTCACATCGCTGGTTCCCACATCACGCTGCAACTGTATCGCGATCCCTGCACGCCCATTGTAGTTGATTCATCCCCTACTTGGCAGCTAGCTCTCATCCCCTACAGGTAGGCTTGATTGCTCCTACCAAAGAGAACCACTGCGTCCTTTTCCCTGGTCCTTTCCCTGAAATTCTTTTTCCTTTGTCTAACAGCACGCTTTAAGCTTTGGCAATCCGGTCCTGATGATGGTCCTGAATGAATAGGACCGAAACGTCATCGACCTCCTTCCCAGCGCAACTTACGGCGCCCTTTTGACTTTGGTTCTTCAAAAACAAAAATACCTTGTACAGCCATTATATATAATTACTCGGACTGAACCATTGAACACTGTATATAGCTTTTTCACCACTTTGTCACTTTGCGCCACTCGCTGTGTTCTGCACTAGTCACCTGCGCCGTTACTTTCTCTTGTCACGAGCACAACTGTGCACTCCATCTTGTGATTGCCACCACAATTCATACTCACAGTGCTGTTAGAACTGTTATATGTAAATTGTGTTATCTAAATATATGATGCCATGAGCACCTTTGTATGAACAAACCAGGAGTCTCCCTCTTTCTTTCTTGCAATGTCGTGCACATGCTAAAGAATTTGTCTTCCTCATTGAATCCAGTTGAGACATTGTTGTTAATTTTCACTTACGTACCCAGATCTCAACCTGGTCTATTGGTTACACTCCTGTTGCTATTTACTAAAGGAAGGAACAAGGCAGTCTCTGCTTTGTCTTCTTGGACTGCAAGTGCCATCTTCAGTAAGGCTGTCCTTTGGTGTTTGTAAGCAAGAAGATGCCTGTTGGACCAAGGCTCAGGGTTGTTTGGCTTACTGTACTATGGGCCAACCATCAGTGATTCTTCAGCAGTTCCGAGGACTCACAACGTCCTGAAATTCGGACATGTTTAGGCAGTTCATGGGTGTACACCTTTCCTGTGCAAACATGGAGGAAATATGTTCCGTGTGTTCCTCTGTTCCTTTTTTTTTAAATGTCTTACATTACTTAAAAAGCGTGGTAAATAATCTTTTCTCACTGCTTGTGGACTTATTTGACACTCCCATTGGAGCTCCCCAAGCAACCATGCATGTCCTTCTCTAATTTTGACTCACAGGGCAAGGCATGATGGAAAATATCCAAGCTACCAGAACTGAACTTGGGCGATGCTTTGTTTGCACATTTCTAAGGAATCTTAGAAAGCATTAGAGCACTGGATAGAAGCATTTTAATTAATCTTAGCCTCTGGTATTTACCTTGGTGCTATCAAGAGCCCTGTGATTGCCCATTTAAAGAACTTGTATTGTTATTGTACGTTTACCTGCAAACTCTTTTATCTCTTTCTGTTAGAGAGTGTGAAGTTTAGACATGTGCAGAATAGTTAGCATCATGTCTGCCTTCTTTCTAGGTTGACTTATTTTCATTGTTTATGTTATACGCTTCCATGTTAATATGGATGCTTACAGAAGAGTCTAAAATGTCACATTTATTGCCATTCTTACTTTGCCTTGTTGATACTTTAGTGTCACCAAACTTATAAATATGAGATAAAATATGCAATCTGGTGCTATACCAACCCCTGTATTTGGCCATAGTTGGGAGAGGCTTCGCAATGGAGGTCAGAGGTCATGTCGGTTTACTACATATCAGCCCCAATTGAGCTTTGCTGTGGGACTCTGAGAGCAGTGAGTGGAAGTGGCCTTCAGCCTGGCATTGTTTATCATCCCTGAGCAGTGATAGAGAATAGTTAGCTGGCTATTTCTCCCTCAGAAAGGTATGCTGTGTGATCCATCCTAAGAAACTCGATTTAAAGACTTAGGGCCTGATTATGATGCTGTAGCCACGGTGGCGGTACAGGCACTGCCGCACCGGCAGTCCAACCGCCATATTACGAGTTTGGCGGTCGGACCGCCATAGGACCACTGCCACCGCCAGAGATCCGCGATCCCTGGTGGTCTTGCAGTGGTCTGAGGCCTGCAATATGCTTGGGGTGCCGCTGCGGCACCGCCAAGCATATTATGAGTTTTCTCACCACCACAGTTTTCATGGCGGTGAGCCCGCAACGAAAAGTGTGGTGTTGAGGAAAACTAAGGGGGCCCTACAGGGCCCCCTGTTGCCTCAGGGCCATGGGGATGCATGCAGGGAGGCACATGTTGTGCCCCCATGTATGCATGCACCCCTAGCTCCTGCAAGGCATGGACTTAACAGTCCATGCCGTGCAGGAACTTGCTTTGGTGTTCCCATTGCAGGGCCTTTCTAATGCTCACCGCCTGGGACCACCAAAGCACCGCCCGCCAGACCAGGAGAAAGCTCCTAATCTGGTGGGCAGTCGGCGGACGAGTTTTGCGGTGTGGGAGCGGGGCGCTGGTGTAATGGCCCGCTCCCACACTGCCAAACTCTTAATCAGGCCCTTACTATTTACTGTTTTTACTAAATTTTAGCTTACCGCCTAGAAGTAGTGATAGGGTGTTAGGATGCTAGGAACTTGATATTCATGTTAGGAATGTTCATATTGTTTTCGCTGGTCATGCGCTTGTCATGTCATGCATTACTGCATTTATTTTCTCATTTTGTGTGGTTACTGTTCATATTTTATGCACTGAACTTGGGTTTTAGAAACTAACATTTTTAAAGTTTTGCCCCATGTTTTTTAGCACTATTTTCAGAGTAGTATTCTTTAAGGAAATAGAATTTGGAGTTCTGTGACCCTGAACTCATTTAGTTACCAGAAATACGACCTACACAGTATTGCTTAGTGGGTTGTGTGTGGGTTGCAGTCCGACTGCATTTCTAATTCGTGTTAGTGCATGGAACTAAGGGGCACATGCATCAAGGTAGGCTTTTGCGATTCCCTAATTGCGATTATTAAGGAATCGCAATTAAGGATTCGCAAAAGCCTATGCATGTAGGAATTGCTAAAAAAAATTGCGATTCCTAAACATTCCTTAATTGCGACTCGCAATTTGCGAGTCGCAATTAAGGAATGGCTTCCCATTCATTCCTACGGGCCTACAGGCCCATAGGAATGAATGGGAATAGACATGCGCAATTTGCGAGTACCCGATAGGTACTCGCAAATTGCGCATGCAATTTCAAGGGTGCAAAAAGGACACCCTGTTGCACCCCTGAAATTGATATGTTCACCCATGTTGCGCACACACATGCTCCAAGGGCATGTGTGTGTAACCTGGAACTTTGAAAATGCACTTTAGTGCATATTTCAAAGTTTTCGCTAAATACCATCAGGTTAAAATAATCGGTATTCAGCGGACCCTAATTGTGAAATCGCTATTTTAAAGTCCATCTTGCATTGCATTTAAGGCATCACAATTTGCGATTACTTAAATGCAATCGCAATTTGCAATTTTTGCATTTGGGATGATGCATCCCAAATGCAAAGATACCGGTCGCAAAGGGGCAGATTCTGAGAATCTGCCCGTTTGCGACCGGTTTTTGCCTTGATGCATGTGGCCCTAAGTCCTTAGACCAGTGGTGTAGAAATTTTACCCCATCGGGTTTGGGGGCGGGGAGAGGGGGGGGGCGATCGTGACAGTGCAGTCCATTCAACTGTTTTTAGCTCATTTTTGCCATTGCAAAAGAAGACACCTACATACAAATCATCATTGGTCCTGTTCTAAAAGAAAAGTGTAAACCAAATATTTAGGCCCATTTTCTTGTGAATGAGAACACAAAAATTCCAGTTGCACATACATCAGATCTGATGCTGACTTTATGAATAAAACTTAAGATGCACCTCACTGCGGCAGTCCAACAAGGCCAAAACATGCCTTAGGTTGTTTGTATTCCCAGACAGAGTATATGGCCAAGCTATCTGGCTTGACCCTTTAAGGGAAAGAACAAAGAGTGATTTTCATATGGCTGGCCAATCTTTTTGTTAGCACAGTAAGCAAAATGGTGGATTGGAATATTGCCCAGCTATTGCATACCATGAATGCATAGCATTGTGACTCACAATTCATAGAGAAGCTCCCCTTTCACGCGCCTTCTATTTATGAGTTGGAATGGATACCAAGGGCCTTTTTGTGAGTCTGCAAGACTTTTTCACCTCACAAAATGCCTTTTGCACTTTCTGACCAGTCATTTTGTGGTCTCAAATCTTATTTTTTTTTAGGTATCATCTGGTTTGACACCGCAAAATCACTTA
Organism: Calotriton arnoldi; assembly: GCA_963921515.1. NCBI lineage: Eukaryota > Metazoa > Chordata > Amphibia > Caudata > Salamandridae > Calotriton > Calotriton arnoldi. The sequence goes on along the minus strand of CAWUFW010004472.1, from coordinate 1,413,857 downwards.
GTAAAAGAGACCCTGAGTCGTAATCCACACCAGTTGCTAAAAATGTGAAAACTGTCTGCTAAACCTTCTTTATCAGTAAGGGTGGCCTGATTATTCACACATATGTGTCGTGTAAATATGTGTGTGTGATTCTAAGAAGAACCTCCTTGCATATTTCGCGCAAAATGATGTAACTCGTTTGCTTTCTAAGAGTCAGTGCCCTGGGTACCATTTTATAACTTAAAGATTTTAGCAACTCCGTGACATCTCGCTAAATCTTTGATCTAAGAGGCGTTGTGTTTTGACCTGGACTTCAAAGTTTTACAATCCGAATGAGAAACTAAAACCCCAGAGACCTCTGCAAATATTTGCAGTTATTGGTATTCATTTACATGCTCCATGTAGCACAGAAGAACTACTAGAATGCACTTTGATGCATGTGTCAAGTTTGCGAACTCCCACATTCCTGAAAAACCTAAGAGACAGGCAAGCAGGCAATGCTTTGCAGTTAACTGTTTCAGACACCACCAGACTTTGCAGCAAAATGTGCCATTTTTTGTGATCCAGGGTTTTAATATTCTCACTTTGAACATGGTTCACAAAGTATTTTCCACACCTAATTTTAAAGACGATGTGTGAAATCACTGTGTAAATTCACACTTTTTAGGTGAGCAAAATGCATCTGCAAATGCGGAAGTTACTGTAGTTAATGAGTCATGCACTTGTAACATCTAGGGTGTGTTGTGTGGCTTTACCCACCACCCATCAATTTGACTATTTACGTACCTGTTGCAGATAGTTTCCTACACAGGAAACACACATTTACTCTTGTCAGCTGTGTGGGAATGAGTTAAAAATAATTCCATATTTAATGTGGGTGCAATGGGAGGGGTTTCTCTATGGTGGGTGGGAGGCTGTTCAAAATGTATAGGCAAAAATAGTTAAGGCCCAAATGTACAAAGAAATGGCGCAAAGCAAGTAAAGTTTCTGCACTGCCAGTGCTTGATTTGAGCCGGTGGTTTCCGGTGCTCAGCACCGGCACTTTTCATCAGCACCAGTTAAGGACACATTACATAACAGGTAGATTAAGTGATTTGCCCAGAATCACAGGATGTTGAGCCAACACCGAGACTTGAAACTGGTTCCCTAGCTCCGAAGTTGGCAGCTCTGACCATTAGGCCACCCCCCCCACTTTCAGGGTCAGTAGTTGGCTCTGTTTTAGGCGACGCTAACAGGAGGGATGGGCTGGTGCAAGCTGCCCCCTGACAAGAGCCTCTGCACTTATTTTTTTACAAATTAACCAATTTGCGCTGCATTGGGTGAATGGAGTGCGAGCGGAACAGTGCAATTTCTAAGATGTGGCGCTGTTCTGCTCTCTCCCTGCGCTGGCACACTTTAGGGTGCAATGCTCCAATGAAGATACCCTTGCACCATAGTGCAAGTCTGAAGTGAGGTAAGCATAGTTTTTGGCAGGAAGGGGTCCCACCTGTACCAAAACTATGCTTTGAGGCATTTCCCTCTTTGTATGTATGCTGTAGAATGCAGCACACATGCAAAGAGGGAAAAATGAGGAGAAATTAAAATATTTCTCATCGCTACATGTGCCTAAGAGAGATGCAGGATTTTAGTGCAAATCCCTGTCTACAATTCTTTGCAGATAGGGATTTATATAAAAACTTATGGGTGGTTGAATGTGAATGCCCACGCACCACCTATGGAATGCCCCTTTGACGCAAAGTAACTCAAGGTAGTGCATGTGATGCTTTGCATTACTTTTAGTTACAGTCGAACGCAAATCACGATTTGTGTTTGATTGTCAATCCAACCTAACACTTTGCGTTGAGTTTCATTAAAAATGTAACTCGGGGCGTGGTCTCGCGCCGAAGCAAGATGGCGGCTTCTACGTGAGCTCCGCTCGGACGCGGAGCTCTCCTACAATATATAGCCGTCCTGCCTAGATTCCGGCAGGTTTTGGAGATGGAATTCAGCGCCAAAACACTCGGAGCGGCAAACGGAGCCGTTTCCGACTTCCTTGGGCTTCCAATAGCGATTCTGCGGCAGCGGTGATGATTTGCCTCACGTAAATGCGAGCGGCCGCCATTTTGTGCATGCCGCTCGCCTGCTCTCCTCTGAGGTAAATCCGGCATTTTCTTTAGTGGATGCACAGCAGCGTGTTTCTTCCTGCATCTGCCGCCTACCTCTGGATCAATGTCCACTTAATTAAATACTAAAGAGAAAGTGGCTTTGTTGGGTTCTATTCATTGTATGCAGCGTTTTTTCATTCCGTGAGGGATCCTTTATGCAACACTTTTGGAAATGACTCTCCTTTTCATTACGTGTGCCTAATTTTAGACTTCTCATGCAATAATGCCAATTAATGCTTTTGTGCATGTGGTCTACATGGATTAGAATGTGTGTTTAATTTTCATTCTATTTTTGAGCACCTTGCATTTTCCCTATATCTTGGTGTAGTGCTGCATGAATATCTTCGCTGCATCTCTCCTCCTTCGTGACAAGCTGGCGTTTTGTCTTCTGGGGAGAGTGCCACACGTTTTCTTTCTCTGACTAACTGGCATTTATTTCTATTTGTGTCTACTAAGCTTATGGGTAGACTGGGACCTCTTCTAAAAGTTACTCATCGCCCTTCACGTTGTTTTAAAATGACCAGTGAGGCTCCACTCTCTGTCAGAGCTATGTCTTCGGGTGCTAAGCCCAAGAGATCTAAAAATGACCCCCCCTCCCCCATTCTATCATCTCAAAATCCTGTTTTGGATACTATTTTGGATGAAGTGAGGGGGTTGAAATCTTTATGTCCACAACAAATGAGAAGCTTCAACAAATTGAAGATCGGTGAATTAGTATGGAGGCTAAGGTGCTTGACATGGAGCAACGCATCAGTGACTTACATGATGTATCAACCAAGATCCCTGTTTTGGAACAGGAAATCCATCGTCTCAAGCTTCATACTGAAGATCTTGAAAATCGTAATAGGCGTAACAACCTGCGCCTTTATGGTCTGCCGGAAAATCTTGAGGGTCCAGATATTCTTCTTTTCCTGAAACGTTTTTTGACAGAACTTTTAAACCTTCCTCTGGACCCTCCACTTAATATCCAACGTGCTCATCGCCTTGGCCGTTTTCAATCAAATGCTTCAAGACCCAGAGGAATTATAATGTTGTTTCTTGAATTTACTGATCTCATGCGTGTTCTTTCAGCAGCTAAAGTGAAGCGCCGCCTCATATGGTCTGGTCATACAGTCTACCTATCACAAGATCTTTCTAATGCCACCAATGCAAGAAGAAAATAATTTTTGGCTCTTCGTCCTCAGATGAGACAACTGAACATTCAATATGGCATTCTCCATCCCTGCTTGTGTAAAATTACCCATGAGGGCTCGACACGTTCTTTTGATGATCCTTCCAAATTGAAGTCCTTTCTCCAAAGTCTCCTAATGAATTCTGTTGATGGTTCTTCTCATCATTCCTAATTTTCCTGCCTCTTCTCCTTTTCTAATTCTCTTTGGCTGCTTATATTACTATTTTCTTCTTTTCCTTCTCTCTGTCGTTCCGTCTGCTTACGGTGCCGTTGCGCCCCATGCCTCATTCGATACCTTTCCCTCTTAGATCTGGATTCCTTTCCTTGATCTATCTTCTATTTTCTCTATTGTTTTCTTTTTTTCTCTTGTTACCTGTTCTCCTTCAGATCTGGATTCTTTTCCTTGTTCGATGTACTTTTCTAATCTCTCTAACACTCTATCTTCACTCTCTCCTACTCGTTTCCTATTACTCTATTTTTCTCCTATTTTCTTCAATGGTGCATTTCCATTATAGATTTTTGGTATATTTGTCTGTCTTCCATTATATTTCTTTAAGTGCTCGTTTTTCTTTATTATGCTGTTTGATGTTTATACCTTTTATTGTTATTTCCTACAATACAGTTTGTTTGGTGTATTCCTATAACATATGGTGTCTCTCTGTTTCCAGTTGCCCTCCTGAAGTGTGTCTTCTCCATTCGCGTATTATCCTACCTTTCCGCCATTATGTGTAATGTTGTCACGTGGAATGTCCGTAGTCTTGGAAACCCCGTCAAAAGGTACTCTCTCATTTGTCTAAATTGAACTCTCATGTCTCATTTATTCAAGAAACACATTGTAATGATATAGAGTCACTTAAATTGAAAAGACAATGGGTGGGTCAGATTGTTTATTCTTCTGCTCCTAACCGGAAAGGTGGGGTTGCTATACTTTTTCATAAGTCGATTCATGCTCAAATTCTGTCTACACAATGTGATAGTGATGGACGCTGGGTAATGGCTAAGGTTGTTATACAGAATAAAGAACTTGTTTTATTGAATATTTATGGCCCTGTTAAACCAGAACCAGCCTTTTGGAATAATATTAAGATCTAGCTCTCATCTATTGATGGTCCGAATATTATTGTTGCTTGGGACTTTAACCAATGGTTAGACCCATTTTCAGATAGACAATCCAAATGTAAATTTAACCCTGATAAAACCCATAAATCATTTCAATCTGCCATTGCCTCGCGTTCATTATACGATGTTTGGAAGACCTGTAACCCTGACAATCTTGAGTTCACTTTTTTTCTAATGTACATCATACTCGATCCAGAATTGATTACATTTTGGTTAGTAAACCCCTACTCCCATCTATTCAATCCTCTGAAATTGGATCTATCTTTATTTCTGACCATGCCCCAGTTTTTGCTGCTCTTGACCTTTCCATGAGTTCTCCAAAATTTGGTCGTTGGAAACTTAACAATTTTTTGTTGACAGATAATGCTTTTGTAGCTGAAGCTATTACTTTTATTAATGAATTTTTTGCCATTAACAATCCTTTGGATACATCCATCACTAATAACTGGGATGCCTTTAAAGCGTCTTTCCGTGCTTTTGCTATTTCATACTCTGCAAAAAGAAGAAAGCCGCTAAAGCCAAGTATACAACTTTATTAATGCAACTTAAATTACTAGAACATAATTACTTTACGTCTAGATCTTCATCGGCTCTCCATGATTTAATTAAGGCCAAATCTGCTCTTAACAAGTTTGCCACAATTGATGCGTGTAATGTTCTTCTCAAAATTAAATCCAAATATCATGGGGGTCAAAATAAAGCTGGTAAGATGTTAGCCAATTATCTAAAAATTAAATCTGAACGAAAAAATATTGGTCCTATCTTAAATGAATTTACCAATAATTTAGCGACCTCTGATGAAGACATTGCTTCTGTTTTCCATAATTATTATCAAACATTATATTCTGATGATACGAATCCATCTAGTCAAAATTTCCATACTTTTTTTCTGGCCTACCCAACCCCCCTTAATTCCTGATAAATTTCAATTACTAGAGGGAGAAGTAACTCTTCAAGAGATTATAGTAGCTATTAAATCCTTGAAAAATCGAAAGCACCAGGTCCTGATGGTCTCTCGGTTGAATTTTTTTCCACTTTTTCCTCTATTTTTGCTCCCAAATTACTGGCCCTTTTAATTCATTCATTGCAGACTCCAAGGCTTCTGGCTCCTTTATGGATGCTTTGATAGTCCTTATTCCCAAACCTGATAAGGATCATTCCCTCTGTAAAAATTATCGCCCCATATCCTTAATTAATTATGATTGTAAGATATTTGCTAAAATCCTCGCCTCCCGTCTTGAGAGTATTATCCCACTATTAGTTAAGACGGATCAAACTGGTTTTGTTATGGGCAGATTGGCTTCGGACAATGCTCGCATGTTTGCTAATGTCATCTCTTTCGGGAGGAAGTATAAATCACCACTTGCAGCATTGTCCTTAGATGCCGAAAAGGCTTTTGACCGTATAAACTGGCAATTCATGTTCAATACACTTCAATGGTTTGGTTTTGGTCCAAATTTTATTTCTTATGTTAAATTGTTATATTCTTTTCCTCGTGCTAATATCTTTGTTAATAATCATTTTTCTAAATCTTTCCCGTTATATAGAGGCACACGCCAAGGTTGCCCCCTCTCACCCTTGTTATTTGTTTTGTGTCTTGAACCTTTCCTTGAACGTATTCAAATTAACCCATGTATCTCCGGTTTTTCACATAATTCTATAGAAACAAAACTATCAGCATATGCTGATGATATTCTGGTATATATGGCTGATCCTAATACCTCTCTCCCTCCCTTTTGGATGAGGTTCGGTTATATTCCAGTATCTCTGGATATAAGTTGAACTTCTCTAAGACAGAAGTTCTCCCCTTAAACTCTTTTTGTTATCAATATATGTTTAACAATACCAATTTTACTTGGTGTCCCATAAAATCAAATATCTTGGTATTTGGTTTTCCTCTACCCTATCTACTACCATTAGTTACACGTTTAATGCTCTAACGTCCAAAATACAATCGCTCCTCCTCTCCTGGTCCCCTCTTCACTTGTCATGGTGGGGTAGATTAGATACCATAAAAATGATGATTGTGCCACATATCCTTTATACACTATCCATGTTACCCTTCCGGATTCCTGTTTCATATTTTTCTCAAATTAATTCTATCTGTACAAAGTTTTTATGGAATAACAAACACCCCCGCATTGCTCTTATGAAACTCAAACGTCCCAAAACAGAAGGCGGTGTACGCTTTCCTGATTTTAAATCGTATCATTTTGCATTTTTAATTCGTCAATACTTTGCCTTAATTCATGATTTTTCAGATATCCCTATCCCTCGTTGGATTGTCTTTGAGCGCTCCCTGTTGAAAGAATTTTCTTTTCAAAATATAATATATATGTCTAATTGCACTTTTTTATCTGATAATCCTATTTTAAAATACTCCCGTCACTTATTATATGACATTTTATCCGATGGTCTAAACCCATATCAATGTTTTTGTCCTCCACTATTTGGTACAATAAATTTATCAAATATAAACGTAAATCATTTTATTACAAACACTGGAAGGAGAAGGGAATTATCTTTATTTATCAACTAATTCAACATAATTCTGTTATTCCCTTCCATGATTTACAACTACAATTTGATCTACCTGAATCATTTCTTAATGAGTATCTCTTATTATCAACAGCTTTGCAATCATACTTATCTTCTAAAAATTTCCCTTTAGCTTCCCCTTACTCACTCCATCTTCACCATTATATAACATTTCCCAGGATCATAGGCCTAAAGCTGCTTTTATTTATAAGTTATTGTTATCACCAGTTACTGAACGACCTAAATCTAATGTTGAACTACTCTGGGAAACAGATTTATCCATGTCACTCTCTATCTCTTGTTGGGATAAATTATGGCTCAAGTTGTTTAAAACTTCTAATGCCGCACGTATCACTCAATCTCTGTATTTTATCTACAGTAGAGCTGTTTTTACCCCTGTCAATATATCCAAGTTTTCCCCTAATTCCTCCTCCCTATGTTGGTCCTGTTCTGATTCCATAGGGACTTTAATTCATCAACTTTATGACTGTTTTAATGTATTGAAGTTCTGGCAATCTATTTGGTCTACATGTATGATAATATTTCAATGTAATATTCCTTTAACTATACAAAATGTTTTTCTAGGGTCCTCCTCATCTGATTTTGATGCCCCTAATCATATTACTTTGCTGTTTGATCTGTTTATTGCTCTGGCATTTAAAGTGATTTTTGTCCTGTTGGAAAGATAACTCGAAACTTTCTGTATTAACTTGGTGGAACTATATTTGTGACGAACACAGAATTTCTACTGTTTCTTCTCTTAATCTCTCTCAGAAAATTAAATCTGACCTCCTTTGGTTACTTTTTACATCTTATCTTTCTACAATTGCACCTGCACCTTAATTTCTTAATTTTTCTTAGTTTTTCATTCTTCCTTATTCTTCTTTTCTTTATTTCTCTCTTTTTTTCTTCTCTTTCATATCTTTTTTTTTCTTCTTTTCTTTTCTTTCCCAATATATTAATTGTTATATTTTATTCATAACGTGTTCATATGTTGTTCCACTTTTTCTGAAAATTCAATAAAATTATTAAACAAAAAAAAAAAAATGTAACTCGATGCAAAGTCTTTGTAAATCTGGATCTGCAGGTGGAAATGAAAATTTGTAACAGAGCTATAGATGCAATGCTTTCCAGTGGGTGAAAATTCTTCATTTCTGATTTTTGGTTTAACTTTTTCTTATGATTTTCTAAAAAACAGGCACCCATAAATGCAACAAAAATACTTTCCTGGTGTTGAACATGACAAGGACGGCAAATTTACATTTTACCATTTGCTGCGAAGGAGCAGTGCTTTTTCAGGGCATGCCGAGAAGACACTCCTGAAAGCTATTCCAAGGACCCCATATCTTTTCATACCACTGCTTTTATAGGTCGGCCTTTTAGCAGCCAGACAAAATCCACATTGCAACACTTGTTACATGTGTAAATCGATCCATTAAAGACTCAGGAAAATCTACAGCTAGCAAAGTTTTCCTTCCAAAACTACTCTTTAGTGAATACTATAAAAGTCAAACGATTGCTACAAACACTAAAATAATATTATGGGAGCAAATTTCCAACATCTAATCCAAACTTTTCCTGAATTCGTGATCATATGTACAAAGGGTTTTTGCTGTCACAAATGCACCAATTTGGTAAAATACGGAGTTTGCGACTGCAAAAACCATTTTACATATATACCAAACCCCCTTTGCAATTCAGAAACGTTTTCCGAATCGCAAGATGGTTTTAAAAATCATTATAGATTCGCAATATGGAAGGCACATGTTTGAGATGTTCCTTCCAAACTGTTAATTGGTAACTTATGTATCAACGGTTTGCAATCACAGTTCTGGTCCAAAGCATCAATCATTTATTGACTGCCAAGTTGGGGTGGTAACTGATTCGCACAGAGGAAGAGGTCCTCTTTGGGCACCTTTCCTTTAATTGGACTGGCAGCTTCAGGTACAGGCACTCACAGAACTTAACATGAGTCTGTGGTTGCCGGTGGGGCACACTGCACTAATGTTTGTGGACTGGCACTCTGTTTTTTCCTCATCAGATATTGACTTCCAGCAAGAGAGAGAAAGACACAAATGGGAATGACAAAGTCAGATAAAGATGGAAAAACAGGCTCAAAGAGAGAAATCAGAGACTGGCAAGAGTGAGATAAAGGGGCAGCAGTGTCTGGTAGTAGATTAAAGAGGCCTGAGGTGTATTCAAGACTATGCAGCCTTGGTATTCTGCATGCCGATTTTTAATAGCGCCACAGGAGCTGAGATTTGGGATCCGGCACTCATTCTTTTGCAAATGAAGCACTGGGCACTCATGCACACTGCAAGGAAGCAGATTGTTTAACTGTGAGTGAGAGAGAGAGAGAAGGACCCTAGTATTAATGTGAGCAGTGATTGAGCTTCCTCAAGGCCAAAACTATCTGAACTACAAAGGTAAATTAGTTTATTTAAGGGATTTCTGGCTCATGTCCAACAGGCTCATTCAAGCAGCAAGACCTTAATCAGAGAACATAAGTGTTCTATCGGTGCAAAAACTAACCAGTAATTTGAAAAAAAGAAAGTTTTATAAGAAACTCTCTCTCTCTCTCTCTCTCTCTGTGATCAAGGGCGCATGCTTGCGGTCGAAACGCGTCATCCTGACATGATACTGCAATAAATCTTTCTTTGCATTTACTACGGAGTCTGTGCCCGTGTTCTACCCAGTGTGGTGTTACTTTGGGATCCTGTTATATATATATATATATATATATATATATATATATATATATATATATATATATATATATATATATATATCCAATCGAAAAATGCTCCCAAAAGAAGACGCCACACACGGCATGCTTTTCCCTCCTTTATTGCAGGACAACAGAGCACTCAACATTGCTAGTTCAAGCTTTACAATGCGCCAATATCACCATACGTGTTTCGGGCATTCCTTAGCCCTTGATCACCTGCTTGGCAGTAAGAGAACATGCAGCAGTAAGTAACATCACACTTGTAATGAATTTGTAGTTTTACTCCATAGTGGACGCCATCATACTTTCTCCTTAGAGTAAATTAAATACCACAGTGGGTTGCTTGCGACAAACAAAGTTCATGCCGTGTTTTCTCACGTCCTTGCAACCGGGCATGCCGTTCCATCCCCGTCGACCCAATCGGAATTACCGGCGCTGAGGAACTGCACTGTCAGCAGCGGGGTGCCTTCGCGGCCGGAGCCGGCCGCTATACATATCCAATCGAAAAATGCTCCCAAAAGAAGGCACCACACACGGCATGCTTTTCCCTCCTTTATAGCAGGACAACAGAGCACTCAACATTGCTAGTTCAAGCTTTACAATGCGCCAATATCACCATACGCGTTTCGTTTCAATCAAAAGAATACCCTTGCAGGCATAGAGTGACACATAAATTGTGCAAAAAGAAGAAGAGAACTCTGGGTAGTTCCCAAGTTTAGGTGGAAGGCAGCTTCTGTATATAGCACCCTCAACACCAGCGACACTCTAGATTTGCTCACCTCAAATGTCTGCTTTTCTATCAAAGTCTTTAAGCATAGGAATAGCAAAGTGCTATCCATGTTGAGCTGTTAAATGACAAAAGCCATTTACCACTCCAGGCACAGTATTACAGCTTTGGATTGGTAAAATACCATCCAAACCAACCTGAAATGTATAAAAGCAACCCCTGACACATGTCTACCCAGAGTTATCCTCTTCTTTTTTGCATATATATATATATATATATATATATATATATATATATATATATATATATATATATATATATATATACACATATATATTACCTACAGGCAGTCGACAGTAGGCAGTTATAGTTAGGACCTTGTTTCTATTCAAAAAGCGTTTTTTCTTTTGCCAATATCTTTGGCGCCGTTTGACGAATCTTCGTGAAATTTTTAAAACTAATAGTTCGCTCAGGTCAGCTCCTGTCTTGAAAGTTTCAGGGTGATTCGTCAAGTGGGGGCCGAGAAAAAAGGGGGGTCCCAAAACGCGTTTTCCCCATGTTAATTTCCATAGGAACTTTAGACAAATCTACAGCCCGAACTGCTGAACGGAATTGCACAAAATTTGGCAAAAAGGTAGGTCTTGGTCCAGAAAGCGTGCTTTTTTAAAAATGGTGTAAATCCGTTCAGTATTTGCTGTGAAATTAAAAAAATACAAAATGTATATATCTGAGCACCGAGGAGGATTCGCAAACCCTCCCAAGCACAAGCTTAATTCTGATTGGCTGCCAACACTCCAAACCAGAATGTGTTGGCAGCCATCTTGTGACTTGGTAAAACCAAGTCACAAGAAATCAGTTTTAAAAAAAGGATAAAAAACAAGAAAAGGGGGCAGGGTAGAAACACCCTGACCCCCTAGTCCTGCTCAGGGGGTCCCACAAGGTCCCCCAGGGCAAAAAAAGCATTTAAAAAAAAAAAAGAAAATTGTTTGAATTTACGCTGGGTGCGCAAATCCGGTCAGAAAAAAAAAAAACGAAGCATGGTCTACTGCGCTTCGTTTTCTATCAGCTCCCAGATGGGCGTGGTCCCGGGGGCAATATCCAATTATGTAGCGGGGGCCCCCGCAGCCCCGGGGACCGCCACCTCCCCGGGGCTTTTAAAAAAAAAATGCATGGGGGGGCTCCTGCCCCCCCATGCTGCCCCGGGGATTGCCATCTCCCCGGGGCATTTACATTTAGGGTGGGGGCCTCGCAGGCTTCCCAAGCCCCGGGGAGCACCACCTCCCTGGGGCTACATGATTTAAATGCGGGGGGCCATGCAGCCCCCGCAGCCCTGGGGACCGCCACCTCCCTGGGGCTACTTCCAAAACTAAAGAGTGGGGGGGCTTGAGCCCCCCCACACTGCCCCGGGCACCACCACCTCCCCCGGGCTACTAAGTTGCTGGGAGGGGGGCCGCGCGGCCCCCTCCTGGAGCCCTCTATGGCCCTGGGGACCACCACCCCCCAGGGCCGGCGCCTGCAATGTCCCGGGGTGCCCACCCCCGGTACATTGCCGTTTGCTATGGCAGGGCTGGAGCCGTGCGCCATAGCAAACATTGCTTTGCTTCTTGGAGGCGAGAGCAGGAAACCTGCTCTCGCTTCCAAGAAGCAAAGCAGAATTGCTTTTGGGCAAGGGGAGCTGCATGTTAGCAGCGCCCCTTGCCCAAAAGCAATGCCGGCTCCCGCAGGAGGCGGGGAGCCGGTAGGGACTGTGGGGGCGTGGCCCCCCTCCCGGGAAAATAAAAAATATTTTAAAAAACGAGGCCAGGCCCCGGGGGATGGGGTCCCCAGGGCCAGAAGTGGCACAGTGGAGGGGGGCCACGCAGCCCCTCTCCCAGAAAAAACTAAATAAAAACGAGGCCAGGCCCCAGGGGATGGGGTCCCCGGGGCCAATAGTGGCACAAGGAAGGGGGCCATGCGGCCCCCTTTCCGTTTTTAATAATAAATGCTCAGGCCCTGGGGGATGGGGTCCCCAGGGCCAAAAAATACTAAAAGAAGGGTGGCCACACAGCCCCCCTTCTAAAAATATATAAAAAAATGAAAAGCCGGCATTTCGCCAGAGGCCCCGTCCCCTCCCTGCACCACTGTGCAAACGCACCTCCTGGCGTGTTCTGAATTGGGAGATTAAGTCCCCTTCAATCCTAAGGGTCCTTAGGGGCCAACTAGACCACCAGGTACCTCCAGTAATCCCCACACACTGGGATTGCTGAGAGGTGGCCCGAGGCCACGTCCTTTTTACACCACTCTGCAAATGCGCCTCTTGGCGCACTGCTGGTGGGGTGGTGAGGTCCTCTTGTGTCCTGACGACCTCAGGACACAGGTGGACTTCATCCCCCGAGCAGTAGTGCGCCAGGGGGCGTGTTTACAGAGTGGTGTAAAAAGGGGGCATGGCCTCGGACCCCTCTCAGCAATCCAGCTGTGTGGGGCTTACTGGAGGTACCTGGTTTGCTAGTTGGCCCCTAGGGATCCTCAGGAGGCAAGGGGGCTTCATCCCCCAACCAAGAGCACGCCAGGAGGCGCGTTTGCAGAGTGGTGGACAAAGGGGGCGTGGCCTGTGTCCACATATCAGCAATCCCACTGTGTGGGGTATACTGGAGGTATCAGGTAGGCTAGTTGGCCCCTAAGGACCCCCAGCAGCGAAGTGGACTTTAATCCCCATCCAAGAACGCGCCAGGGAGCGTGTGTGCAGAGTGGTGGGGAAAGGGGGCGCAGCCTGCTATGAGAGATTAGCAATGCTGCTGTGTGGGACTTACTGGAGGTAATAGGAGGGGTAGTTGGCCCCCAAGGTTGTCCTGGGGGCCAACTACCCCTCCTGTTACCTCCACTACGTCCAACACAGTGGGATTGCTAAGAGGTCTTCGGAGGCCACACACTCGCTTTCTCCACCACTCTGCAAACGTGCCTCCTGGCAGAGTACTGGTTGGGAGATAAAGTCTACTTTACTCCTGAGGGACTTTGGGGGCCAAGAAGCCCTCCTGGTACCTCCTGTAAGTCCTACGCAGTGGAATTCCTGAGCACTGGTTGGAGGCCCAGCCCCCTTTCTCCACCACTCTGCAAAAGTGACTACCAGTTAAAGAAGCATTTGTAATTTAATAGGTCTCCCATTTGCAAGAGTTAGAGCTATTGGCGTTGTAAATGTAAAAGTTTTCTACAAATGTTTTTTGGAGTGGAGTGGATGTACGTTGTGTGTAGTGGAATTATGTGGTATGTTGTGCAGTGAAATTATGTGGATAGAAATTATGTGGTATTTAGTGTATTGGAATTATGTAGAGTGGGATTATGTGTTATGGAGAGCAATTATGTGGTATGGAAATCTGTGTTGTGGAGTGGTAACCTCAGGTTTAGTCTTCCTCATTTCCATAGAAGCTAAACTATGAACTCAATGAGACAAAAAAAGAAGGAATCACTGAGGAGCACTTCTGGACCTAGTCAGAGGTATGAGCAGGGCCACTGGAATTATGCGACTGTTTGGCTGCACCAACTTTCGCACAATTATACATTTTCCGCATTAGCCACATAATTAGGCTGTCCGGTTTTAGGTTTAAACCTATAATAACTGATAAAACCCTACCGGAAGGGAAATAGCCCTCACCAGTGTAAACATATAAACACTGGAAAAAAACCCTGCACAACCAAAAACTAAATGCCATTCAAAGAAAGGAAAAGGAGAGTGAAAGAGTAATATTTATTTCTTCCTGAAGGGGACAATACAATGTAACTTTGTTATATAAGGGAGCTGTAAGAAAGACTGGGCTAACGTTATTCTGCTTGAGTTTTGTTGTTTAGGGATGTCACTAACATATTGTTTCTTCTTCCTTTTTCAGTTTAGTGGTCTTTGGTCTAAAGATACAAGGGTTAAAAACATGTTTTAGTTGTTTTTTATTTATTTTATAAATTGTAGAAAATCAGGAAATGTCAAAATCATATTTGATTTTTGGCTACATTTGAGTCTTTCACTGATAGGAAAAATGTAGGTTTCATAAGAATCTTTCCCAATATGTACCATCACATTTACCCACAGAGAATGAGTAATAACCCTTGATACATCAGCCCTCTTTTCTAGTGAGTCAGTATTGATAGTAGGTGAATTGCCAAACACCCCAGCTTTAAACATTCAATGCAAGGTTTAATGACAGGTATATGTGAAAAGAGTGCAATCACAAAGCATCTGGGATACTGGTGAAAACATGACACCCGACTTTTGGAAAATCTGGACCGCAGTGTCACTTGGAATGCTGCTGCAAACAGTTCTTACCAAGTTTAACAAAGATTGGAGTATTATTGTTTGTATTTGCAGTGATTCAGCTACGTATATGAAAAAGTTGTGATGACCTGTCAAAATTGATACCTGAGCTGAAGTGCTTCCCTGTAAGAGATCCTTGACACTTATTAGAAGGTATGCTTAAAGCATCTTTACAATCTTCAGAGTTACTGAAGAATGCTATTGACTTTTAGTGCTCTCTGGTGCACTGTTTTGTTGTCGCGGAAACTAAAACGCAAATATTTCTCATTTGGTGCTTTGTGTGGCATCAAAGAAAGAGTCATCCCAACTGTGTCACTTAGCTGGTGGTTCTCAGTCCTAGAGGCCATGAATGCTATATTATCCATGTGGCAACTGTTTACAGAACTTTTACTGAGTGATGATGCCAAAGGCAAGAAATGTGAGGATCTTTGGTCACATATTGATAGTGATTTGAAAAAAGTACACTCTACTGCATTCTTTGACTTTTACAGGAAAGCATGACTGCTGTAGTGGACATAATAAAAAAAGCTAGAGTCTGAAAACACCCTTGCCTACCAAGTGTTCAGCATAATTGGTGTAGATGTGAAACATCTCCTTGAGAGTAGGCTGGGAGACACGTTTAGTGACTTTGGCACAGCAACATGTTCCATGTTAGAGTGCTTGCCACTTGGTAAGCAAAGAAATGTTGAGGAGCAATTCAGGAACTTTTATTTGACAAAGTATGAGAAATAGCCCTTCACCAACCATGGCATTTAAAGTCAATGAAGCCTCACTGTGGTACTCTGCACAAGTTATAGATCTTTTCCGTAAAGGGAAATTTTACCGGAGTTTCAAAAATGCTGCATCATTTTTGACCGCTTCAATAACTCTGAGGGCATATGCGTCCAGTTCAACGTATATGTTGCAGAACCTGTCGCAGAGAATCACAATCTTCAAGTGCACCAGTATTGGCATGGAAAGCTATGTCAGTGGCCAGAGTTAGCAAATTGTGTACTGGCTATTTTGGCGTTGCCTGTCTCAAGTGCCAATGTTGAAAGGGCCTTTTCACAGATAAAGGTTTACAGGGGAAGGAAAGAGCGAGCGAGCGTGCATGACCAAGGACTCACTGTAGAAGTATTGTATGGTGTGCTACGATAAGTTTGATTTGTAAAAATGTATTTGGACCTCATATACAATGTACGTACACTGTCTATATACCATGCACTATCAGTGCAGAAAGCAAGCAATAATAAAAGCAAAAAGTACCATAAACACCGGAAAAACACTGTTTCTGCGAAAATGTGTAACCACTGATAACCACTGTTTTTTTAAGGCATTGAAATCACTTGAAAACACTGAAAAAACACCACCAGAATTTACCAAAAATAGAAATTGAAAACAGGAAAGCCTACACATAATCCATCATCTGCTGCCCAATCTGCAGATTTGAACAAAAACAGCCTTGTTTCTAGCTCAAATGGCTCAAACATTACCAAAAATGCAGCGACAAGTGTTACAGTGTGGTGGAAGGTCCTTTGTAAATCTAAAATGGTCACCTGTTACTTATTGCTAAATGTGGGTGTTAAATTGGTACTAATGGTGTGCAAGCCACTCTTGCTTGTTTCTGCACCTCTCTTGCCTCTATCTGCATTTCTGTTGCTTCTTTCTGCACCTTTCTTTCTTTTTCTGCACTTCTCTTACCTCTTTCTGCACATCTCTTCTACTTTCTGCACCTCTTTTGCCACTTTCTGCACCTCTGTTGCCTCTTTCTGTATCTCACTTGCTTCTTTTTACACCCCTCTTGCCTCTTTCTGCACCTCTCCTGCCTCTTTCTGCACCCCTCTTCCCTCTTTCTGCACCCCTCCTGCCTCTTTCTGCACCTCTGTTCCTTCTTTCTGCAGTTCTTTTGTTTCTTTCTGCACCTCTCTTGCCTATTTCTCCACCCCTCTTCCCCCTTTCTGCATCTCTGTTGCTTCTTTCTGCACTTATCTTGCATCTTTCTGTACCTCTCTTGCTTCTTTCTGCACCCCTCTTCCATTTTTCTGTACTCCTCTTGCCTCTTTCTGCACCTCTGTTCCTTCTTTCTGCTCTTCTTTTGTTTCTTTCTGCACCTCTCTTGCTTCTTTCTGCACCCCTCTCGCCATTTTCTCCACCCCTGTTACCCCTTTTTGCATCTCTGTTGCTTATTTCTGCACTTCTCTTCCCTCTTTTTCCACCCCTCATCCTTCTTTCTGCACCTCTGTTGCTTCTTTCTGCACTTCTCTTGCTTCTTTCTGCACCTCTGTCCCTTCTTTCTGAAACCCTTGTGCCTCTTTCTGCACCCCTCTTCCCTCTTTCTGCTCCCCTCTTGCCTCTTTCTGCACCTCTGTTCCTTCTTTCTGCACTTCTTTTGTTTCTTTCTGCAACTTTCTTGCTTCTTTCTGCACCCCTCTTGCCTCTTTCTCCACCCCTCTTCCCTCTTTATGCACCTCTGTTGCTTCTTTCTGCACCTCTCTTGCCCCTTTCTGCACCCCTCTTCCCTCTTTCTGCACCTTTGTTGCTTCTTTCTGCACTTCTCTTGCTTCTTTCTGCACCCCTTGTGTCTCTTTCTATACCCCTTTTCCCTCTTTCTGCACCTTTCTTGCCTCTCTATGCACCTCTGTTCCTTCTTTCTGCACTTCTTTTGTTTCTTTCTACAGCTCTCTTTCTTCTTTCTACACCGCCTTGCCTCTTTCTCCACTCCTCTTCCCTCTTTCTGCACCCCTGTTGCCTCTTTCTGCACCTCTGTTACTTTTTTCTGCACTTCTTTTGTTTCTTTCTGCACATCTCTTGCTTCTTTCTGCACCCCTCGTGTCTCTTTCTGCACCCCTCTTTCCTCTTTCTGCACCTCTGTTCCTTCCTTCTGCACTTCTTTTGTTTCTTTCTGCACCCTTCTTTCCTTTTTTGCATCACTCTTGCCTCTTTCTGCAGTTATCTTGCTTCTTTCTACACCTCTGTTGCTTCTTTCAGCAATTCTCTTGCCTCTTTCTGCACTTCTCTTGCTTCTCTTGCTTCTTTCTGCACCTGCAGGAGATATATTTCTTGGTAGAACCCCTCAACCTGGATGCATTGTTTCTAACAGAAACATGGACACGCCCCGACTCAGATGTCGAACTGGGGCTGGCATGTCCACCAGGTTATAAGGTGTTACACAAACCACGGCCCAATGGGAGAGGAGGTGGAGTTGGATTAATTTTTAAGGACAGTTGGAATTTCACGCAGACCACCTTTGACGAAGCCGAGGGCATTGAGCTCATGGGGTTCTCCTTGAAGGATCATAAGGGGCACCTGCTTACCGGCATTGTATGTTGTAGACCCCCAGGTCCAGTTAGCCCTCAACATCAGACATTTATTGACATCCTTTACAACATGCCACTTACTCACTCCAGAATGGTTATTCTGGGGGATTTTAATCTTTGGGCTAACGGGAACTCAGGTCCGGCGCTTAAAGACCTTCTTCAATCTTGTGAGAATGTGATTCTGCAGCAGTTGGTGAAGGAACCTACACACCAGGGTGGCCATATCTTAGATTAAATTTTTTCAGAGGAAAACGTGGCTGAAGTGGAAGAAATTTCGCCTCTGTGCTGGACTGACCATTTCCTCATTACATTCTCAGTGTCCAACCCTAGAAAGAGCAAAGACTCTGTTGCCACGGGTAACTACCATCAAGGCAGGGAATGGAACAAACTGCTTAATATAACAAAACAATCCCCAGTATTCACTGATAAAAACGTCTTTGATGGAAATAAATCAGTGGAGGAAAATTATTCGAAATTCTGTAATCAGATCACCAATGTTCTTGATCAGATCATCCCGGTGAAAAAACTAAAGAATAAGCAGAAGCCGTCAGCCCCTTGGTTCAAAAAAATCTAAGGAAGAGCAGTAAACAAGCAGAAAGAAAATGGAGAAAATTTTATAAGGAAGATGATAAAATAGCCCTGAAGGTAACACTAGGTACCTATAAAGGGGAAATCGCGAAAGCCGAGTACTATGCCAACACTATCTTAGAGGCATTCAACAAAGCTAGAAGCGTATTTAAAATAGTAAATGACCTTTCAAAGCCCGACTGCATAAAAAATAAGATCATCACGACCCAAGACTTATGTAATGGTCTAGTGACTTTTTTTGAGGAGAAAATCACTAAAATAATTAATGGTCTTGCAGTAGTTCAGGAAAACAAGAGTGGAAGTGATTCCAGAGCGACAAAGCTGCCGCCAGGGAGTCAGAAGGAGGAAGGGGCAAACGAAGTCAAGCCAGCAATTTTAGATCACTTGAAACCCCTACAGAGGAAGAATTTCACAGACTCGCACTGAGCACTGCCTCAGGGTCCCCTATGGACCCCCTCCCTCATAGGGTATGGAAGGAGCTCAGTGAGGTGCTCTCCCCACAGCTCTGTCAGTTCTGCTGCCAGTCCTTGAGCAGTGGGGTAGTTCCTGCCTGCTGGAAACAGGCAATTGTGACACCCGTGTTAAAAAAAGCTACGCTTGATCCCCAGTGTCCAAACAATTACAGACCCATTTCCCTTCTACCTTACCCTGTGAAAATTCTAGAGCGCCTGGTTAGTAAAACCCTCTCGCAATTTCTAGAAACTAACCAAAGGCTGGAAGACGTACAATTTGGCTTTCGCCTGGGTCACGGTACGGAGACTGCATTAGTAACAGTCCTGGACGAGCTTAGAATGCGAGCAGACAGAGGTCAGTCGGCTATGTTGATCTTACTGGACATGTCTGCTGCATTCGATACGGTCAATCATAAGATCCTTCTGAGGCGGCTCGTGGAAATTGGGGTAGAGGGCACGGCATTGAAATGGTTCCAGTCTTACCTTTCGAATAGACAGCAAGCAGTGGCCCTGCCCCCTTTTCTATCGAAATATGGTATCATTCAGCATGGTGTCCCCCAAGGATCGGCAATCAGCCCGATCCTATTTAATATTTATATGAGTCCATTGATTCCAATTATCAAATCTTACAAGATAAATTTGGTGAATTATGCGGATGACACGCAACTCATTCTGTCTCTAGAGGGAAATCAATCAATACCACTTAATAGTTTTCATGAATGTATGCAAAAAACTGCTAGATGGCTTACGGATAATTCCCTGCAGTTCAACGGAGAAAAAACAAATTCTGTACTGTACGGCCAAGAAAGTCCCTTGTCCGCTCCTGGCTAACTTTTGGCCTACCCACTCAGAAAAGCCCCCTACACCCTCCAAGGCAGTGCCCAACTTGGGGGTTGGTTTTGATGACAAGCTGAGCCTAGAAACTCACGTAAACAAAACAGTGGGAACATGTTTTTCCCTTATCAGAGCACTGCGGAAAATACTCCCTATGCTACCAATGACAGCCAGGGCACTCATGGTGAGAAGTGTCATTTTGAGTCGACTGGACTATTGTAATGCTCTAATATTGGGTGCCCCTAATTCTCTGATCATGAAACTTCAAAGAATTCAGACGATAGCTGCAAAGCTAGCCCTAAAGAAACCACGCAGATCTTCTGCCTCTCTGTCCCTTAAAGAGCTCCATTGGCTTCAAATACCACAGAGGATACAGTTCAAATCACTCTGTATCATCTTCAAGGCTCTGCGTGGACTAGGGCCGGCGCCACTGCATGAAAAATTTGTCTGGTATGCCCCCATAAGAAACTTCCGATCCTCTGCAGCCTATCTGGTTAGTACACCCAGAATTAGAACCACCAGGTTTGGAGGAAGAGCATTTAGCTGTGCAGCCGCTCGTTTATGGACCGAACTCCCGTCTAACCTTAGGCAAATAGAAGATTTCCTACATTTTAGGAAGAAGCTTAAAACCTGGCTCTTCCCAAGGGTGTAATGCAGAACAGTCATCCTTATGGTAATATGTGTAAATAGGGGAGCTAATGTAACCTCAGCGCCAGGATACCCGTGGGGTGACAGTGCATTTAATAAGACGACATTATATTACATTACCTCTCTTGCGCCTTTCTGCACCTCTGTTGCCTCTTTCTGCACCTCTCTTGCCTCTTTCTGCACCTCACTTGCCTCTTTCTGCACTTCTATTGCTTCTTTCTGCACCTCTGTTGCTTCTTTCTGCACCCCTCTTGCCTCATTCTGCCCACATGTTCCCTCTTTCTGCACCCCTTTTGCCTGTTTCTGCAACTCTCTTGTCTCTTTCTGCAGTTCTCTTGCCTCTTTCTGCAGTTCTCTTGCCTCCTTCTGCACCTCTCTTGCCTCTTTCAACACTTCTCTTGCCTGTTTCTGCACCTCTCTTGCCTCTTTCTGCACCTCACTTGCTTCTTTCTGCACCCCTTTTGCCTGTTTCTGCACCCTTCTTCCCTCTTTGTGCAACTC
This sequence comes from Calotriton arnoldi, assembly GCA_963921515.1. NCBI lineage: Eukaryota > Metazoa > Chordata > Amphibia > Caudata > Salamandridae > Calotriton > Calotriton arnoldi. The sequence continues at coordinate 1,392,853 of CAWUFW010004472.1, read as the reverse complement.
TCTTGCCTCTTTCTACACCTCTCTTCCCTCTTTCTGCATCACTCTTGCCTCTTCCTGTACCTCTGTTGCTTCTTTCTGCACCTCTCTTGTCTATTTCTGCACCCTTGATGCCTCTTTCAGCACCTCTGTTGCTTCTTTCTGCACCTCTCTTGTCTCTTTCTGCACCCCTCCTACCTCTTTCTGTACCCCTCTTGCCTCTTTGTGCACCTCTCCTAACCCTTTCTGCACCCCTCTTGCCTCTTTTTGCACCTCTGTTAGTTCTTTCTGCACCTCTTTTGCTTCGTTCTGCACTTCACTTGCCTCTTTCTGTACCCCTCTTGCTTCTTTCTGCACCTCTGTTGGTTCTTTCTGCACTGCTCTTGCTTCTTTTTGCACCTCTGTTCCAAATTTCTACATCCTTCTTGGCTTTTTCTGCACCCCTCTTCCCACTTTCTGTACCCCTTTTGCATGTTTCTGCAACTCTCTTGCCTCTTCCTGCAGTTCTCTTGCCTCCTTCTGTACCTGACTTGCCTCTTTTTGCACCTCAGTTGGTTCTTTTGCACTGCTCTTGCTTCTTTCTGCACCTCTCTTGCAAATTTCTGACCCCTCTTGCCTCTTTCTGCACCCTCTTACCTGTTTCTGCACTTCTCTTGATAGTTTCTGTACTGCTCTTTTTTCTTTCTGCACCTGTCTTGCAAATTTCTGCATCCATCTTGCCTCTTTCTGCACCCCTCTTCCCTCTTTCTGCACTTCTCTTGCTTCTTTCTGCATCCCTCTTGCTTCTTTCTGCATCCCTCTTGCTTCTTTCTGCACCTCTGTTGCTTCTTTCTGCCCTTCTCTTGCTTCTTTCTGCACCTCTCTTGCAAATTTCTGCACCCCTCGTGCCTCTGTGTGTACCTCTCTTGCCTTTTTCTGCACCCCTCTTCCCTCTTTCTGCACCCCTTTTGCCTGTTTGTGCAACTCTCTTGCCTTTTTCTGCAGTTCTCTTGCCTCTTTTTGCACCTCAGTTGGTTCTTTTTCACTGCTCTTGCTTCTTTCTGCATCTCTCTTGCAAATTTCTGCACCCCTCTTGCCTCTTTCTGTACCCTCTTACCTGTTTCTGCACTTCTCTTGGTAGTTTCTGTACTGCTCTTTTTTCTTTCTGCACCTGTCTTGCCTCTTTCTGCATCCATCTTGCCTCTTTCTGCACCCCTCTTTCTGCACCTCTCTTGCCTCTGTCTGCACCGTCTTGCCTCTTTCTGTACCTCTGTTCCTTCTTTCTGCACTTCTCTTGCTTCTTTCTGCATCCCTCTTGCCTCTTTCTGCACCTCTGTTGCTTCTTTCTGCCCTTCTCTTGCTTCTTTCTGCACCTCTCTTGCAAATTTCTGCACCCCTCGTGCCTCTGTGTGTACCTCTCTTGCCTCTTTCTGCTCCTCTCTTGCCTCTTTCTGCACCCCTCTTGCTTCTTTCTGCACCTCTTTTGCTTTTTTCTGCACTTCTCTTGCCTCTTTCTGCACCCCTCTTGCCACTTTCTGCACCTCTTTTGGTTCTTTCTGTACTTCTCTTGCCTTTGTGTGCACCCCTGTTCCCTCTTTGTGCACCTCTTTTGCCTGTTTCTGCACTTTTCTTGTCTCTTTCTGCACCTCTGCTGCCTCTTTCTGAACTTCTGTTGCCTCTTTCTGCACCTCTGTTGCTTCTTTCTGCACTTCTCTTGCCTCTTTCTGCACCCCTCTTCCCTCTTTCTGCCCCCCTCTTCCCTCTTTCTGCACCTCTGTTGCTTCTTTCTGTACTTCTCTTGCTTCTTTCTGCACCTCTCTTGCTTCTTTCTGCACTTCTCTTGCCTCTTTCTGCACCTCTCTTCCCTCTATCTGCACCTCGGTTGCTTCTTCCTGTACTTCTCTTGCTTCTTTCTGTACCTCTCTTGCTTCTTTCTGCACCTCTCTTGCCTCTTTCTGCACACACAGGGCTACTATTAAACTGACCTCAGGCTCAGCAGGCTCAGCAGTGCACACATTATATGCTAGGGACTTAGAGGTAGTTTTAATCCCCCTGCCCTATTATGTACTAGGGCCTTACAGGGGAGGTCATGCCAATCACAGGGGTACCCCAACCCATAGTGTACCCTAGTGTATGTAGGTGTTTTCACTGTATTCTAAGTGTCTTTCAGCATAGCACTGGCTCCGGGCCTGGTTAGGCAGAGCCCAGGGTCAGTCAGAGTCAGTTGCCACCAGTACCAGTCAGCAAAAAGTTGGGGGGTGCCCAGGGCACAGGATGACTTTGCAACAAGGCCTCTTTCTGCACCTCTGTTGGTTCTTTCTGCATATCTCTTGCTTCTTTCTGCACCTTTCTTCTTCTTTCTAGACTTCTGTTGCCTCTTTCTGCATTTCTCTTGCTTCTTTCTGCGCCTTTCTTCCTCTTTCTGCACATGTCCTACCTCTGTAGGCATAGTTATAAATTAGCATTTAAAAAACCTTAGAAATTCACTTAAAAAACCATAGGTTTCAGGGACGTTATAGTTATAAATTAGCATTTAAAAAACCTTTGAAATTCACTGAAAAAACCATAGGTTTCAGAGACGTTATAGTTAGAAATTAGCATTTAAAAAACCTTGGAAATTCACTGAAAAAACGACAGGTTTCAGGTACGTTATAGTTAGTTGGATATTTCACTCGTACAAAACCAAAGAAATTCGGCCGTTATAGTTAGTTGAGCTAACTATAACTCGCGCCCCCGCAATGCACTGCTGATGACGTCACATATTACATCATTCATGACATGGTCAGTGACATCACTGATGACATCACTGATGACATCTCAAATGACATCACTGATGACATCACTGATGACATCATCCATGTGATAATCTAGTGCACCTCCTCACACCCTAATATAACCTTTGATACACCCACTCTAAAATACAGACTACCATTTTCGGAACCATAGACACACCAATACCAGTTACTACATACCCACTCATTGATTCCTAGGTCTACACACACACATCCACTCATTCACCCATACAGTCACTCATACATGTAGTCACTCATCTATACAGCACTATCATTTGCACTCATACACCTATACAGACACTCACATACCGCCACTCATCCATAGAGTTACTCACACACCTAGTCAGTCATGCAAAGAATCAATCACACTCCCATTTACTCACCTATACAGTTATACACACACCACCTCACTTATTCATACAGATACTAACACATACTTACTCTCTTATACAATCACTGATACAAGCGCACACTCATCCATACAGCCACTCTCACAATCGATCACTCTCACATATATTCATTTATATACTCCAGCCCTCACATATACTGCCTTTCACATATGTAGTTACTCACACATGCATCACTGAGACATCCATTCACTCACCAGCACACCCATACACACACTCACCCACCCATACAACCCTTCACAGATGCACTCTTGAACCCATAACCCCAGTGAATCACCCACTCACACATCTATGCACAGAGTCACACACCCCCCACCCACCCACACAGACACTCAGGCACCCATACAGATACTCAGACAACCAATCAATAACCCATATAGACACTCATGTAGCTACTCACCAACCCATGCAGCCACTTACACACCAACTGACAGACTGATACAGACATTCACACAGTTTAGTCACTAACCCCTGCATTCAGTAAGGCACGTTTAATCACTCACTTGTACAGTCAGTCACGCACCTACTAAATCAGCCATTCAGACACTTATACACCCACTAATTCTTCAATACACCTTGGCATATATATATATATATATATATATATATATATATATATATATATATATATATATATATATAAAGCATATTTAAACTTTACAGAAACACATAGTCGCTGGATGATGTCATCAGTGATGTCATCAGTGATGTCATTTGAGATGTCATCAGTGATGTCACTGACCATGTCATGAATGATGTAATATGTGACGTCATCAGCAGTGCATTGCGGGGGTGTGAGTTATAGTTAGCTGAACTAACTATAACGGCCGAATTTCTCTGGTTTTGTACGAGTGAAATGTCCAACTAACTATAACGTCCCTGAAACCTGTGGTTTTTTCAGTGAATATATATATGATTAAAATTGGGCAAAGGGATGAATAGTTAAAAATGAAAGCAAAAACCACACCCTATAAAAATAATGGGAAATGTTTTCAATTCTATCCTGGTTTGCAAAACATGTGAAATGGTTAAAAGTACCTTTAGTGTGTTGACCCTGTCCTGCCAGATAAAGGTGCATTTGCAGGATCGTGGATGGTGTTAAACCTCAAGCCTGTATGTGGTGTTCCTAAACAGCACCCACATACAAGTTCAATCCATAGCATTTCAAGGAAATTCATTTTCAAGAGTCAGAAGTAAAATGTAAACCATGATGCTTTAATAATTTAATTCATGGTGCAATACAGAAGACAAAAAGTAGAAATTAATCAAAATGCATAATAAATCATGATAGGGAATTAGGATAAGGATCAATCAAATGCAGCTGTAAATGACATGAAGTGTAAATGACATGAATTCAAAACAAAATAGCATAAAATGAACCAACAAGGGTTCAGGCTCTAAAGTCTGGGAGTCGGAAGACTGGCTCACCTCCCGATGTTACCCTTTATAAAAGAAAATTCACTATAGAAGTCTATGGAAATTGCAGTCAGCATAAAGCAAAGCTAAACAAACCACATTTCAGAATTATAAAATGTCATCTTTTGCCACTTGTTAGAACTGGCACTTTCTGGTTGACTGAGGCGATGACCTAGTCAGGCATAACCTACTCCCATTAGGGGCGGGTGATTACACACACTGTATAACCTGCGCTCACCCTTGGGTAGTTTGGCACGGAGCAGTCTGGCTTATCACAGAGACAATATGTAAAGCATTAGCACAGCACTCAATTACGATAAATAAACTGAGCGTCACAAAAGAGACTTCACACAGGAGGCATGTAAATAACATTTGTATTCAACACACACAATAATCAACACAACATGAACAACATGTATTTCTGGGCATAAATCACATTTGGAATTATTGCTAGCAGTACTAGGCCCAACCGTGTTAAGACGACATCAGAAATATGCACACTTGGGCAAGATTTGAATCTACAACTCCCCATGTACCCTTATGCTGTGCAACACTTTGTCCATCCTCTACCCACCCTTGCAATTCTTATAATTCGAGACCACACTGTGTTAGGGTGCAGCTCTGGTCACAACAATATCAGAAATATGTACATACAAGAAATTACAATACTTATGTGCAGCACCACGGGCCAAGGCTGCACTGGTAAAACCAATGTAAAACGTAATGCTATTCTGGCAAGAAATCAATGTGTAAGGCAACACCGCCGGCCAGTGTCGTGAATCACAGGCGGTCTGCAAACTGTCACTCCCACACACACACACACTCACTCCGCCTCGATACACGGTGCAACGGGTAGTAGGCAGGTTTGTACGGAACCCGCTTGCACACATACTCACTCAGCACCCTAATGTGGTGCACTGATACCCAGAAGGTCAATTGATAACACACTGCAGACCCCGTGGCCCCAAGCCTCCCTTCACCCTCCAACTCACCCCAATTACACTACACCCACAGATTAGAGATAACCTGTCATCCCTCCCGGACACTAGGCTGAAGTGATGACGTGGCCGAAGTCATACGCAGTCAGGGTCTCAGGGAAGCAGATGTTGGTAGGTAGTAGGACTAATTAAGAGGCACCCATCAAATGGGGATTGGCCACCACTCTGGAATTTCACCCACAAGATGCGAAGCAGACCCAGGCTGAGGGCAATAGTTGGTCATACCACAAGGTTTCACAAAGGCCTTCGGGCACCAGCCCCAGTTCTGTGAAGCACAGGGAGGTCACGCAGTCTCTTGACCCGCTATTGATCATTCTCAGAAGCGCTCTTCCTGCCCAGTCAGTTACTCTCACCACCCAGGCACTAGCCGGACAATACTACCTGGCAACAGGAGGTCATTGGGGGGCTGGGTGAGCTGAGGGGCAAAAAGGAAACAATTGAAGAATGGACAATGAAGCAGGGGCAGCCTCTCGGAAGAATGAGGCACCCCGTCGGATACACGTTCGATCAGAGTCGCACCCAGGCAATCCGGGCACAATGTCTGGTGCACGCTGATTCTGGTCACACACAACAGAGTTGCAAATTCTATACCTCCCTGAAAATGAGGCACAACGCCTGGTGCACGTTGATACTGGTTGCAGCAAGCAATTCTGGTTACACACACAGGCGCACGTTCACCAATGCTTCACGAGGTAGAAGGAGACACTACTACGGTTACACCCCCACCTCCAAGGGCTGCAACCTGTGAGCATGCAGTCAGTGTGTCGCACGAGAGAGATGCCACACGATCGAAAAAGCGGGCCACGCTGGATCCCGCAACTGGTGAATCCGCTCACCACCAACAAGATGCTTATGTGTGCCACAATGCAGGGGCCACACACCTTAGATGAGAGCACATTTTCTGGTGCTCCGAACAAGGCACACCAGACTCCAGGCACAATTCTTAGTTCCATGCTCATGCCCCGCTACCAATTGAGATCCAGCAGATGATGTGGTCACTTAAGAGGGCATCGCTCTCCAGGTGTCACACGTAGACGGTATGGATCCCTCGTAGGAGATCTTTGATGTCCCTCAGACCTCCAAAAGAACAGGGAGCAAACAAACAAGCCCTTGGAGAACACACTTCAGGGTGCCACACAGCAGCAGGTAGTAAGCCCAGGCTAGCAACTATTCAGGTAGGGCACACAGTCCCTTTCAATCGCAGTAATTCTCCTTGTGCACAACAGATTCCTCTGGCAGTGTGCACCATGCAGTTCCAGGTTCTCTGGTCTCGCTTTCCCACAAGCGTAACTCTGCCCTGCTGAAGTATGGCAATAGTAGTTATACTGTAGTGTGCCTTTGAAGTTGGTCGTGGTTTAAAGGGTCTCCCTTTGAACCACAGATATCTCCCCTAAATTTCAGTCCTGTCTGCCATGAGGCCATGGAATGCAGATCTAAATCTTTAGTAGTGCCATGATCTAGCTCCAGAGGCCAAGTGTCAAAACCTCTTCCTCCAATCTATCCAGCCAGGAACGCAAATGACAGATGTCTGTCGTTCCAGTTACATGCCCAATGTTTTATAGCTATCACTGGAGAATGCTCAGATGTGCTCCCCAGCCTTCAGTGTGGACTGGAGCCAAGCACAAAGACACACAACGAGTTTAAGAGCAGAGAAATGCCCACTGTCTAGTAGTGGCTTTTCTGCACTAATCATGACAAAACCACCTTTACCACTGGAAAGAGTTTGTCACTGTAAATCCAATGATAGGAAACATTATGAGGCTGCTCCACTGCAATCCACGTATTACAGCTTGAAGAAATGTCATCCCTTCCACCATGTTAGCCTATGGGAAGAGCAAGCCTCATAGGTGGTGGACACAAACATGGGTATTCCTCACTACCTAGGCAGGGAATACACGTGAGTACCTGCCATGCCTTTCACCTACCACCCGCCCACCCCTTAAGATGTACACTCAGGCACTCTAATGGTAGTGAAAGGTCCTCTCAGGATGGCTAGTGATTTAAAAAGTCCAGCCTGAAATGAAGCGCAATTGCGCAGACTCAGACCTGCAATGACAGGCTGGACACATGTTTAGAAATACCATCGGTGCAAGTGCGCACACCGGCCTGCAATGGCAGGCCGACTCATGTTTCAGCATCATAGGTGCAAGAGCGCACACACAGGTTAGCACCACTTCCTAACATGTGTAGGAAGGGCGGGCACACTTTCACACTGCATTTTCAGTGGGAAAGTGCCCAGGGCCCTGAGGCCACTACAAGAGAATCAGCAAAATCCTGGAGGAAAGAGCAAAAAGGTTAGGGAAAAGCTACCTAAAGAGTATCAGGTCTAACACCACTATTCTAGCACTAGCCCCATACTTAATATTAACATGCCGTATTCTAACCTAATAGCATCGGATGTGGCAGTACAAACTAGTTACAAACTATGGAAGTCACACAATTAAATAGCTACTGGCAGGAAAGCCTTGAATGTTGCAAAGGCTTCCGCCATGATTCTTCGAGAACAGCATGTAAATGCAAAGTACTGCAAGTGAACATTTTGGTTACTTGTGGTGAACTGAGAAAATGAACACACAGGATATCATGCCTGCACTGAAAATAAAGGTGGAATCAAAAGCATAGTTTGGGCCTTGTTGTGTCAACCACATGAAATACAGTTCTGTCAAATGCAGTATTGTCGTTTTAGTGCAGGAGTGTTCACAATATAAGGCACACATTTTTTATTAAATCAAAATCAGTGTTGTCATGTGTGGGTGGCTGGGACCTGGACACCTCTGTACAAGACTGGTGAGTACCTGCTGCTCATAAAAGCCAGTGGTTGGTCCAAAGAAAGTTCAGACTTAGAAACCTTACTAGTGCTCCAAAATGCTTAGTGATGCAATCCTGGAATCTGTTGTTGATATTTGCTCTTATTGGGTAGGGCTGACATCTATGGGCATATTTACCAGAATGGCGGCGCAGGGCAGCGCTGCGCTGCCCTGCGTCACAGGGAAAGGGCAGTCATAATGCACTGTATTCATCCAGTACATGCATTCCTGTCCTTTACCCCTGCGCTGGTGACGTTTCAGCAGCTTAGCACCAATGCAGGTACCCTTGCACCATGGTACCTGAGTTAAAGGCAGGATAGTTTTTGTGCAGGAGAGGGCACCTTCCTGCACAACAACAATCCATGGAGGCATTTTTCTCTTTCTATGTGTGCTGGAGAATGCAAACCAGAGCCAACCAAAAGTCTAACTTTACTACTTTTCAGTATCCACAGAGGTAAACTTAGACCAAAAGTCTACCTTTACTGCTTAAGTTAGACTTTTGGTCTAAGTTTACCTTTGTGAATACCGAAAAGTTGTAAAGTTAGACTTTTAGTCTAAGTTTACATTTGTGAATACCGAAAAGTAGTAAAGTCAGACTTTTGGTCCAAGTTTACCTTTGTGAATGCTGAAAAGTAGTAAACGTGCACAAAAGTGTAAGTTTACCTTTGTGAATTGGGCTCTTTTTCTCTCCTAGACGACTTGTTAACAAAGCAAAAGGACATAATTCTACAGCTTGTTCCTGTAAACTCTTGATTGCTATCTATGAAGCCTAATTTTTCTATCATAAACAATCATGGCATGGGGGCGTGGCCAAGCAGGCTATGATGGCGGACATGTCCTGCTGAGGCTCCGCATACGGGCATGAAACTCGCCCGTCACATCGCGTCCAAACTCACCGAAAGCCGGCACCCAGGTGTCTGAACGTTGGGAGTATCTAGCGCTGGAAGCTGAGCCCTGCTCTGGAGCAGATTTCCAGCGAATTACGATGTCTCTCGGCAGCGGCTCCAGAAACAAGATGGCGACCGTTCACCACCGGAGCCCACTTCCGATCGGATGAGCCCGCGACTGGCCGCGGGGCTCCTGCAATGAGGTCCACAGGGCAGAGAACACATCCTGGAAGGGTGGCGTGGCAGCTGACACCTTGCAGGCACCAGTGGGGGTCGGCATGGTGCCCGCAGGAGCGCTCAGAGCCGGACCGGCGACCGGGACTCACCCTCCTTCCCCGCCAAAACGCCACTGAAGCCACCGATAGCCCGGACCCATGCCGGCCGAGGATGTCTGGATCAGGTCGAGGAGCGACCTGCCACCGCACATTCGAGGTCAGTGGACTGGGGGCCCCCTTTCCATGGTCCCTGCAAGCATCGTGGCGGAGCTAATCTACTAGGGGTGCCTGACCTTAACATGGCGCCCGTCAGAATCTGCGGCTGGTATTAGGGGGGAAGCGAGTTGAGGCCCAATGTCGGAATGCATTGTACATCGGGATGAGGGGACTGCCACACAACGAGACAACCACTTGCGCCTGGACATAGGCGGGGAGCGCTTGACCAGCGCGTGCCACGGTGAACCGGTTACTCCCCCACTTCTCTCCTCACCTGTGTCTCACCAATGCACATCAGCGATACCCTGTCACTGGAGGGGCCATCATACCACCACCCTTGTCGGGGTGGTGCGCTGATTCTGAGGCATGCCTGGCCTTAAGATGGCGGCCGCTGAGGCCCGGGCACCCGCGCTGGATTTGTAACCTTGAGGCCTCCCCTTCCAAAGATAAAAGGCACGCACCTAGGACCTCTCTGGTCTCCTCCGGGACAGCGCAGATTCGCGATGTGAGGACATCGAGTGGCTGAAGGAGTTGCGGTACGGCCACACGATCACCTCCCTGTCCGTCTCTGCAAACTCTGCCTAGTCAGTGCGGACCAGGAAAACTCGATCAGGAAGTCTTTGGCGGGAGCCTGCAACAGTCACGATTACCGAGTGGTAGACTTGGCGGTGGGAGGTGAGCGCGAATACAGTGAGCGCGGCCACCCTTAGCGGTGACCGCCGAGAGTGTGCCCTGTGACTCCACGGAAGCGGCCCAATTAGATTGGGTGCGGCTTGCGGGTCATCAGTGTGCCCAGCTCCTGTCCGCTTGCTTTTTCCCCCTCCCCACTCGTTCGCCGGCATTTCCAGTACCTGCTTTGCCCAGAGGGGAGGTTGGGCCATGAGTGGACGACTCGACACTGGGATGGCTTGAGCTTGCCTCCGCTACATCCTATTAGCATTGCCTTCTTGCCCTCCCCTCCGACGCACTTACCTACTGCAGGTGGTGGCCGCACCCGGAGGACTACCCGGATCGCCAACGGCATGCCACACAGACCGGTAATTCCGCTGCGCCCGACATAGGCACACCCGGCGCCCTGCGTACTGAGCATCTCCGCACCCAGCATAATGGGGAAACCGAAGGCCACACTGAGCATGACGGTGCCGGAGACCGCGCCAGATAACCTCACGAGTACCCGCTCCTCGTCTAGGGCAGCTGCAGCTTTGCCGAACCAATCCCTATCGGACAAACTTTATCAAGTGCTGGCAGCCATCGAACATTCCCGGGTGTCCATGGAGGAAAGGCTAGGTACCCTGACGACAGACATCAGCCTACTCCGGGATGACCATCGCAAACTGGCTGACAAAGAATCGGACGGTGAGAAGGTGATGGCCACCATACAGCCCTCAGTCAGCGCGCAACAAGAGACATTACAAACCCTCCTAGGCCGCATGACCACCATGGAGGAGCGCGTTGACGACTTGTAGGGACGCTCAAGGCGCTGCAACATCCGCGTGCTGGGGCTCCCGGAAGACATTGAAGGCACTAACCCGGTGGAGTACATGGAATCGTGGACTAAATCCTTCACTCCGAGCGTGGATCGTACTGCATTTTTCTCCATTGAAAGAGCCCATCGGGTCCCGGCATGCAAGCCCCCGCCCGATGCTCGCGAAATTCCTGCACTTTCGGGACTGGGATGCGGTACTGAGGGCAGCCCGACAGTCTGGCCCCATCCGAGTCGAGAACAAGCAGATCATGTTATTCCCAGACTACTCCCGGGCTGTGCAACGGCAAAGATCGTCGTTCCTGGAAGTGAAGTGCCGCCTGGGGGCGGACAACATACAATACTCCCTGTTGTTCCCAGCACGGCTCAAAATTATCCACGATGGCTCCACCATCTTCTTCACAGACGCTGAAGAGGCCCATGATTGGGCGGATCAACACTGCGCGCAGCGCTCTAGCGGAGAGGACGCATACGCTCGGCGCTTGAAGGCGCCGCGTTCCAGGAGACGTCGCTCGCGACAGCGACGCAGCGGGAGAGACACTGCAGCATTGCCCCACTCCTTGGAATCCCCGACCTAGAACAAATCATACAAGAACGCCAGAAAGCCATACAAGCCGTAGCGGAGCTTCAACCTTCCTCCCCCACAGAGGACATGGACCGTGCGCCACACCTCTTTTCATCGGATGGGGAAGAGGACAGCGAGGAGACGCACTCCAGGGTGGACTCGATAACTCCGCCCCTGGTCACCCCTCAGACCGCCGACACCATGATCTGACCTGGACACTAGCAGACTATGTGAGCGGGGTCTCCCTGTCAGCAGAACTATGGTACAACTCACAGTAGGAGCTTTCATGCACTGCCAACACAGCACCTACACAGTTCTATCACAGGCCAGCTGGCACGCAACGATCATACAAAATGCCCTTACGGAGAACCACCTCGCAGACATGTAACGCCACCCCCATATAATTTTACAAGCTCTCTTCTTATATGAGAGTCAGTTTGGACGTATCGCTACCGGCGATAGGTTCTCAGTATTGGGGCTGTTCCCCTACCCCAGTTATCCCTTCCCGTGTTATCACATCACATTACACTGTGTCACTAACTCTGCACCATCAGAGGGCTGCAGCAACACTCAGCCAACGCAGGCACTTGGGGGAGGTGGGATGGGCCCAGACTCGGTGTCGGACTCCACGGTCCCTCCCCTTCCTCCAAATCCTTCTAGTTCCCAATGGCACATAAAGGCACCATTACTATCCTCACGCTTAATGTGCGAGGCATGCATACAGCACGCAAGCGATACTCAATCTATGCCTACATAAAGCACCAAAAGGCGCAGATTGCGCTATTGCAGGAGACCCACCTAACCGTAGGGGAATTGGCAAAACTGCACAAGCGCTGGCGCAGTGTCTTCTGCGCTACCACATACTCAGCCTATGCACGGGGGACTCTTATATGGGTGCGCCCAGGGATCCCATTCCAAGAACAGTCTAGAACAATTGATCCCGATGGGCGTTACGCCCTTATACAGGGGCTCCTAGATGGTCAGCCGGTAGTCTTAGGGAGCATTTATGCACCTAATGCAGACCAAAGTAAATTCTGGGACACACTTTCACTGCCGCTCAGCTTGTATACCCAAGCACCTTGGATCCTGGGGGGGGGGGGGGCTACATTTGTGTGCAAAATACGTCATTGGACAGGTCTTACCCACCCCACCCAACATCCCCAATAGTAGTGCAAGCCAAAAGCTTTGTGGCATGGGCAGCTTACTGGTCACTGACGGATGCCTGGCGCTCTAAATACCCGACCACACGGCTCTATTCGTTTCACTCAATACCACACGACCTTAAAGTCCGGCTAGACAGCTTCCTGTGTTCCCCCCCATCCTCCCCACAATTCTGGAGTCTGACTATCTGGGTAGGGTCCTGTCCGATCATGATGCCCATACGATCACTCTTTCGTGGCGCCCTCCCCGACCACCGATTCCCACTTGGCGTTTGTCCAGAGACTGTCTGGAGGACCCGGTCTTCCGACAAACGCAAGCAGAACACATAGAAAACTATTTCCGGGAGAACACGTGCACAGCCACCACTTGAGCCGTGGAATGGAACGCATTTAAAGTGGTCATTAGGGACACATGCATTCAACATATCACAAGGGTACGCCACAACCTGGAGCGCCGCATCCAAGAAACAGAACATGCACTGGCCACACTCACACACGCAGCTGACAAAAATAAAGCCACACCTGCCCAAGTTGCAGACGCCAAAACCGCGTATGCAGAGGCACTAGTGGACCTCCGCAGATACAATTTTAGAGCATGCGCGGGTACACAAAGAAGGTGACAGAGCGGGTGCTTTGCTGGCATGGTTGGTGAAACAGGACACGACCCTCCCGCCGATCACAACGATCCGCACTGAGCGGGACACACTAATACATTCACAGGCCTCCATTCTGGACGCATTCCGACGGCACTACACACAGTTATATGCAGCCCCGACCCCAGTAGACGCGAAATGACTCGCCCGGTTCCTGAACAGGTATCCCTTGCCCCGCATAGTGTGCAGCAACAGAAACGGTCTGGACGAGCCCATAGCTGCAGCTGAGATCAAACAGGCGATGCAAGCACTGGCTACATGTAAGGCCCCCGGGCTCGATGGCCTCCCGCTTGAATTTTACCGCACGTTTGCAACACAATTGGTCCCGCAATCGGTAACGCAGTTCCAGGCAGCCCTTGACGAAGGTCAACTACCACATTCCATGTGTGAGTCGGTTATAGTCTCCCTCCTCAAGCCAGACAGGAACCCGCAACAAATGGGCTCATACCGGCCCATAGCCTTATTACCAGCTGATTATAAAATATATGGGAAGATACTCGCAGATAGATACGCCACAGCCCTCCCGAAACTGATCCACACAGACCAGTGTGGGTTCGTGCCGGGCCGGAATACCTCCTACAACATACGGCGCCTGTTTCGCGTTCAGGACCAGATCTGGGACCGCTTTCCCCGCGCGGCGTGCCTAGTCCTGGACCTGGAAAAGCCTTTTGATACTCTTTTATGGCCTTACCTCTTCCAAGTCCTACACCGAATGGGAATGGGACCCCGCCTACTTGCATACACCAAGCTCAACTACTCTGCACCAACCTCTAGGGTGAGGCTCGGGCCCCTTATATCGCCGTCGTTCCCAATACTTAGGGGTACACGCCAGGGTTGCCCGCTCTCTCCTCTGCTCTTTGCCATGGCGATGGAGCCGCTGGCAATCCGTCTCCACAAGGAGAGTGGATGCTGGGGTATCCCCATCGCGGACACCACCCATACTGTACGCGGATGACGTGCTCATCTATGTCCGCGATGTCGCATCTGATCTCACCCCTATATTTCACTTGTTACAAGAATTTGAGGCGGTGGCGGGTCTCAGAGTGAACTGGTCTAAATCAACGATATATCCTCTCGTTAGCGGTCTCCTTCCATGCCCCTTACGGCTAGGTGGCATCAATGTCTCATGGAGCCCTCAAGCAGTGAGGTACCTGGGCGTTCGCTTATACCACACATCACAAGACCTTTATGAAGGGAACTATCGTAGGGTAATGGCTGGAATCAGGTCTTCCATGCACTTCTGGAAAGATCTCCCCCTAGCTGTCATTGGTAAGATTGCCGTAGTCAAAATGATATTGGTCCCGCGATTACTATACTATTTTGCTAATCTTCCGGTGGTCCCTCCACGCTCCTTCTTCCGAGAGCTGGACACCCTCCTCGGAACTCTTATCTGGGGCTTGGGTCATCGGTGAATCGCCCTTGCTAAGCTCCAGCTGCCCATGGATCAGGGGGGGCTGGGTGCTTCCTCCTTTGAGGCCTATTTCCTCGCGGCTCAGGTTCAATGGGTTTCGAGATGGACAGCGGGCTGTGCGCTAGGGGAAACGATCACAGCTACCGGGTTAACTCCGACCCCAACCATTCTCCGCATGCTGTTACCTGGGGCAGAGCCACTACGTGAACGGCCCCTCCAGATGACGGTGGCGGGCGCCTGTCTGGCGCGCATCCACCGAATGAACCGCGAAGCGCCCATGTATTCCCCCATCCTGCCGTTGGTGGGGTTCCCTAGAGGCCGAGCACATTATACTGAACGGGCGCTTCGCGAATGGACGGCGCATGCGGTCACGGAGGTAGGCTCCCTATATTTGAATGGGCAATTGCAGACATTTGTGGAATTGGCAACGGATATGGAGCTTCCCAGGGGGCAATTTCTTTTACACCGGCAACTGCTGTAACACTGTGGTAGAATGTGGCACACAGTAGACACTGAGCCCCCCACACACCCGGTGATACACACATTGCTGCAGATGGGCCCGGGGCATCACCTGGTCACCTGGGTATACAAAGCGGTGCGAGCTCTAAAACCAATCTCCCTCGCGCCCCTTCGGGAGAAATGGGAAGCTGAGTTTCAGAGGCCACTCCATGACAGGGAATGGGACCGTGCATTAGAGTTCCCTAAAAAAGTGTCCCGCAATTATCGTTTTAAAAGCATACAACTTCACGTATTACATCGCGCCTACCTGACGCCTGAGAAGCTCCAACAGTATTACGCAGACACGCCCTTCACATGTCCCAGATGCCCAATGCCCAACGCATCCTTTCTACACATGTTCTGGGATTGTCCGACTCTCCGCGCTTATTGGACCGGAGTCCACGCCGCCCTCCTTGCAGTCACGGGGCTTACTGACATACACACATGGGAGGCCTGTGCACTGGGCATACACAAGCGCCGTAAAACTCAGAAAGTAGAGACGCGTTTCGTGTCTCTGGCGCTGCTTCTAGCTAAACGGTGCATAGCAATGCACTGGAGGACGCCGGGGGGACCCCCACTGGCGGCTTGGCGGAGGGCAGTCAACAAATGGGGCGCTGCAGAAAAGGAGGTGCTTCGTTCTGAAGAAATTAAGGGTATCCGCAAACATCCCATATCATGCCGTGGGCTATCCTACTACATTCCTTCAAACAGGAAATGGCGGAGGAGCCATTGTCCCAAAGCACCCGCTCCCCCACAGCAACTGCACACACCGAGGTTGCCCACTGCAGTCCCCTCGCAGAATAGGCACCTAATGGGTCGGGGATAGAAGCCGAGGGCATACTGTACATATACCACTTCCAGTCTGGCACCTCTGCTCCTCTCCTCAGCACCGCACACTCCGCAGCTCAGTCAGGATGCATTAGCCCGCCAGTCCCTATTATGCGTCATCACTTTAGACACAGTGTACCCCAGTTATATTCCCCCAGTTTGAAGAGTTCAGATCGTTATTCCCAGCATAGCAACGAGTCAACTACAGGGCTAGCGTTGAGAGCTAACGCCCGGCTTCCAGTACAGGCTATAGACTACCTCTCATGTACACATGCACTATACCCATGTATCTTCCCACATCAGTGATGCTACTTAATGAAATGATGGATGGGTCATACACTGCGACACGGCTATACATAACGCCATGATGTTCAATTGGTATGATGTCTGTTCTTGAGGTAATTGATAAATATGTACTGTACTATGCAATGAAATGCTAATAAAAAAGATTTTACAAAAAAATAAACAATCATGGCATGAACTGTCATTGTCCTTCCATTGCTGTTCATCTAGGGTTTTAGGATTACTTTTCCTTCCGTAAATATGAAAGATGGTTCTTCTCCACTAATTCACCATTACTGTGGCAAGATAAGGCATTCACTTTCTCGTAACTGGATCCTGGTTGATATTATATGACAACGTTCATTACAAGAATTGCGACGAACACAACTGCATTGATAAAAATGCCCAGCCTAACTTCAAGATCTGTACATTCCTCTGGTCTAGCAATATAATTGCACTATGGCAAACACCCAGTAGATGATGCCTCTACTGTTCATATGCCATCTTTATGGCCAATAGATCTCGATCAGCCACTTAATAGTTACATTCAGCAGGTAACAATCACAAGACAAATGTGCCACTGAGTGAAATTCTCCTGTAGTAGGATCAAAGAAGATTTTCCTTGTGTGGACCTCAGGCATCAATGACGGTCTTGCAAGGGTGTCTCAAGCATTGTAGTGATGATGGGGGCATGACAGTTTCTGACAACTTCCGTTTGAAGTCCCCAACAAAATGTCCTGTTCAAACTGGTGCACTGGAATTGTTGATAGTGAGCAGAAGCTTCCTCTGTTCTCTGGACCTTTCTGCATGTTTCAGCCAGAGGAAGGAAGTTCCATTTGTGCAAGCAGGTATCACTGGCATGATTTAAATCCATTTAGCCCAAGGGTCAGCATGCACTTTGTTTAAGGAACCTCAAAGAAAAATTAAGGTGCAGAAGTTTAAGATAGAGCTGAGACACGTTTTCCCACACACAAGCATAGAAGCCTTCTCTCCTCTTCAATACAAGACAGATTCTCACTTTGAAGTCCACCAGAACGGGTACTTTAAAGCGTAAACCTGCAGTGATTGATGATGAGTATTAGCCAATCCTAATAAATTTACCAGGCATCTCACTCGATTTTTTCCATTGCGATACATTGCCTTTTCTTGGAACATGCTTGGTGGAATGCTCCAAGCCTAAGGAGGTGGACCCGTAACTCAGCAGTGTGGAGCTGTTGTCTGTCCACCAACTTCACTCTTTTATCCCACTAGACCTCAAAGTAAATCTTCTCCTGTGAGCCACCACTTGGTGTAGGCGTCTGGTACTGCTTGGCTCCAGTAAGGCAGGAAGATCCCCTATTTTGAAAAGATGTGTTTTAGAGATTTATTGAAACCTAAATTCTCCACTTGACAGTGCAACATTCTCCACTTGGCAGCTCACTGAAACTTAACCTCTCCAGAGCCAAAGATGATGTACAGCATGGAGAATATGGTGACGTGTATTTGAAAAAGTACAGAGCCATGTAAAGCAGGGCAACTCCAATGAAACCCCACAGGGAAGCACAGAACAATGCACCTCTGATGAGCACCAGGTATGCCCCTAAGGAGAGCACAGAGTAAGTTGTGTCCTGGGGGTTATTATTAGGGGTGGATGGCAGTCCACCACAAGTAATAATGTCAGTATTCTTGTTAGGTCCATTAAAGGTTTCAGTAATTTAAACCTTAGCTTTACCCATGGTAGCTATGGCACAGAGCAGAAAGGCTTAACTTAAGAAAATATGTAAAGCATTTAGAAGTACCAATACAGTACAGTTAAAAACACAACACGAAAAAAAACCTACTCTAATAGAGAATAATTTAATGAACAAAATGACACCAAAACAACAAAAATCCCATAAGGGGAACCAGAGATATGAATTTGTAAATGTTTAAATAAAAAGAGAGCCAAAAAGCCAAAAGAACCAACTGAGGGTAAGTGGTCATGCTAGACGTGGACAAGGGTAAGTTTCCAGGCCGACGTGATGAAGCGCAGGTCGTCTACAAGGACCAGGTTCATCCCAGTGGAAAAATTATCTTTGGAGAAAGCAGACAGTGGGCTGGCACTGAGAGAAAGGGTTTTGGCATGAACGGAATCTGGCGTCGAGATAGAGCTAGGTGGTAAAAGGTCTGGTGGGATACATTCAAGTTTTCGTGCCCCAGAGATCTTCAGCTCGATCGGGTCTTCTTCAAATGTGGCATAGAGGAAGTTGCGAGATGGAGTCGAAACGGCCTTGGTGCTGATGGATTTCGATGTTGAGCCGAAAATGTAGATGGAGCTACGGAGGAGTCAAGCTCACCATCGATGCACTCTCGGCCAATGGGCAGACAGTTTGGTCCCGGTTCCTCGGCAGTTCTCCAGGCAAAAAGTTTTTAGAAAGTATGCAAGTCCCAACATTTAGGGTTAGACAGGAGAGGTACACTCTGGCACCAGCCAAGGGTTCCATGACCTCAGAAACAGCACTTGGAGTTAAGCTCCCTCTAGCACAGCCACCAGCAGTGTCCAGGGTAGGTCCAATTGAAACTGGTCAGCTGGACTCTTCCAGGAAAGGGGATATCTTGCAGGTTTGTATCCCTGTAGCTTAACAGGAGGTCAGCCAACTGACCCTTGAAGCCCACTTCTTTGTATTGGGTACAAGTGGGAACAGGTCCAGCCCTTTGGGTTCTCCTCACAAGTCTCAACAGCTCATGCAGTCCTTCTTCTCTCTTCCACAGACCCAGTAGTGTTCTGAAGAGGGTACACAGGGGTGCCACATTTATGAATGGCACTAGCCAATGAGTTGGGTGACTTCTGGCCCCTCCATAACCAATAGGGAAAAATTCCAATGGTAACCCAAACCCGTTTTGCAGCAGTTCCTGTGTACCCTCCTGCAAACAATCCCACAGTGCACCTCCCCACCTAAAACCAAGATGATAGAACTGTTTTTTCCCTGTGCTGAGCTCCTGTGCCCGCCCTATAGGTGTGGCCATGGAAAAGAGCAACCCCGCCTCTGTGGTCACTCAAAACCAGTTCTGGGGGCAGTACCTGTCCCACTGGGCCTGATGCCTGACTAGCTAGTAGAAAGAAAGATGGGACAGGTCCAGGTGTTAGCTACATCTGCATGTGATATGGCATGCTTCTTTAAAGTTGATTAAGTTCCTGTGCACTGCCCAGATGGCCATCCTGTTGGAGGAAAAGAACACTTCCCAACACCCAAGGCCTTTACCTTAGCTCTAGGAGCAAGCTCACACCTCATCAAGGAAATATCCAGCTCCTGAGTGACAGTTGGCAGATTGCAGGTGACTTTTTTAAAGTACCTTTTGTAAAATATTTAGTACAAATCCGACTTTACCAATGAATTTGGTTTGTAATAGATATTTTAAAAAGTCCAAGAATTAACACTTTAACTGGTTCCTAGCCTGAGATAACTTTAACTTTCCTTTGGAACAGCTAAATCAGCTATAGTAAAAATAGCTTTTAGGGCCTTTCACTGGAATAACATGTTTAACATTAAACATATACATGTACTACTTTTAAATACCATGCATCCTGCCTTATTGGCATTTAGGGTCTAATTAAGGGTGACTTATGTATATTTAAAGGGAGGATTTAGGCTTTATCAAAAGGGGATATTTTGACAGGTCGGATATGCAGTCTAAGCCCTCACAGCCAGGTTACTAGTGGCAGGCCTGCAGTCATGTTGTGCACTATCACTCTTGTGGTGGCACAATGAGTGCTGAAGTCCACTAGTGACATTTAACTTACAGGCCCTGGGTACACTTTGTACCATATACTAGGGACTTATAGGTAAGTTAAAAAGTGCCAATTAGGAGTATAGCCAATTTTGACAGGTTTTAGGGGTCAGAGCACATGCACTGGGGCCTGGTTAGCAGAGTCCCAGTGCAGAGTCAAAAAACAGGAGCATCAGTCTAACAAATGAGTCGATCAGGCAAAAATAGGCATTTTCCTACAGGGGTGCTGATTGTTTCTAAAGGAGTACTAGGTGATGTGCCTTATGAGAGCACGGGGTGCTCTGCATCATGGAAGAACTGGGAATTGTGCATCAAGGTAGCACTGAGTAATGTGATATTAATAGGCACAGGCCCAACAGCATCACTGGTGTTGAGGATGATGAATAGCAGGGGCCACAGAGTCACTGAGATGGGCAGTATGGGCACAAATCAGTCTGCAGTAATTGGGTGCAAGGCAAGATGTCTTCAAGCATTCCAATGTCAGATGTAAAAAAAACATATACAGTCTGTCTCTTTCTTTTCATTCTTGTAGCACTCCCCCATTAAATTTCACAGTGCAATGTAATGGTAGTGGAAACTGATAAGCAAGACATGCTGGACATTTTGGAAGACAAAAAGGGCTTCTTTTTTAATCCATTTGAGCTCTTGGAAGCCCTGGAGCGAATCAATTGGGCCCACTGGCAAAAAGAGTCAACAAGTGTTTATATAAAGTTTTATTTATTTATATGAAGAAAATGAGTACTTTGTTCATCCTTCTAAGTGGAATGAATTCTGTAGCATTGCATTGCAATGTCCCATATTTATTCTTAGTAGAAGGACAGGACACTTCAATTATTTTTGATATTGGTGCACATGGCACTGGCTGTACCTGAATGTGTACCTGGGCCTTGTGTTCCTTCAATAATGCAGCCTAAGGAACTTGTCTGCCTTAGAATTGAGAAAGGAAAAGCCAGCAGTATAGATGTTTGAAATAGCCAGACTGTCTGGCTAATAAGTCTTTTACATGAAGAACAAGTTGATCTTGGAAAGCCAGGATACACTTTTCTTAAAATGTGCCAAGGGGATTTCCAGTAAAAAGCCCTCTTAAAACACAGGTCTGTCTGGGAGCTAAGACATCCATCACCAGAGAATGAGGAGACTTCCTGAATTGGTGACGTAGTCAGTGTCTACAGACAACCGAGTAGACGTGCTTGTCCATTGAACTTCTTCAGGAAGAAGTGCAGAGGGGGAAGTGGGAAGGGTTGTGACTGCCTATGTCCTGGAAAGCCGTTGCTTAAGTCATCCACTTCGCAACAAGCACTGGCAAACCCAGTATGACTGGATTTTTTCTAAGTGTGGTAGTTTGTGTGAGATTGAGTCAATGGTTGGAATGGAAGAGTAAGTGGATGGGTGAATGAGTTCATGACGTAGGGCAGGGATAATTAACCACTGAGTGCTTCTTTCATGCACCAATATGATGTGTTACTGTGGATCAATCTTACAAAGTATCTAGGGATTACATTAAAAAACGAAACAGAGACAATTAACGAACAAATGCACAGTTAGTAAACACTGGTTTTCCGTAGGAGATATAGTTGAAAACCTAAGTGCAGTAGACTGTAGTACTGTACCTTTGTAATCTAGCAGCGGCCCAGTGCTACCTAGTGTCAGCCTGATGAAGTGCACCCTTGTGATTTAGAAAGGGTCGCAGGCATCCATCCACCACCTAACCATAGATTCTAGTGCTACATCCCTCTTCATCCATCCATCAATGGTTATATGATTGATTATGCTTTTACAAGGCAGAAGTGGAAGAAGCAGTGGTGGAACGTTTAAGTGGTCATCAAGGAAGCGGAGATATTAAAGAATGAATTGTAGAGCAGATTATCCTGCAGAACTCCACATAAGTTGGGGTGTTTATTGAAAAGGAAAGAGGGATA
Source organism: Calotriton arnoldi (assembly GCA_963921515.1). Lineage (NCBI taxonomy): Eukaryota > Metazoa > Chordata > Amphibia > Caudata > Salamandridae > Calotriton > Calotriton arnoldi. The sequence goes on along the minus strand of CAWUFW010004472.1, from coordinate 1,370,614 downwards.
CAATTTAACAGTTTGTTGGAGAGTCAGCGAAATCAAGATCGCAACAGTTCTTTGAACTACAGCAGAATTAAAGCAACTGAAGAGGATGGTTTGGTCCAAGGTGTGACATGTTGCTAACAGGTAAAGGAAGATGAGTGTACCATCTCCACGGTCATCAGCCGTATCTCAGAGGATTAATGCATCCACTCCAGGGATTTGTGTCTGACCTCAGTTTGAATGCTGCTGGGTCTACTCAGCCTTTTATCCTTCTGAGGATGATCAAATGAGTTAAATTAAGTCATGTAACAATAAACATCGCTAATCAGTGCCAAATCCTCCAAGTGGTGAACGTGCACCTTACATGTACATATGCTATCAGTAGCTGAGGTCTAAGGGGCTGATTACGATGGCGGAACGATCGCCATCGCTGGGCCGGCGGTGAGGTCCGCCGGCCCTGCGGACCGCAATTCTCCGACCGCCATATTACGATGGCGGTGGGATCCAGACCGCGACCGCAGCGGAGGCAATGCCCGTCCTCCACGGAACCGCCACAGGCAATCGTTACGATTGCCTGGCGGAGCGGTCAGCATGCTCACAATGGTGGCAGAGCCAAGCAGGCTCCGTCCGCCGAATTACGATGCATGGGGAAGCCAGCCTTTCCGTGGCGGGTGAACCGCCATTGAAAGGCTGGTGGGGATTGGTTTCGGGGGCCCGTTGCGGGCCCCCCCTGTGTTGCAGGGAGGTGTGGGTGCACTGGGGGGGTACCCATGGTACCCCCCTGCATTTCACTGCACCATGTGGCAGGCACAGTGCAGTGCCTGCCACGTAGTGCAGTGCAAGGCACATCATGCTCTTTTCGACATCGCGGCGGTGCTGCTGTTGGCAGCCACTGCCGCAATGTTAACGGTGCGGAACCAGACCGCAGCGGTGGCAGTCCCATCCTAATCGGGTAGGCGGGACCGCCACATGCATGGCGGACGGTCCCAAACACCGCTACGATGGCGGATGGACCAAGTCCGCCCGCCATCGTAATCAGCCCCTAAGTTAGTAACCAATTCATTGCCTATCTCTGGGCATAAAGCTGACGACAACTCTTGGATTATGATATGTTCTAGACATTTTTCATTAAATAGAAGGTTAGACATTGAATGAAACTTTCTGGGAAAGCTTCAAAAGTGGTGAGGTAGCCTCCTGATTGAAGGCCTCAAGATTGGTACAGTGCCAAAAGCAAAGTAGCAGGTAATTTGGTGTTTCAGGTGGTTAGGGAAGATTTTGGCCAGCTGTTTGAAGAGGAAGAGAGACCGGTGTCGTGGAGGGGTGTACCATGTTAGAGGCTGTGCTGATGTGGCTGTTTTGAGATACTGACCTTGTTGGAAATGAAAATAAGTTGTGCAACCCTTCAAAATCATCAACTTTGATGCCTCTCACCCAGTCCTTCAGTGCCTTACCAGCATAGTCCATGAAATCCACCCATGTCTGTGTAGAGAGTTTGTGACTAGTGCTGAACCAATGCCTACACTTTTCAGGTGTCAAACCAAACTTCCTGACCAAAATGGCCTTCATGGCAGTGTAGTTGGTGTGGTCCCTCACCTCTAATGTAAGGAGTATGTCACTGCCCACTATGGGCATGTATCGCCAAAGACTACCCCCCTCCCCCTGAGCTCCTCTGGTACCCTGAGCACTCTTAAATCCACTTCATAGGCTGCCAGCCATTTATCCATGTCATCCCACACATTGCAGCTGGGCACCACATCTTTGGTTAAGACAAGAGAGGAGAAGGAAGGCAAAAGGTTTGTGGTAACCCTGCAAAAAGGGCCTGTAATCCAAATGCTTCTAGTGGTCCTGCAACACTAGGTATGCCACCCACACAAGTAGCCTTTCAAACCTGTCCCAGGCCTGCCATTGCAGGGCCTGTATGTGCAGTTTTTTGCCACTTCGACTTGGCATTTAAAACCACTTGCTAAGACTTAAACTCCGCTTTTATTACACATACGTCAACCCTAAGGTAGGCCCTAAGTGACCCAAAGGGCAAGGTGCTGTGTAATTAAAAAGGAAGGACATTGTAAGTTTTACATGTCCTGGCAGTTACTGCTGTAAGGCCTAGCCCTCCATAGGCTAGCATTGCAGATTCCTTAAAATACCTTTTAGGCTGTAATCCCTGATTGGAAAGAAGTAGCTACTTATTGTTTAATAGCTTTCGAATGCTGGTGATAAATCTTCTTCAATAGCAAAGTCGGATTTGACATTACCATTATAGAATTGCCACTACACGTCTGGGCTGGGTGACAGCTACACTTTGTGCATTTCCTCTAGACAGCCACAACACAGGAAGGGCTGGGTATGGCAGGGGATACATCTGCATTAATCTGCATACTAATAGACTTTCTAGGCAGGCAGGGGGGGAGGTGGCTCACACTTACATCTTAATAGGTTGTGTGCTGCCATCACACAAAGGGCTGAAAGGGTCCTTGTGCACTTCAGAGAGTTCCATTGAAGTCACCCCCTACATAAAAGGCACTTTTGGGTCTAAGTACCAGGGCTCTGGCCCTATGAAATGAGTGCACCACTGGACCTGGGAAGAACTCTGCTGGAGTAAAGACTGTAGTGCTGGAAGGATTGCCACCTTGCTGTGAGGAACTGCTTCTCTGCTTTGCTGAGCTGCCCTCCTGCCTGCTGATCTCTGTCCTGCTGAGGACAAGGACTGGACCCATCTCTCTTGAACCCAGAGTGGCTCCAAGGGCTTCTTGTTCCACTTAAGTCTCAGGGACACAAAAGACTTCCTACAATTCTGCTGGTGCTTCTGGACTCTGCCTAATGCCTGAGGTGCCACCTTCAAGTTCTGGGCCCCAGAAGTAGGTTCTGAAGCTGATTTCTGCAAAAACTGATGCAAAGCAATGCACAGCCCTGCAAAGCCTCGCCACACAACTGACAGCTCCTCGGAACCGATGCCGGACAATGCAAAGCCTCTCAAAGGCTCACCACACAGCTTCTTAGAACTGACGCTGGGTAATGCTAAGCCTCACAAAGCCTCGCAGCGCAGACTGCGCCCCAGCATACAAGGTGCTATATTCAGCGGGCCCAAGTGAATCCCTGTAGCCGGCCCATGCTCCATCGCGGTCGGCCTGAACTTTGGATTTGCACCCGTCCGTCGCGACCTCAAGTCACCTTTTGACCCCTTGTGACTTCTAAGCACTGTTTTCACAATTAATCTTTGAAAATTAATTAACCCTGGGCGTAGTGGGGCTATGTGGAGGTCCACGGAGTTGCAAACAAACTCCGTGGAACTTTGAGGAGCTCCGCTACGCCGCCCGTCTCCACCCCCCCTATTAAGTAGTAAGTTTACAGGAATTAAAAATAAACTTAAAACCACTAACCTCTTTACTGCGGCGTCCCCGGGCTGCCCTCCTCCTCTTCCTCGCTGTACCGGTAATGCTTAAGAAAACTGCGCATGCGCATTTCTTGCAAGAAATTTTTATTTATTTTATTTTATTTTAAAAGTTTTATATAGCGCAAAGATGAGCCTAGACGGTATCAGAGCGCTTTACAGACGAGTTGCGGAACACATAGGTAGACAATTATGGGAGAAAAGCAAGGATATATAGAAATGGTTCACTGATAGAATATCGATGCTAAAAACATCGATGTAAAAAATATCGAAAAAAATATATAGAATGCAAAAATATCAACTCCCTATACTTCAACAGGTAAGTACAAAAATATCGAATCAAAAATATCAAAGTTAAACATAGAAGTAAAAAATATTGATTTAAAAATATAAATAAAATAAAATATTATATATTAAATATATAAAATATTAATATTATCTTTAACAAAATAAATTAAATTTAATATACATTTTAACTAAATATAAAAAATAAACGTAATTTAAAAAAATAGAAACACGCAAACATAATAATTTATACATATACATATATTTACTTTAAAATATTTTATTAACTATTATCTTTATTAAATTTTTAAACTTTTAAATAATATAAAAATAAAATATATACATATAACAATAATTTAAAATAAAAAAACATTCTATATTTAATTAAAACATTAAACTATTAAAACAAAATTAAAACGTACATTTTGCAATACAATAAATACAACAGTAGGGAAAATGTTGGTTAGCAAAATAATTAAATTTACTCCCGTGAGTGCAACAATAGGGAAAAGCGGAGCGAATAGCGGAGGGGTGAAAATTACTATTCGCACTCCAAAGAGTGCAACAGTAGAGAAAGTGTTGGATAGCAGAGGGGTAAAATTTACTATTCCCACGCCAGTGAGTGCAAAAGTAGGGTAAATGTTGGATAGCAGAAGAATTAAATTTACTGTTCCCACTCCAGTGAGTGCAGCAGTAGGGAAAGTGCTGGATAGCGGAGGGGTAAAAATTACTTTTCCCACTCCATTGAGTGCAACAGTAGGGAAAGTTCTGGATAGCGGAGGGGTAAAAATTACTATTCCCACTCCAGTGAGTGCCACAATAGGGAGAGTATTGGATAGCGGAGGGGTAAAAATTACTATACCAACTCCAGTGAGTGCAACAGTAGGGAAAATATTGGATAGCGGAGGGGTAAAAATTACTATTCCCACTCCAGTGAGTGCAACAGTAGGGAAAATTCTGGATAGCGGAGGGGTAAAAATAACTATTCCCACTCCAGTGAGTGCCACAGTAGAGAAAGTGCTGGATAGCGAAGGGGTAAATATTACTATTCCCACTCCAGTGAGACAACAATAGTGAAAGTGCTGGATAGCGGAGGGGTAAAAATTACTATTACCACTCCAATGAGTGCTTCAGTAGGGAAAATGCTGGATAGCGGAGGGGTAAAAATTACTATTCCCAACCCAGTGAGTGCAACAGTAGGGAAAGTGTTGGATAGCAGAGAAACACAAAATAGTAATAACATTTAAACAATTGAAAAAAATTAAATGTTCTTAAAAATAAATAAACAATATTTAAAAAATATACGATTAAATATATTAAACATAAAAAGAGCACATATTATAATGTTAATTACATATAACAAAAAGGTACAAATATTATATAAAATAAATGAATAAATACATTTTTAAACATTATTTATTTAAAAGGAGCAAATATTAACAAACAAACAAAATATTTAAAACATAAATGTATTTATTTTATTTCCTACCCTATAACACCACACCAAAAAAAAAGACTTCAACATTTTTATTTAAATTTATTTCCATAATTAACATAATTATTAATGAATTTAACAAATATTCTTAATAAAAAAAATAATAAACATTCATTGAGTACACATTCTTTAACACTATAATATCCACAACACACAAATAAAAATTAATTACACAATTGCCGTAATTAATTACTAATTAATTAATTTAAAAAATAACAACTAATTAATAATTCATCAATAAAAAAATACTTCCCACCCTTCCCACCATTTACACCTAAAAACACCACAACACACACCTAAAATTAATTACACAATTACCATAATTAATTAATGTAAATTAATTAACAACTAATTAAAAATTCATCAATAAAAAATAAATTACTTCCCACCCTTCCCACCATTTACACCTATAAACACCACAACACACACCTCTAAAATTATTTACACAATTACCATCATTAATTACTAATTAATTAATTTAAATTAATCAACAACTAATTATTAAATAATTAATAATAAATTATTTTACACATTTAACACTATAACTAAGGCTGGGCGTAGTTCGAGTAGTAGCGCTACGCGAAGCTACGCGAAGTGCACTTCGCACAACGCGAGCTACGCATAGCTACGCGAACTGCGTAGTGCACTGTGCAAAATGCTGTTCGCACTGATTGCACAGTGCCGGATGCTTGTCCGCACTGTGCAATCATTGCAAACGGCTTCTTGCACAGTGCAAGCGAGTCAGTTTTCTGCCGCTCGAGTAGATTTCTACTCGAGCGGCAGCTTTCAACGCGGACTGGTAGTTTCTCATCGCGAGCGGTCGCGAGCATACGCGACCACTCGCAATGAGAAACCTGACCTCCCCGCGTTGAGAATCTCGCCGGGAGGTTTATTTTCCACGCTCGCGATCGGCAACTTGATGTTGCTGATCGCGAACGAGGAAAAAGTCTCGCCGGGATGTCATTTTGCTTGCTCGCGGTCGCCAACTTGACGTTGAGGACCGCGAGCAAGCATAAAATGACCGCTACGCTACGCGTGTTTGCACTGTGCTACGTGCAATTTGCGTAGTGCGAAGTAGCGCAAACTTCGCAAACTACGCGAGCGTAGTGTGGTACTTCGCCCAGGCCTAACTATAACATCACAATTAAACATATATTAATAAATAAAAATGATTCAATACATTTTATATAATTACATTACTTCCCACCCTATTTCCCCTATAAACCCACAACCCGCTACGGAACTAAAAACACAAATTTCAAATAAAAAAAATTACTAACTACAAAAAATAATCAATACATTTTATATAATTAAATTACTTCCCATCCTATTCCCCTATAAACCCACAACCCGCTACAGAACTAAAAACGCAAAATTCAAATAAAAAAACATTAATAACTACCAAAATGTTAACATATATAATAAAAATACAAACAATTCTTATACAAAAAAACAAACATCACACACATATAAAATATATACTAAAATACATAACATTAATAAAAAATCGATATATTTAACAATGATATTTTTGCAAACGATATTAAACACTTCGAAAATTTTTTAATGGATATTACTTACCTAAAATCGATATTCTTGACCACGAGAATTTGTCTGTCGATATTCCTGACCCATGATATTTTTGCCACGATATTTGTGCAATTCGATATTTTTTACTCGATATTCTGTCTCTGCACCATAGAAATAACAACAAGTATGTAGTCACATAATAGAGGCAGGTATTAGGACCATACAATTGCCAAGTAACAAAGTAAGCAGCGGTGCATGATAGGAGACAAAAAGACAAAAGCTTCTAACTCAGCAACGTTCTCATCAGTAAAGCTTTCACATCCTTTTTGAAGGAAAATGTTGAAGGAATCAATCTAGTTTCCGCAGGTAGGGAGTTCCAGATTCTCGGGGGAATACCTGAGAATGTACGATTGTACGTTTTCATTTTTTTAAACTTCTTCGGTTTGAGCAGCAAGGTACTGGAGCTCCTTGAGGAACGGGCACCTCCCGACATTTCAAGCTTATTTGCCAGGTAAAGAGGAGTGTTGAAATGCAGTGCTTTATGTGTCATACATGCAAGTTTTAATTGAATCCTTGCCTCAAACGGAAGCCAGTTAAAGGATTTCAGGTCCAGAGAAATGTGGTTGGCTTTCTTGGAGCCAGTGATGAGCCTAGCCGCAGCATTCAGAGATGCCCTGAGAGGGGCTAATCTGTATCTTGTTAGGCCGCAGAGGGTAGCACTGCCGGATTTCAACCGTGAGATGACTAACGCACAGCAGATTTGAAGTCATCCTGGGGAAGGAAGGGTTTTAGTTTCTTTAGTGTGCTCAGTTGGAAGTTCGCTCCTTTGGTAGATGCGCTGATGTGATCCTGTATGTTTAAGTTCTTATCCAGCACTATTCCCAACGACTTCGTAGAGTCTATGATGTGTGGTGTGCAGTTGAGAGCGGAGAGATTTTTCAAATATTTCTCCACGATGGGGGTTTACTTGGTCAGTGAGATAAGGAGGAATTCCGTTTTGAGGGCGTTCAGTTTGAGGTGGTTGGAGGTTAACCAATTTTGGGATTTGTGCAGGGTTCCGTTGAGTGTCTTGATATCGTCAGTCGAAGAGATTTTCATGTACAATTGGGTGTCATCCGCATACATGTGTTATTGGATGCTAGATGCTTTGAGGATTTCAGTAAGAGGTTCAATGAATAGGTTGAAAAGTGTGGGGAGAGAGAGGACGCTTGGGGCACCCCCAGAGTGAAGGGACTGGAATTGGATAGGGTTTGATTGGATTTGACTCTCTGAGATCTGTTATTGAGAAAAGAGGCAAACCATTTTAGTACAGAGCCTGAGAGCCCCATCCTACGTTCCAGAAGGCTCAGTAGATTGTCATGTTTGACAGTGTCAAAAGCAGATGAGAGGTCGAGTAGGGTTAGTAGGCTGGATTCGTTCTGGTCAAGCATTGTGAGAGCGTTGTCGACTATATGAGTGATGGCTGTTTCGGTGCTGTGGCCGTGACAGAAGCCCGATTGGAATTGATCAAGAAGTTGGAATTCCCCAATGTGGTTACACAGTTGTTCATGAACACATTTCTCAAGGAGTTTTGCCAGAGGAGGGATGTTTGTGATTGGTCGGAAATTATTCAAATCTTCTGGGTCAACCGTAGGTTTTTTGAGAATAGGCAGAAGCAGCCCCGACTTCAGGCAGTCAGGGATCTCACCTTGAAGAAGTGAAGCATTGATAATTTTGGTCGAGAGTGGGACTAGTGACCTTATCATTTCTTTAAAGAAATTAGAGGGAAGGGGATCATTGAAGTGATTTGAAGGTTTCATGGTCGAAAGAATGTTGAAGATGGATGTGTCATTGAAGCGTGTGAATTGACTCCAAGAGGCATTGTTTTTAGGGGAGAGACAGGGCACAATAAGAGGCTGCGAGGGTAAGGAGGAGTCAGGATAGAGTGATAGATCGATCAGGGCAGACCTTAGTTCAGATTCAATCTTGCTCGGCTTTTAAAGGAAGAAGTCAGCAAAGTCCTCGCAGTTTGCCTGAGGGCAGGAGATGAGAGGTGATTGACTAGGAGTGTTATTGGTTTGTAGATTAATCAGATCAAACAGCATTTTGGGGCGATTTTTGGCTTTGTCCAGTTGGGTTCTGAAGAAGGTTGCTTTCGCCGTTCTGATGTGTTTGTTGTACATACTCCTTCTCAGTCTTAAAATCTTAAGGAGATCAATAGATGGAGAGGATCTCCAAGAGCGTTCTGCTAGTCTCAGGTTGCGTCTGTCTGAGTTTAAACTGTCATTGAACCATGGTTTGGAGTCTTTGTTGGACTTTCTTTTTAGTTGTAGGGGGGCAATTGCATTCAGGGCTGTCAACATGGAGTTGTAGTAGTGTTCAGTGAGTTCGTGGACCTCGGACATGCACGCAGGAGGAGGTAGGGACAGATTGCAGCGAGATTTTAGCTCATTTACGTTTGCATTCTGCAGCGTTCTTTTCCAATGTTTTTGTTTCAATGGTTGGAATCTTTTGTTGTTCCATCTTTCTAGGATTCAGAAGGTGAAATAGTGATGATCCGACCAGTCACAAGGGTCAATAGATTCCACTTGAATGGAGTTGGGATTGGAGATGCTTAGATCGAGGGTCGAGCCTAAGTTGTGCGTTGGGCTGTCACAAAATTGAGTCAGGTTGAGGTCAGCTAGGAAGCTTTTGAGACTGTTCCCCGCCTGATCATTTGGGTCATTCCAGTGAAGATTGAAGTCACCAAGGAAGATCTGGGGGCAATGGAGACCCAAGTTGGAAGAGATGGTTTCCATAGTTTGTTCGATCAGAGGGAGGTTGTCTCCGTGAGGATGGTAAAAGATGTGCAGGTTGCATAAGGTTCTATGTTTGCTGATGATGTCTATGCACAGATATTCACAGGATGAGAGAGTTGCAGAGGAGGACTGCTTTGCTGAGAGACTGTTATAGTAAATACAGGCTATGCCTCCTCCAGTTCTCTTAACTGGATCGAGTCTGATAATGTTGTGGCTAGGAGGGACTAGGATGTCAAGGATGGGACCTGAGGAGTCGTTAAGCCAAGTTTCAGTGAGGATTAGGAGGTCAAGTTCCTGATCTAGGATGAGATCAGTAAGGTCCGTGGCATATTTCACAGCTGATCTACAGTTAAGCAACATGCATTTCAGGTATGATTTGTAGTCTGTGAGAGTAGGCTGTGTAATGGGAACTTGCATAAGGTTAGCAATGTTTAAGGCATTAGAGTTGTGTCTGGGAGCTCTATGCGGGTTTGGTGGAATAGTTTGGATAGTCTCCGATATGACTTGCTTGTGATTAGTAGCTCCAGGTGGGTTTAGTGGGGTAGTTTGCGTGGTTCCAGGAGAAACTGGGTTGACAGATTGAGAGGAGTTGTAGACTCGGAGGAGGGAGAGAATTCCCAGTTCATATGGGTGGTTCTTGGATCTGGTGGGTCTGGAGGGGGTGTTAGGGCACGGAGTGGTACTCCAGTTCTGGATGGGCGCTTTCTGACAAGGTTCACTCGATAACATAGAGGAAGGAGTTGGTAATTTCGGGTATTGGTTGGTCACTTGCAGGATCTCTTGCGAGGTCTTGTTGGACGATAGGTCAAGGGCCAGCTCCGAGGTGATGTTTATGAGTTTTTGTATGTCAGTTTTGAGTTTTAGAAGCTCCTGTTTTATTTCTTTAAGTCTAGAGGCGGGACAGGATTGAGGATTATAGCTCTTGGAGAGGGGAGAAGCAGGGTCATTCACGAGGGTCGAGGTAGGCGTGTCCCAAGAAAGGGGACGATGAGGAGGGGAGACGCCCCCTGTGGAGGATTTCTGGCGCTGTTGGTCAGATGGGAACAGCAAGGGGGAGCAAGAATTGGAGTGGAGAAGGAGCTTGGGTGGCAGGGGAGAAAGGTTCAAGAGTTGGGTATTCAAAAAGGAGTGAGGTCGATTGCTGTTAATGGGGTTAGGGAGATCTGACTTCAAAGTGGAGAGTGGGTGAGCCTGCTGCGGATTTATGGAATTATCTAGGTTAGTGCAAGGAGGAAGGGGAATGGAGGAAGTGTTAGAGAGGTAATCAAAGCTAAGGCTATCATTTGACCCAGCCATCCGAGAGTGGAGGCGGTCAAGCCTTGGTGGTCGGGAGGCGATGGGTGAGTCAGGGCAGCTAAGATGTGGTGGAACTATGGCCATATGAGTGTTGTTCAAGGTAGGAGGGGAAGTCACCAGGTGATTGTGGATCAGTAAGGAGAGTTCTTGGAGGTCCTGAGGAATGGTTAAGGGACTAGCGTCCCTTGAGTATTTGAGAGTGTCACTTTGGTCAAGAGAATTTTTAATGATGGAGAAACTGTCATCGAAGATACCCAGATTACGATCGGAGGCTTGGATGAGAATAGTCCCATTGTTGTATATGGATATGGTGGCATTTGCTCTGAATGTGGGTGACGGCACTGCCGAGAGCCTTAGGCCATGAGGAAATTTCTTAGCTGAGGCGATCCTGAGTAAAGAGTGGAACGCCTTCTCCAATGGGCTCTTCTTTTAGTATAGAAGATCAGATCACTAGTAATAGCTCCTTTTTTTAGGCAAAAATATGGATCAGAGATAAGAGTTTCTGGATTCGCTTTGAGCAGTCTATGTTTGAGAGATTTAACCGCGTTTTGGACAGGTTGGGAGGATAATTAATTATGCAGCTATTCATACCTAGCTGCTCTAGTCTGGAGTCCAGTCTGCTCCGAGCGCTTGAGGGCATGATTTAGAATGATGGTGGAGGGATTACAGTAGGGAAGACTCACAGGGAGGGTGGCAGCGAGTGGAATTACTTTTATTCGTGGTAGCTCGCGTGGATAGCCAATTGTCTCTGACAGTTCCAAGATGGACGTCAAGTTGGGATAGTGAAGAGCTGTGAGAGGGACCTCAATGTTGAAAATTCGCGGGGGGCAGGAATAGAGTGAATACATTTTCAATGGAGTAGCTCGAGTGGATAACAAAGTGTCACTAACCGGTCCAAGATGGCCGTCACATAGGGATAAGAACAGTGAGAGTGACCCAGGTTGTTGCGGTAGTAGAAGGTGTTTACAATCCTGATTGGAGTGCAGGGAATCCCCCGTCAGGTATCTGGAGAAGTTGATAGAGAAGATACTAGCCGTTCCCAGAAGGCCATAATCTCTATGTTTAGACACCTGTGTGGAGTCTTTTTGTTGTGTTTACATTGAGTTACTGTAATTTAAGTGTAACACAAATACTTTACACTTTGCCTCTTAAGTTAAGCCTGACTGCTCTGTGCCAAGCTACCAGAGGGTTAGCACAGGTTAATTTAGGGTGTGTATCGGACTTATACTGACTAGGGTAGTGGTCCCTACTTGGACAGGGTGCAAGCCTTTGCCAGCCAGAGACCCCATTTCTAACAGAGCCATAATGTAGGTGAAGTTGATCAGCAGTGGATGATTCTGGATGTGGGAGAGCAGGTCATTTTTAGATTGAAGGCTACCAGACAGCGCAGCTGTCTGGTTTGGAAAAACATCTTGCAGACATTCTGAAAGATTTCCTGGGAATCCATTCTGCCCATTGCTTACCATAAGCTTTGTGGTTTGTAACTCACATTTGCTAGCTTTCTATTTGCTGACTTTATTTGCTTTGGGCTGTCGAGCATGTCTTTGTCCCTTTTGTGGAGCATAGCCTGTTCACCATCGCTCCTTGTATTCCTCCATGAATGCTAGCTTTCTGTAAACAGGCATTTACATTTTGTTCTTATCTTGTCACTTTGCTGTGTATTCAAAATTAGAGGTCAAATGTCAGGTGTTGTCTTCAGAGGGAGGTAGGTGTTTACTTTTCTTTCTCTGACTTCAAAGTGAGAGCACTTAGGTGACAATTCTGCTGGATACCCTTGTGAGCGGAAAGGCTGTAGGATGTTATTTTTTCTAGCACAGAACAACATTTAAATGTCTGTAAATGAACTTTGCAAATATTTCAGACTATATCAGAATTAGGAAAGCAAAAATGAAGCAAATTTGTTTGCAGTTCTGAAGTATGGTGAAAACAAATATTTTAATATAATCAAAACAAATCAATACATATGGTGATGCCATTTCCACATGTTATCGTTTGTGCGCTGTATAGTTTTATCAGTAAAACTGTATAACTGTGCAAATGTAATGGTCATGTCAATTGAAAAGGTGTTGCCAGTAATGGAAGTGAGCTACCAAGCCATGCATTCGCCACTCTACGCAACCCCACAACACTCTACTCAGCTCTATACCAGTCCACTCTAAAAAACTCTTCTCCATGGCACACTATGAATCTCTACTCTCCACTACGCTACGCCATTCCACACTATGCTACTCCACTCAGCCCCACTTCACTCAACTCTACAACATTCCATGCCACTCCACTCTACGACACTCTACTCCACTCTACTCTATGCCACTCTAGTCTACTCTGCGCCACTCTACTTCACTCTATGCCACATTACCCTGCTCTACGCCACTCCACTCTAAGCCATTGTACTCCACTCAATGCCACTCCAGTGTACGATACTCCACTCTACGACACTCTATTCAACTCAACTCTATGGCTCCCTTCCTCCACTCCACACCACTCCACTCTATTTCACTTTACACCACGCTATGTCACTCAATTTAGGCCACTCTATGTCACTCAATTTAGGCCACTCTATTCCACTCTATGCCACTCCAGTCCACTCCATGATACTCCACTCTGACAGTCTACTCCATTCCTCTCTACTCCACTTTACTCTACTCTATTCCACTCCACTCTACTCCACTCTACGCTACTCTATGCCACACCACTCTACAACACCCTATGCCATTTCACTCTATGCCACTCCACTCTACAATACTCCACAACACTGTACACCAATCCACTCTACAGCACTCCACTCTACGACACTCTATGCCACTCTACTCTACACCACTCCACTCTACAACACTCCACTCTATGACACTCCATGACACTCTACACCACTCCACTCTATGATACTCCACTCTACGGCAATCCACTCTATGACACTTCACTCTACAACACTCTATGCTGCTTTGCATCACTCCGCTCCACTCTACACCACTTTGCTCCGCTGTATGCCACTCAACGCTATACCACTCAATGCTACGCCACTCACTCTGACACTTTACTCCACTCTATGTTACGCCACTCTACTCTACTTTGCTCTACCACACTCCACTCCACTCTGAAACTTTCTCCACTCTGTGGTAAGCCACTCCATGCCCATTAACTCTACGTCACTCGACTCTATGCCACTTTATTCCACTGTACACCACTACACTCTGTGCCAATCTACTCCACTCTATGCCACTCCACTCTATGCCACTCCACTCTACGCCACTCCACTCTACTTTACTCTACTGCATGACACTCTACGACACTACACTCTACTTTACTTTATGACACAACACTTTGCAACACTCTATGCCACTCCATTCCACTCCATACCACTCCACTCTATGCCACTCCACTCTACGACACTCCAAGCCACCCTACGACACTCCACTCTATGCCACTTTACTCCACTCTACATCACTCTACTATGGAGTGGTATGGAGTGGAGTAGAGTGGCATAGAGTGGAGTAGCATAGAGTGGAGTAGAGTGTCATAGAGTGGAGTGTTATAGAGTGGAGGGGAGTACAGTGGCATAGCATAGAGTGGAGTAAAGTGTCACAGAGTGAGGTAAAGTGTTGTAGAGTGGAGTACAGTGGAGTTGCGTAGTGTAGAGTGGAGTAAAGTGTTATATAGTGAAGTGGTGCAGCATGGAGTGGCGTAAAGTGGAGTAAAGTGGCATAGAGAGGCATAGTGTCATAGAGTGGAGTGTCATAGAGTGGTGTGGCTTAGAGTGAAGTGGAATAGAGTGGCGTAAAGTGGAGTGATGTACAGTAAAGTGGTGTAGAGTGGAGTGGCGTTGAGTAGAGTGGACTGGCATAGAGTGGCATTGAGTGGAGTGGCGTAGAGTGGAGTGGTGTAGAGTGGAGTGGAGAGGAGCAAAGTTAAGAGGAGTAGCATGGTGTAGAGTGGAGAGATGAGTAGAGTGGAGAAAAGTGGCATAGAGTAGAGAGGTGTAGAGTGGAATGTTGTGTCTTGGAGTGGCACAGAGTACAGTGGTGTAGAGTGAAGTGGCATAGAATAGAGTCGTATTGTGTGAAGTGAAGTTGGGTAGAATGATGTTGCATGGCACAAAATGAAGTGGAGGGCAGTAGCGGCCCGTGGTGGGAGTGCTGCCGGGTGGTGACGTGGGGCGGGGGAGGGGCAGGGTGGGGGGTAGTAAACTACGGAATACGGCGGCACAGAGGTAAGTAAACAAAATAATAAATAAAACGAATTTCGTTGCGCGCTCTGCATCGCATTTGGCGATGCAGCACACGCAACAAAATTCGTTTTATTTATTTTTTTGTTTACTTACCTCTATGCCGCCATATTCCTTAGTTTACTACCCCCCCACCCTGCCCCTCCCCACGTCACCGCCCGGCAGCACTCCCACCACGGGCCGCTACTGGTGGAGTGACGTAGAGTGGAGTGACATAGAGTGGAGTGGCATAGACTGCACTAGCATAGAGTGGTGTGGAATCGAGTGGCATAGAATGAAGTTGCATAGAGTGGCCTACAGTGGAGTGGAGTAGCGTAGAGTAGAGTGTACTGGCATAGGGTGCAGTGGCATAGAGTAGTGTGGTGTAGAGAAGAGTGGCGTAGAGTGCAGTAGCGTAGAGTGCAGTGGCGTAGAATGCAGAGACGTAGAATGCAGCAGTGTAGAATAGAGTGGTGCTGCATAGAGTAGAGTAGAGTGGATGACTAGAATATGCTGTAGTGAGTGGTGCAGAGTAGAGTAGAGTGGCATAGAGTTGTGGAGAGTGGAGTGGAGTAGAGTAGAGATGTGCAGAGTACAGTGGCATAGAGTGCAGTGGTGTAGAGTGCAGTGGCGTAGACTAGAGTGGCATAGAGTTCATTGGGGTGGAGAGCTGTGGGGGGAGAGTGGAGTGGTGCAGAGTAGAGTAGAGTTGCATAGAGTGCCGTGGTGTATATTGCAGTGGTGTAGAGTGGAGTGGTGCAGAATAGAGTAGAATGGCGTGGAGTGCAGTGGCATAGAGTGCAGGGGCATACAGTTGAGTGGTAGAGAGTGAAGTGGGGTAGAGTGCAGTGGTGTAGAGTGGAGTGGTGCAGAGTAGAGTGGCATAGAGTGCTGCAGTGGTGTAGAGTAGAATGATGCAGAGTAGAATGTCGTAGAGTGTAGTGGGATAGAGTGCAGTGGCATAGAGTAGAGTGCAGTGGCATAGAGTGCAGTGGTGCAGAGTAGAGTGCTGTAGAGTTCAGTGGCTGAGTGGGCAGTGGCACAGAGTAGAGTGGCGTAGAGTGCACTAGCGTAGAGTACAGTGGCGTAGTGTGGTACAGAGTAGAGTAGAGTGGCATAGAGTGGAGTGGCGCAGGGTAGAGTGGCGTAGAGTTTAGTGTGTTTCAGTTGAGTGGTATAGATGCCGTGGTGTAAAGTACAGTGGTTTACAGTGAAGTGGTGCAGAGTGAAGGGGTGCAGAATAGAGTGGAGTGGAGTGGCCTAGAGTGGAGTGTTGTAGAGGGCAGTGGCCTAGAGTGCAGTGGTGCAGAGTGGAGTAGAGTGGCATAGAGTGCTTTGCATAGAGTAGAGTGGTGCAAAGTAGAGTAGAGAGGTGTAGAGTGGAGTGGCGTACAGTGAAGTGGCGTAGAGTGCAGTGGTGCATAAAGGGGGGTAGTGCTGTAGAGCGCACTGGCATAGAGTGTAGTGACATAGAGTGCAGTGACATGGAGTAGAGTGGCATACAGAAGATTGGCATTTGTGTAGTGGAGTGGGGTAGAGTGGCTTAGAGTGACGCTGTGTGGAGGGGCATAGAGTGGAATTGCATAGAGTGTCATGTTGTGGAGCGGCATAGAATGGAGTGCATAGAGTGGCATACATTGGAGTGGAGTGGCGTAGAGTAGAGTGGACTGGCATAGAGTGAATTAGCACAGAATGTTGTAGAGCAGAGTGTTTAGAGAGCATTGGCATAGATTAGGGTGGCGCAGAGTGCAGCATTGTAGAGTGCAGCAGCATAGAGTGCACCAACATAGATTTCAGCATCATACAATGTAGCGTCATACAATGCAGTAGTGTAGAAAGCAGTGGCATAGATTAGAGTGGTGCAAAGTCAAATAGAGTGACCTAGAGTGCAGTGGCCTAGAGCGCAGTGGCGTAGAGAGCAGTGGTGTAGTAGAGTAGACTGGCATAGAGTGCAGTGTCATAGAGTACAATGGTGTATAGTGCAGTTGCATAGAGTAGAGTGGCACAGAGTAGAGTGGAGTGGCGTCAAGTGCAGTGTCATAGATTAGAGTAGTGCAGAGTAGAGTAGAGTGATTGGCATAGAGTTGAGTGGTGCAGAGTAGAGTGGTATAGAGTGCAGTGGCATAAAGAGCAGTGGCATATAGTGGAGTGATGCAGAGTAGTGGTGCAGAGTAGAGTAGAGCAGCGTAAAGTGTAGTGGCGTAGAGTACATTGGGGTAGAGTTTAGTAGAGTGGCATAGAGAGTAGTGCAGAGAAAAGTAAAGTGGTGTAGTCTGCAGTGGCATATAGAGCAGTGGTGCAGAGCAAAGTGACATAGATTTCTGTAGTGATAGTGCAGTGTTGCAGAGTAGAGTTTCGTAAAATACAGTGGTCTAGAGAAAAGTGGTGTATAGTGCAGTGGTGTGGACTACAGTGATACAGAGTAGAGTAGACTAGAGTAGCGTAGAGAGCAGTAGCATTGAGTACAAAGGTGAAGAGTAGAGTAGAGTGGAGTAGAGTGCAGTGACATAGAGTAGAGTGTTGCAGAGTAGAGTATGGTGGCATGGAGTACAGTGGTGCAGAGAAGATTGCTGTCGAGTGCAGTGGCGTAGAGTCCATTGGTTTTGAATAGAGTGCTGTACAGTGCATTAGCGTAGAGTGAAGTTGCACAGCGTGCATTGCTTTAGAGTAGAGTGGTAGAGAGTGCAGTGGTGTAGAGTAGAGTGGTGTAGTGTAGAGTGGCGTAGAGTACAGTGGCATAGAGTGGATTGGCGCAGAGTGGAGTAGAGTGTTGTAGAGTGCAGTGTCATAGAGTAGATCGTTTCAGAGTACAGTGAAGTGGCATAGAGTGGAGTGGTGCAGGATAGAGTGGAGAGGTGCAGGGTAGAGTGCAGTGGCATAGAGTAGATTAGAGTGGTGTAGAGTGGATCAGCATACAGTACAGTGGTGTGGAGTGATACAGAGTAGAGTACATTGGCGTAGATTGTATTGGCGTAGAGTGCGGTGGAGAAGGGTGCAGTATTGCAGAGTAGAGTGGTGAAGAATGGAGTGGTGCAGAGTGGAGTGGCCTAGACCGTAGTGGTGTAGAGTGCAGTGGCGAAGAGTGCAGTGGTGCATATTAGAGTAGAGTGGTGCAGAATGCATACAGTATAGTCGTGTAGAGTTGAGAGGCATGGAGTGAAGTGGTGTAGAGTGCAGTGGCAGAGAGTGGAGTGGTGGAGAGTAGAGTAGAGTGGTGCAGAGTGCAGTGACACAGAGTGGAGTGGCGTAGGGTGGAGTTGTTTAGAGTAAAGTGCAGTGGTGTCGAATAGAATGGTGCAGAGTAGACTGGAGTAGCGAAAAGTGGAGTATGCATGGTGTAGTAGCGCACTGCAATTAAAGACAGCACATTTTCAATTGAAATGACCATTACATTTGCACAAACATATTGTTTTACTGATAAAAGTATACAGCACACAAATGATAATGTGTGGAAATGTCATCACTTTGTGTATTGAATAGTTTTGATCATGTTGAAATATTTGTTTCCACCAACCTCCAGAATTACAAAAAAGGGCTTAATTTGTGCTTTCCTAATTCTGATATATTCTGCAAACCTGCACAGTTCATTTACAGCCATTTAAATTTTGTTGTGTGCTAGAAAAAAAGTCATTCCTTTCACAGCAAGATTGTCACATAATTCCTCTTACTTTGAAGTCAGAGAAAGAAAAGTAAACACCTCCTGACATTTGACCTCTGTCTTTGAATGAACAGCAAATGTGACAAGATAAGAACACAATTTAAAGGCCTGTTTACAGAAAGTGAGTACTCATGGGAGAATACAGTAAACAATAAACAGGGTATCTTCCACAAAGGGACAAACTCAAGCTGGACAGCCTAAAAGAAATAAGGCCAGCAAATAGAAAGCAAGCGAATTTGTATTACAAACCACACAGCCAATGGTAAACAATGGGTGGGATGCATTGCCAGGGAAGCTTTCCGAATGTCCCAAGATGTGTTTAGCAAGCCAGACAATTGCACTGTCTAGTAGACTTCGAGCTAATAATACAGGAGGAATGTTCTCTGCCCTTTTTAAAAGATATTAACAAACTTGTCCCATTCCTCTTATGGAGCACAAATTAGTCAAAATGCATTGCAGTGTTCACATGCAAAACACTTATGGATATCTGACAGAATATGTGAACAACAAATATCGAGTTACAAATATTGAGTCAAAAATATCGATGACAAAAATATCGTCTGCCTATACTTATAACGGTAAGTACAAAAATATCGGAACAAAAATATCTTTTACACTAAGACTGATAAACATAATACTAAAATATTGATTTTTATTATATATATAAATAAAGCGCTTTTAGGCCGAAGTCTAATTTTCTACCGCAAATCAAAAACGAAGCCATTGATGTATTTGAGAAAGGGGTGATCCATGAATTGGTTAAACTTTCCAAGAAAAGATGGCATGGGTGTAAAAATATAACACAGGCGCAAAGTGAGGCTATTGACAGTTTGAAGAATGACAATACTATAGTCATTAAAAAATCGGATAAAGGAGGGAACGTAGTTGTGCAATCCAAACAAAAATACATAGACGAAGGCATGGGACAACTTTCTGACAAGGATAATTACAGTAGGAGCAATAGAATGGAATATGAACACTCCATTAGGGTGTTCCAAACAAGTCTATCAGAATGGAGAGACAAGGGTTTGTTAGAACAGGAGGAGTACAATTTCCTGTTCTGTAAATTCCCCAAATTACCAGCAGTATATTTATTGGCCAAAATCCATAAAAACCAACAGAATCCCACTGGCAGACCAATTGTCTCTTCCAGGGGAAGTTGTATGGAAAATACCTCAAGGTACGTTGATTTCTTTTTACAGACATTTGTGAGGAAACTTCCATCCTATGTCAAGGACACAGGAGATTTCCTTAGATGTCTTGAAAACCTGGAGTGGAGAAGTGATTATTCGTTACTATCGTTAGATGTTATGAGTCTTTATACCTGCATCCCCCATGATCTGGGATTAAAAGCATGCAGATATTTTTTGAATGAAAGATCCATCTCGTATCTGTTTCACACAGAGATGTTGATGGAGATGATGACTTCCTGTCTTAAACAAAATTTCTTCATTTTTGACAATAAAATCTTCAAACAGACCCTCGGAACATCTATGGGGACTTGCTTTGCTCCTTGTTTTGCAGGTCTCTATTTAGGGTTCTTGGAGGAGAAGGTGGTAAGAGAATTAGACACCTTTAAAGATAAGGTAGCTATGTGGGTACGCTACATAGATGATATTTTTTGTGTATGGAAGGGAAATGAGAGTGAGGCAAATGACTTTGTGAGAAGTCTGAATGTGAATAGTTTCAACCTAGAGTTTACAAGCCAGTGGTCAAGAGAGACCATAGAGTTTCTAGATCTTACATTAACCATTCAAGAAGATCGTTTGAAAAGTTCACTATTTCGAAAAGTAACAGTTGGTAACAGCCTCCTGCATGCACGCAGTTGTCACCCAGGGTCTCTGATTAGTAGCATCCCCTTGGGAGAATTGTTACGAGCCAAACGGAACTGGTGCACACAGGAGAGCTATATCATAGAGGAACAAGTGATGACTGAGAGATTCCTCGAAAGAGGATATTCAAGATCAGTCATCAACAAAGCAAGATCAGAAGTTGATAAAAGAACCAGAGCCTCACTTTTGGAGGAGAAAGAGAACACCAAAAGTGAGTCAGAGAAGAAGATTACGTTTATCACCACGTACAATAATCAGGCCCATGAGGTTCGCAATTGTCTAAAGAAATTCTGGCCAGTCTTACAGACTGACAAAGATGTGTCTGAAAGTGTGGAAATTTTTCCACAGATTACGTTCAGAAAAGCAAAATCACTTAAAGATACACTTTGTAGAGCTGTAGAACCATCTGCCATAAGAATCTCAGGAATACAGGGATTCTACACATGTCGTAAGTGTAAAGCGTGTAAGAACAGCAAAAACCGCAAAGAGTGTAGATTATCCCCCGAATGCAAGCCCTATAAAATCACAAAACACACTTCATGCAACACGGAGTATGCAGTATACGCTCTGTTTTGCCCTTGTCAGAAAACCTACATTGGCAGTACCATACACAAGGCCAAGAAAAGGGTGTTAGAACATCTTCGTGCCATAAAGAATGGAGATAAACAATATCCTATGGCACGGCATTTTTAGACCCACCACAGTCAAAATGTTAATCTTTTGAGCTTTTGTGTGTTGGATACAGTGAAAGTTAATGAGAGAGGCGGCAACCGAGTGCAAGATCTGCGACGCCTAGAGTCAAAGTTAATAATTCAGTACAGAACCCTAGTGCCAATAGGCCATAATTGCGATGAAGAAATAGCAGTACATTTAGGCTAAGTTTAGAGCCGTTTTCAATTGGGGAATTAAGACCTCCATTGGTTGGAATTATGTTGATATATAAATGCCTCTGTAGAAGTACAGCTTTTTAAACCAGTGCACTGTGGAGTTTAGGTGAAGGGTTTTATGTAAGGAAATTAATGCATTTTATTTATTTATTTTTATTGCAGAAGATGTGTCTGCGGTCACAGTGAAGAATGCTAAAGAACGAAAATATCTATTCCAGCAATTCAGCCCACTTGGGCAGAATGTGTATCCTGTAGGGAATTTTGCTTACAGTGTTTTGTATTTCATTACTTTTAATGATTTGCGCAGAAACGTGTTCTAAGAAATGATATTTTTGCACGGAGCTTATATCATGATAAGGTGCAGTACTTTATTGTAAAAATGCCAGACGTCTAGAGCGTTATTGAGTAATGCCCACATGGGCAAAATTGATAATAGGATTATTGACCACACGCGCAGTCCACAATGATTGCCAAACTGGCCCTGTACACTTTAAGATCATGGATTTATATTGCTCATGGACGTTTTAATGGTGTATTTTATCGAAGCCCACTGAGGCATGATTGCACGCTTCTGAGCGCAACACTGTTCCCTGTTTATTGAAAGGCTTCAGTTGTCATGAGGACGTTGTAATATTTGAAACACTGTCAAGCATACAGTAATGCGATTTATGTTATTTTATTTTATTTTCATTAAGCGGGTGTTTATGGAAGGAATTTTTAATTCCGGTTTCCTTTAGCATTTTGTATAATGAAGGAATGTTTAAACACTGTGATCCGTTCACACACTGCGATCAATGTTATGTCAATTCAGAGTGAGTTAACTCATGAATTTAAGTCTGTTTTCACTGTTTATTTAAGTTTAATCACATGATTATTTAAATGTCCGGAAGTAGCTGCCACAGTACTCGTGAACAAGGGAGTGTTTCCCGAAAACGAGTCGAGTTGGTTTGCCTTTGATTAATTAAATTACCGTCTGGAAAGCATTTTTGTGTCCGCGGCTTGCTGTCTTTGAAATGAAGGTGAGACGGCGTGTGTTCGTATATATATTTATATATACATATATCTTTTAGCAATTCTCCCAGCAGGGAGAAAAATGGAGCGCACTCAATGGAGCATTTTCATAGTAGTTCTTATTTAATCCACAGGTAAATAGGCAGCATTACAGCATTAACACCTTGGTGTTAATGCTGTAATGCTGCCTATTTACCTATGGATTAAATAAGAACTACTATGAAAATGCTCCATTGAGTGCGCTCCATTTTTTCTCCCTGCTGGGAGAATTGCTAAAGGATTTAACACGGCTTGGCTCAGCCGAGGAGAACTGCACCCTCTACAACTGTATGCGCCACACTACCAGCAAAAACGAGCCCTGCTTGGAAATATATACCTATATATATATATATATATATATATATATATATATATATATATCCAACTTTCTCGCTGCTCCTTCCGAACCGCTTGAACCCATTGAAGGTGGTGCATACGCCAGCGGAGCGTGCTGGCAAAATAATACCAAAATAAATCCAAAGTAAATGCGCTCTCAGGAAATACAGCCACACAATCCGATACGGTGTAATAACCAAGTTTTAATCACAACGCGTTTCGACTGCGTCCGCAGCCTTGCTCACGTGAATAAAGTGCAACAAAATAAAAAAGTGTTAAATAACATCAGAATGGCAGTCATAGCAATGGAAAGAGGACATACCAAATTGGAAGCCAGAAGTGGCGGCCATCACACAGTGGTAAAGTAAAAAAGTGAAATAGAAATTCTAATGTAATTTACAAATGAAAATTCCATCGAGCAAATAAATATTGCACATCATACAATAAAGTAAATTGTAAATGAAACATCATAGACAATGCTTTTTTAAATTACATATGTCGGGATCAGTTCGAGATTCAAACTGATACAATGCAGCTCTGGAACATATTACAGACCCTACATGAGGTTCTTCCTCTGCCCAAATAGACGTTAGTGCATAGAAAACCTAACACAATGATTCGCACAGTGCATTATCATACCAGGGAGTAATCGTGTCCCAATACTAAACATAATCACAGGGCACACATCTGAGATCTGCACCAACGAGGTCACAGTAAATAAGTTGCAAAGTGCCCTATTTGTATAAATGACCCTCAAAAAGTGCCTGACTAGGTATGTTATGTTAGAGAGAGTTATCACTTGTCAAATGCCCTCATGTACTGATATTAGACATTTTCTTAGGGCTTACACGTAAGATCTGCACCGACAAGGTCAAAACGAATAAGTTGAAAAGTGCCCTATTTTTACAAATGACCCTCTATAAGTGCATAACTGGGTGCATATTTTAATCCAATGCTTGTACCACAAAGAATCGAGTATATATGGAATTAACAATCATACTGCAAAATGACATCACAAAGCAAATCTGTCCACTTTACCACCGGCTGGCAACTGTCCTCACAGATATTTCAAACTGATGCTGATGTGTCGATACCATGTTGTCCCAAGTGATAACGAAGAGAAGGTTAGGTGACCCGTGTAGAAATTGGGCCCCTTCCTTCCCTCCTGCAAAGAAACAAAGAAAACAATGAAAAGTGAATACTAAAATATCATACCAAGGGACCATAGTGCCAGAGTGACATTAAAATCGTTAATTTCTAATGCTTTGATTCATGGGGGATCCTGAGCTGTGGCGGCAAGAGATTACCACATAAATAACTAAGCAGAAAACAAGATATACCAAACTCAGTGATTAGGATTACAACCAAGCTATAGTCAGAAAATACTCAGATAACCCATAACCAGCACAATAAAATTATACATCAAATTCTACAGTAGACGTATATGCACACAGTCTATTGACTTTTAAGGTGGATTGCAAGTTCTTCGTCCTGATTGAGCCCCCCTGGAGTCCTAGTTTGTAAATCCACAATGTATCTAGACTCCCTCTGTCTGAGTCTGAGTACTCTATCACCACCTCTATATCCTGGCCACTGTGTGATGGCCGCCACTTCTGGCTTCCAATTTGGTATGTCCTCTTTCCATTTCTATGACTGCCATTCTGATGTTATTTAACACTTTTTTATTTTGTTGCACTTTATTCACGTGAGCAGGGCTGGGCTACGGACGCAGTCGAAACGCGTTGTGATTAAAACTTGGTTATTACACCGTATCGGATTGTGTGGCTGTATTTCCTGAGAGCGCATTTACTTTGGATTTATTTTATATATATATATAAAATAAAACATCTACAATATTTTAACATATAACATTAATAGAATGTAAAATAAATAATTTTAAATATTTAGAAATATATATAAATATCCACTTATATAAAAACACATATGTATATTTACATGTTTATGTATAAATATAAATAATATAACACTATTAGTAAAAATATATATTTTAATTTATATTACTTTTTTAATTATTGCTTATGAATTTACTACTACAAAAAGCATAAATATATACATTTATATATTTTTAAATGAAACATAAAAATATTATAACACAAGTGCTAAACATTAAACTAAATTACCAAATTACTTAAATGTAAAAAACTATGAAATGAAAAGAAATAATTCTTAAAAATATTTAACAACTTTTTATATATATATATAAATAAATATATATATATAAGCAAATAATATAAAACTAAACAAACAAACAAATAATATTGATATATATGTTACAACAATTTAAAAAATATACATTTAAATCAGAAAATAAAAGATAAACTATTCCCTTTCAAGTCTGTGCAGCAGTAGGGAAAGCGTTGGACTTCGGAGGGGTTTTTGTTACAATTCCAACTCCAGTCTGTGCAACAGTAGGGAAAGCATTGGACTTCGGTGGAGTAAAATTTACTATTCCCACTCCAGTCTGAGCAACAGTAGGGAAAGTGTTGAACTTCGAAAAGGTAAAATTTCCTAGTCCAACTCCAGTCTGTGCAACAGTAGGGAAAGCGTTGCACTTCGGAGGGGTTAAACTTACTATTCCCACTCCAGTCTGTGCAACAGTAGGGAAAGCGTTGGACTTCAGAGGGGTTCAATTGACTATTCCCACTCCAGTCTGTGCAACAGTAAAGAAAGTGTTGAACTCCAGAGGGCTTATGTTTACTATTCCCACTCCAGTCTGTGCAGAAGTAGGGATACTACTTCACTTCAAGCACATAACATAGTTTAATAGCCCTATTAGCTGACCAGAATTATAAAACTCATAATATAAACATTATATATATGTAATTAAAAAACAATTAAATAATTTACATGATTATTAAAAAATGTAATAATTAACTATGAATTAAAAAAAGTTATTAATGTACTATTTAATTCAATTCCCACACTATACTCCCACAAACCTAGCATCCCACACTTAAAATATAACTAAAATAAATAAATATAGCACAATTAACATATTTAATAATAAATTAAATAATTATTAATAAAGGAATAATTAAATGTTAATTGATTATTACTTAAATACATCACCACCCTATGCCCTTACAAGCACAGCAGCCTGCACCTAATATATAACTAAACAAAATGTAATTATTAAACAATTTACATAATTAATAATCAATTAAATAGTTAATGATAAATTACTAATACATTATTAATCAATTATTACTTAATTAACGTACCACCCTTCATCCCTACAAACCCAACAACCCACATTTAAAATATTACTTAAAATATATAATTACTCAGTTTGCATAATTATTAGTCACTAAAATAATTAATACAAAATTAAAAGTTCTTTGTTAATTAATTATACTTAATTATCTTCCCACCATGTACCCCTACATGCCTCACAGCACGCTATGACACAATAAATACTATTAACAAATAAATTAAAAAATATAAATCACTTAAAATTACAAACTATATTTAAAAATATTATCAACAATTATACAAACAATATTTAACATATAAAAATAATATGTGAACTAAAACACATAAAAATAATTAAAAAACGATATTTTTACAACTATATTATTGAAAACGATATTAACAACACAGATATTTTTGAAAACTATATTACTTACCTAAAATGTCAATATACTTGTCAACGATATTCTGCATCACAATATGTTTGTATTACGATTTTTAAAACTCAATATTTCTGTATATTGATATTTCTAAATCGATATTTTGTCCAAACAACACACTTATAGATATATTGTCGCTGGACAAGCCTGTGTCAGTCCCATAGCCACCTTGCATCAAACTAACATTCAGTAAGTTAGCTTATCCTACACTTTTTCTGATCCTGGAATCATTACTACTCAAGACAAAACGTAGGTAAATAACAAGGTTCTTGATTTCCAATCAGTCAAGAGGGAATTGTTGAAAGTTCTGAAATCTTCAGACCAGGGGTAAACTTCTGTGAACAACAAAGGAATCAGAACCATATGTATTATAGGTTAGAAACCCTGCTTAATGTACAGGTTGTTGCTGGTGTGCACCGGCACTCAATTTTGGGAATTGGGACTTTGGGAGAGGAAAACAGTGGCAAACAGAGAAAGCAAGAGTGAGATCAAGAGAAACAAAGTGTAGGGTGATGGAAGAAAGATGCAAGAGGTGGAATCAACATAAGGCAGCCTTGGTATTCTGCAACTCTGGCATTCTGTAGCGCCCTCAGCAGACTCTTAAAAATTTGGGCCACTGCAGTGTTTTTGTACGCAAACTGAGCAAATTGTAGAAACACTGACCATGTTCAGTTTTTGATTTCTTGCATTTCAGCCATTTTTCCCTCTCAAGTGGGGGCAGGATGACATCCTTCACTTGATAAAAAGTCCCTGCAAACATACACGTATTCCGTGTATTCTTGTGAATTCAACAAAGTACCAAGGAGTATAGTGTAGCACCAGTCCTGAAAATTAAAGGCTAGAGACAATGCAGATCGTCTTAAGCATACCTAGTAAAGTTGCAGAATTATTTGGTTTGTTGGGGCAGGGGATGCTTTTGAAGGCTACAGCCCAACTACGAATAATACAAGTTGAGTAGACGAGTTACTATGACATATGCACCTGATATTTTTAATGGGATGTAAATGCAAATATTTTTATTAGTTGCAACATACAGACTATGAATGTGTAGGTGTTATGATATTGTCGAAACAGACTACATTTATATTGAATTTGAGCGCCCTTAATTAAAAGTCAACCAAATATTTTTTTCATACAACATATGTGAACTATAGTTTGCAACGTGTGAAGAGTGGTAGCATTCAGCTAAGAGAAAATATGTTCCTGGTTTTTTGTTTGTGTCTCGCCCAAAGGCTGTTTTGTTTTTTTCAACAGATTATATAACGCATGTAGTTTGTAGCAGTATCCTTAGGAATAGCCAGTTACTGATTTTTCAAGACCACATCCCTGTGCTGTTCAGTGAAACACGGATTGCAAGTGTTAAATATGCATTAACAACCAGACACCTGGAATGTAACATCTGTTTGCAGTCATTACTTACATGTCGGCTTTCTCTGTTGGCAGTGGGATGTCTTCAAGCAACGTTTTTGTGGTTCTGTCACTCTGAAGACATATTTACAAGCTTCCAAGAAAAGCTAAAAATAAATGCCAAAAACGCGGCCTTGCACTAAATTTAACTTCACTACTAGTTTGTCTGCTGTGAGTTCTGGCAACAGAACTACACAGGGATTCGACAAAAAACACTTTATACGTTTGATGGGAAATTTCACGAAAATTCCGAGAACTCCTGAGTCTACAATGGAAACATGCTTCCCACTTACTTCTCAAGATTGCATTAATGCACAGCTATTGCATTAATTCCCATTAACTTAATGTACGTTTTCCCTATTGACGAATAGTTTTTTTCTGGTGCGACAAACTTGTCACCTTGCATTCACTTCTCAGCTCATTGCAGTACAAGGCATTGTTTGTGGTTCTTTAACTTAGAAACCCCTTGGTTCAATATATTCAGGGCCACTAAAACTATGCGTCAGTGGAAGACCAAATTATGTGGCAGGGTTGTGTAAAGGATACAGCAAAAAGAATCACATTATGAGGCATTTACCCAGCATCGTTTGTTTTTCATTAAGTAACAACTCTGTGGTATAGTACATTTCATACATGTTATGCACGTCTCATTAAAGGATAGTTTAGGATTCAATACATGGAAAATTAAGAGATTTAACATATTTATGATTCTTTTAATTAGTGATTGCCCTGCTAAAATAACTGCACCTGTGACACCATGTTTTATGTGAACATGAAATTGATGTACAAGTGGAAAAACATTGTGACAAAGACGGAATCATTCTCTCCGCCCTATTTTAATTGCATTGAAGTATCTAAGGTTTTTTTTTTTCCTGCTGCAGAAAAAAAGCCCTTCATACTGGTCCATTCAATAGGCTCATTTAGAGTGTATGAGCAACATTGTTACCTCCTTGATTGCTTTGTTACAGCATGCAACTGCTGATGATGAGGAGTCTGGCGCTACATAGCACCTTTTGTGAAATAATACTAATAATTTTTGATCCTCAGGTGAAGAATTTCTTTTTTTGCTAAAATCTGAAAATGAGGCTTCCAGTGATGGATTAAGTGACAAATTATGTGGCTAATATGGTTAGATTTGTTGGCGCCTTTCAACACTGTTCATCCCCTTTTGTTCTCTTACCTGGAGGTTTGCGGCATGACAAGCACCATAACTGTGTTGCAGTCACAATACCTAAAGCTTGCAAAATGCTGGCCAGCCTGAGAGGAAGGGGGACACCAGCATAGAGGTTTTCTTTCTTTCAGACTCTTTCAGTAGATACCAATCGCATGAGAGGTGTGGGTTGCGGGTTGTGCTATATCTAAGCACCCAAATCATATGTAGGCTCAGATTGCTCTTAGCACTATTTTCTTTAGAGCACACCATTTTGTTTTAGAGGAGTGTTAATGTTAGCCCACTAGCAGTCAGGTGCACTTGAAAGGCCATCTTGGCCATTTCCCCCAGTGGACCGTTTAAGCATTGACTTCCTCTCAGAAACAAAGCAGAAAATCATGACCTGAATGTAATTTTGTTTTTTACTCCTCTGCTAAGTGGTTTGATGTGATATCAGCTATATCTGGCTTTTCAGCCAACAGCATGTTACACCCTGAAGTTTGTAGTTTTGCTTTTAACACTATCTTTATGGGCTCCAAAAATTTAACATGCAAGATGATAGTTGCTAAAAAGACGGAATTGGCTAGAAATGCCACACATAACATGGAGTCATATACATAAATATATGCAAAATAAAAATAAGGAACCCGGGTGGTTCGTAAGTTTTAGGTGGAGAGCAACCCCTATATATGGAGCCCACTACAACACCACCAACACTTTAATTCTGATCATCTCAAATGTTTATTTTTGGTTTCCTAGCAGAGTTGGATAAGCACATTGCCATCCACATTGAGCTAAAGAAGCGACAAAGCATTTTGCCATTTTTGAAGCAAAGTCTTTAAGCATAGGATTAGCTACTGCTTTCCACGCTGAGTGGAAAATGGCAGAAGTCTTTTACCATTCCAGGCACAGTATTACAGCTTTAGATAGGTAAAACACCACCCAATCCAACCTTGCATGAATAAAGGCAGCTCCTGGAGATCATCAGAGAGATGCATAGGTTTGTTCAGAAACAAAGGAGTACCCAGGATAAGCCCAAGCAATGCTCTTTCAGATTTAAAGTGTCACACAAATTATGCAAAATAGAAACTGGGAACCTTGGGTAGTTTCTAAATTTTTAGGGGCAGATCAACTCCTTTAAATGGAGCACTCTACAACACCACCAACACTCTAAATATGCTCACCTCAAATGTATGCTTTACTAATGCGATGCAGCGCCCGCAACGAAATTCGTTTTATTTATTTATATGTTTACTTACCTCTAATGGGCCGTAATCCGTAGTTTACTACCCCCCACCCTGCCCCTCCTCTGCCCCACGTCAGAACTCCCACCACTGGCCGCTACTGGCAGTGTGGCGGTCTCTAAACCCGAGAAGTATACAAAGGGGGAAGGTCCAGCGTGAACGTTGTTTTGCATAGGCCTTACAGAAAAATAACAAATGTTCAATATTCTCTGGTACTTTACAACCCACCAGACACAGATTTGATATGTCTCCCTTTCCGTCCAAGAATGGGTAAACGTAGCCAACGGTAATATGCCCAATCTAAATTTGACATAAAGTGCACGTGCAGCAGGGTTGATAACCATATTCAGATATTGCTCATACTTCGGTACACATTTGAACATCAAGAAGGAATCTACCAGGGGATGCAGAAGAAAGTTTTGCGCCTAATACAAAATTCCAAAAGGACGTTTTTAGCTTATCCCGAGCACCCTAGGGTAATGCAGAGAGCTGCAGCCAAAAACATTCCAGAACCAACTTGATTAGCCAATTTTTAATATGGACAAGCCAGGGGATCTTTCCAACATGGTGGTCATCTAGTATGGTTCTGATGCAATCCCTATAGTGACCTAAATCCTCATTGGTCCAGAGCCTTATCCAATATAGGAGAGGTCTCAATATAGAAATGTCAGAAATCGATCTTAAATTTAGGTCTAATCTAATTGGCAGCGTTGGCGCACTAGTGGGGAGTCTCAAGAGGGTCTTTATGAAGACATTTAAATTTTTTCAAGGGTCTTAAAATTACACTGCCCCCTATAAATCTGCCCCATACTTAACTCCCCCACAAGCTTAAATTGGATATATCTTTTAAGTGAAGGGAGATAGCAAAAGTGGGGGATCTATTGGCAAATCTTATACTAGACCCTGCTCTTTGTTTTAGAGTCATAACACTTTTCTGTACCTGGGCTACCCATCTATGGGAGTCTTCCAAACTTGCGCCCAAATAGTAAAATTTGTGTACCATATCCAATACCTCCCCCACCTAAGAATACCTTAACCCTGGATGTTTTCCTTCTAGCACCAAAGACCATGTACTAAGAGGGTCATTACGTTGGCGGGTGGACAAAGTCCGCCCGCCACCGCAACGGCAAACGGGACCGCCCGCAAGATGTGCGGCGGTCCCGCCATGTGTATTAGGATGCCACCGCTACGGTGGCGGTGGCATCCCGTATTGTTCACATTGCGGCGGGCGGTGCTGTCAGCAGCACCCGCCGCAATGTGAAAAACGCATGTTGTGCATTTGAATGCACAACGTGACAGGCACCGCTCGGTGCCTGCCACCTTGTGCATTCAAATGTAGGGGGGTACCATAGGTACCCCCCATGTGCACCCCCCCAACCACCTGGGGGCCCACAATGGGCCCCCAAAGGCATTCTCCGCATGCCATATGGGCGGTGGCGATCCGCCCGCTATTTACCACGGCCCGCAATCCATTTCCCCCCGGTCATATTACGATGGCGGTGGGGACCCAGGCGGACGGAAAGACCGTCCGCCAGTTTTCCGCTGGTAGGCAATCCGCCCTATTGCCTACCGGGCGGAAAAGGCCTGCAATATGGTGGCGGTGCCTTGCAGGCACCGCCATCCATATTACGATGATGGCGGTCTCATGCCTTTCCATGGCGGAGACTCCGCCATGCGGAGACTCCGCCATGGAAAGGCATGCGGAGAATGCCTTTGTGGGCCTGTTGCGGGCCCCCAGGTGGTTGGGGGTGTGGGGGTGCACATGGGGGGTACCTATGGTACCCCCCTACATTTGAATGCACAAGGTGGCAGGCACCGCGCGGTGCCTGTCATGTTGTGCATTCAAATGCACAACATGCATTTTTCACATTGCGGCGGGTGCTGCTGACAGCATCACCCGCCGCAATGTGAACAATACGGGATGCCACCGCCACCGTGGTGGTGGCATTCTAATACACATGGCAGGACCGCCGCACCTCTTGCGGGCGGTCCCGTTTGCCGTTGTCCGCCCGCCATCGTAATGACCCTCTTATAGTTTTGTTATTATTGATTTCCAGGCCATGGTCTAAACAAAAAGTGTTACTTTTATCCAAAAGAATAGATGGACCACAAGGAGTCTTCAATAATAACAAAGTGTCATCTGCAAAAAGTAGAAACAGTATTTTATAATCCTTTACCTTTGGGAAGTCATTTTCACAATTTAAAAGATAGGAAATGCAGCCATTTATGTACAAAAGAAAAAGTATATGGCCTAAAATACACCCTTGTCTAACACCTCTCCTGATTAGAATGTCTTCCGTCAGTTCCTCTGCAGGGTCCCACCTAACCTTCGCAAAATGTGCAGACTATAAAGCCTGTATCAGGGACAAAAGTCCCTGCGGGACCCCGATCTTATGCATACCACCCAGAGTTTTGCCCTTGGGACAAGATCGAACGGTGCTTGCAGATCCACAAAGGCGACATACAACAACTCCCTATCAATGTCTAATATCTTCCACTTAATGGGCAGGAATTGCACAATCTGATCAATAGTACTGATGTTAGATTTGAACCCTGCCTGTAAGTGGGATGACACTTTGGCTTGTGAAATCCAGTCCCTTAGTCTAGATAAGATTTGCACGCTGTAGACTTTCTGGATATAGTCTATCAGATTTATTGGTCGGTAATTTCCTGGTGTATATTTATCATCCTTTTTATAAATAGGGATTATTTCTACTCCTTTCCAGGCTCTCAGGATAAGTGCACCAGCCATCAATGCGTCTGAAAGGCAATTTATACAGGGTCCCCAGATCTGGGTTTCATTCTTGAATAAATCTGCTGGGATTCTATCCAAGCCAGGGGCTTTGCCGGATTTTTGGGCTTGGATTGCCTCTAAAGTTTCTTTTAGGGTGAATGACTTGATCTCCTTTCCAGCAGAATCTATAGTATGCGCTGGCAAGGTCTCTAATATCCCATCTCCCAAACTTGCCTCCTCATAGAGTGTTGAGAAGTGGTTCACCCAAGCTTCGGGGGCGATATGGCAATCTGCGAGTTAAGTCTTGCGGCCGTCATGTGTAACTAAATACCAAAAGCGCTTATTGTCTCTGAGCCTGACCGCCTCTAATAAATCATCCCATATGCCAGCCTCCCTCTGGGCTTTACTAATTTTGGTAGCCATGGTATATTCCCTCCTCGTCTCAGTAATGAGTGTTCTTTGGTTACTCTTTAGGGCATTTACCAGGGTCTTCCTGGCGATTTTGAATGATTCGTAAAACCACTCATTAACTCTTGGTCTCCTGGGTCCCCTTCCACTTTTGCAGACTTTTACAAACAGGTTACCAATTTTTAAAAATAAATTATCATGCATTGTCATAATCTGCGTCGGGGATAAAGCATAGCACTCAAAAATTTGAAATTCTTCTAATACAAACTTATAACTTTTGGTTATGACCTTTTTGGATCTGGAAAGAACCTCCCAATTCACCTTGTGTTTGTTATTACTAATCACCACAGGACTATATGGTTCAAATGGGATTTGACTTTCCCTATTCCTTATCTGTGACTTATCCCAGACTAGTGTGATAGGAAAATGATCGCTATCATGGTGATCAAGTACTGTCATGTCTTTCATTTCGTGCCATGCCCAAACATCGAAACGGATGAAATCAATGTGGTTCTTATATTTGCCCCTCCTCAGCAATGTTGGCTTAGCATCCAAATCTGATGGAGAGCGACCACTGCACGTACTCAGACCAAAAGAGATCAATATTTCAACAATCTGGAGGGCAGCAGAGCTCATTTTATGTGGTTTCCTATGGACGCAAAGTCTAGGTATCTCTCTAAATTCATCCTCATCCTTAACCAATTCCAAGAATGAGTTATATGGTTCGAAAGAAGCATTACAATCTCCTGCAATGATCACAATTTGGCCCAGGCCAAAGTCTTCCAAAAATGCATTCAAGGTTGTGAGACACTGGGAGGGTTTGGAAAAAGGGTCGACTTGTTGTAAATGTTAATCAACAAATACGGAATCTCAGACTTGAGTTTTCTGCTAAGAACTAAAATGTCACAAGAGTTAATAATGATTTTCTTAATGGTACACTCAAGTGATATTTTGGACCATATAAGAAACCCCCCAGATGGCCTACCCATTACTGATGGTAGCGCTTCAATCTTATGTGTTAAGAAACCCTGCCTACGTACTTTAGTGAGTGCCCGGTCTTCTGGAAGATGCGAAAATCAAAATTATCAGTAAACAATCCCCAGTCCCCATTGTCCATTTTTGACCAAATCCCAGCAATGTTCCAGGAGATAAGATGAAGAGCAGATGCTGGATTTGTTGAATCCTGCATGGACCTCTGAGCAGACAACCTTGGCAGCAGAGAATCTGTTGTCAGATCAAAGTAATCAGTGGATACCTTGATGACTGGAGTAGGAGAGGCCTCCTCCTGCCTAGGTCCTGAGTAAAAGGCCACTCTGCGTAGTCAATGAACTTGGTCTAAAACATCAAACCGATTGAACACAGGAACACTATAAGGCTTGCCCGACCAATGGTAGTACACTTGAGCCTATTTGAGGATGCTGCAAGGGAGCCCAACCTAAACATGGTGTTGGTTTGTAAAAATATCCCAAGGGAAGTGGATCAATACTAGTTTGACCCACTCGTATGTGTGCTGCACTAGTTAACAATTTTTGGAACAAGGAGGGAGTCTTAAAATTCATAATGACACAGTCCCCCGGATGGTCTTTTCAACTCTTCCCAATTCACTGCACTCTGCGGGTAAAAAGTATATTATGAGGCAAAGAAGTAGGGAAATTCATATACTTAGAGAGCCAGTTCAGACACTTCTTAACCAAATTATCGTGTGATTCTTTCTGCTCTTCGCTCAATCCTGGTACTCCTGTCAAAATTACCACATTGGGGCAAGCTGCGTGGGGGGGTGGGGTAAGTTAATAACAGAAAGGTTCTTAGTTTCTTGCGGGGGTACGTCAGCCCCCTTGACACCAGTGATGCCCCCTGTTGACAGAGTTGCAATGGTCATTGGCCCCACTCTGAATTTACCCCTGCTTTTTTTTCTCAGTTCTGCTGATTGGTCTTTGGACATTAGCAGCTTCTTCCGCTTTACAAATGCTCATCATATCTTTCCCTAATTCTACTACTGGGTGAGCTGGTGCAAAATCTCTCCTTGGTCACTAGACTGAAGGGGAGATGGCCGGGGTTTGGCGGTATTGTTAAGTACCTGTTCAATCACTGACAATCATGCCAGAATGGGTGAAGTTCCCTTCTTAGAATCCCTTCTAGCATACCAACTAGATCCGCTACCACATCTACCACCCAACTTGGTTTTGTGCTGTGGTCCACATCACCCACAGCACAGTTGAGGTTAACAGGAGCAAGGGTGGAGAATGATGAATTAACATGAGCAATATTCTTCAGCTGTTTATTTTGGACAGCTTTCCTCGGTCTTTTGGCAGTTTCCATGCATGGTCTTGGGAAGTAGTGTCTGTTGTAGGTTATCAGATGAGTGGTCATTATCCAACACATAAGGCTCAAACTCCGGGGCACCTCCTGTTAGAGCGATCGCACGGGGGCCAGGCAGTGATTGAGCAAGATCCTTTTGGCCCAAGGAGAGTCTCTTCTCAGTTAGCTCAATTTCAGAGGCTACGACACTGATCGCCCTCTGAAGCATTAGATCTATCGAGGTTGCCCTGTTGGGGGGGTTGCTGCTGGAGCATGCCAGTCCATTGTCGCTTGCCCATGGGGTCTTTTTTGAAGAACCAACCCAAATAACGACAAGTTGTTGGCACAAGGGAAGCTCTTCAAGCAACAATGAGAGGGTGATGATGTTGGGCAAAAATAAAAGACAAAATCAATGACTAATTAAGAGAATGCCAGAAGTGTGATGATCAAATAGCAATGCAGCACTACAACACAGCTACACAACACAGCACAGCGGCAGCAACAGCACAGCAGCACAGCATCAATTAACCACTCACCTCCTCCCCTGGTCTTGATAAGCCGCCACTACTACCCACATGCAGGAGCTTGCGTTTTTCAATATAACTATGAAATACAACTGGAGGCTGCAGGGATCACTTTATGCAAAGATGACAGTTGTTTGGTTTATTAATCGAGTTAGTGGCGACGTCCAGAATCAGGACACAAGTACTGACAATCCAATCCATCCATGTAATACAACAACGATGCGGGGATCTCAAGAGCCAGAAGTCACATGCATATGACCTGAGGGCATGAGGGCCTGTGGAGCACACAGCAGCAAAAAGGAGGCAAAAGTAACCCCCCTTGCAGCCGCACCACATCTGGCACTTAATCAACCCCCCGTCGCAGTGTCGCACACCCGTACCCACTTGCCTTCACGAGTGGGCAGAGTGTAGTGGCGGCGTGGAGGCGAAGGCAAAGACAAGACAGGCAGCAGCAGCAAGATCAATGGCGACTGCAGCAACAGCTACGGCACCGGAGGACTGCCAGGAAACTTCATGAACTTCATGTATCTAGATTCGGCTCCAACCTTCCTGACATGCATTTTTACGAACTCAGAGATTTGCGCTCCAATTTTTTACTGGCAGCATAGCGCCCCTGAAGAGCACACCCTTGATTCCAGCCACTAGCTTCTTCCGATGTGAGACTTGTGTGCGGCGTGTGGGCATGGCATGAGCACGGCATAGCCTCAGGGGAGGATGTACCTGAATCCTTATTCCTGCCAAGTCACTATAGTCTCTATGTGGTGTCAGCACCTGATGTTGAGA
Organism: Calotriton arnoldi; assembly: GCA_963921515.1. NCBI lineage: Eukaryota > Metazoa > Chordata > Amphibia > Caudata > Salamandridae > Calotriton > Calotriton arnoldi. The sequence continues at coordinate 1,333,705 of CAWUFW010004472.1, read as the reverse complement.
TTCAGACTTGGTCCATATATCAATGGCACATGTCACCGGCACAATGACATCTGAAGACTCAAGAAATCAGACATGCACTTGATGCTGAGATTTACAGGGAACTTGTGCCCGTCTCCAGTGAATTGTAGGTTTATGTTGATATAGCCAAGAGATTGCAAGATATGCTCAAAACTGAGGAAAGCCAGACTATCTCATTAACTTCTGAACCACTTCATGACCATGGTTTATGTGTGTAAGACGAAGGGCCCTTAGGTTAGTCACCACCTGTTAAGCATATAGAGTGGTTAAGATTGGAGTCTTTTAAATCGAGCTTATATCTAGGGGATATTAAAGAAGCTGCAGTTTCACAATAATTTAACGGGATTCAAATCTGCAATGGAGTAATCTCAATGATGACTAGCATAGTGAGTGCATTTGTGATGGGAGATAGATACTCGCCAACAGGTGTGAGACTCTTGATATAGTGTTTCCCTCTACTGCTGTGTGCAGATGTTTTCTGGGATCTTCAATGTTTGTTGTGGTTTACTAACACTACATTCGAGGTTTTGGAATTAGCAGTGTACTCCCTAAACAATGGGCCTGGGCTTTCCGACAATGCAGGCATTGGAGCAATGTTTACATATTTTTTCATCTTTTGTCGTGATCCTTGCCTGTTCACCACTTCCGTAGGCATGGACCATCAAGTCCTCTTGTTGGGTTGGTCCACATTTTTTTCTTGTTGTACCACTATCAACTTGATATCTAACCTATGTAACTCAACCCTTTTGGTCTTTGCCATATTGATCCACCTTGGTAGCATGGGGCCAGATGTACGAAAGATTTGCGAGTTGTACACCATGTACGAAAGCCATTTGCAAACCAGAAATAGTGATGCAACCTATTTGAGACTTGCAAATTTTAGCGAGTCGGTATTTGGGAATCGCTAATACCGACTTGCAAACATGATGTGAGAGTGAGTCGCAAATAGCGAATAGTCACTATTTCTCCCGTTTGCACTTGCAATTTACCACCAATTCAAACCACGTGGTAAATGGGTGCAAACTATAAATGCAGGCCCACCATGCACCACAGCTGTCCACAATGGCTGCCTTGTACATGATAGCAAGGACAATGCACTTACTGGCTGCTCAGCAGATGAGGGGGCAGAGACAATAAAGGATTTCCAGAATCAGGCTGGCCATTTTTGACCAAACAGAGAAAGAGATATATGACAAATACAGGCTAATTAGCGCTGTCATTTTGGATGTAATTGCCCTCTTAAAGCCACACCTAGAAAGCAGGACACTGCACAGCAATTCCATCCCCTCCCATGTCCAGGCTTTGTGTTCGTTACATCTATTAGCCACTGGTAGTTATAAGGATGTGGTAGCTGTTGCAGGTGGAGTGTCACAAAGTGTACTTTCACGTTTCTTCCGCACATCTCTTTCCTCAATGCCATGCTTCTCAATATCCACCACCACATATACATGCCCAGGAATGAGGAGAAAATGTGGATTAGCAGATTTCAATTTTACCACATTGCTAAATGTTCCCAGGTCATATGTTGTATAGGCGCGAGTTATAGTTAGCTCAACTAACAATAACGGCCGAATTTTTCTAGTTTTGTTCGAGTGAAATGTCCAACTAACTATAACGTCCCTGAAATCTGTGGTTTTTTCAGTAAATTTCTAAGGTTTTTTAAATGCTAATTTCTAACTATAACGTCCCTGAAACTATATAACATGTGCCAATATGTCTCCCACCCCGTCTTGAATACCTCTTTAGGAACTTTAAAAACATGTACTCCCTTAATATACAAGTGGTTTGAAATTCCCACAACATAATCACTAATATCATATCACAATATTCAGGGAGTACCCATGACTCCTACATGTTCAGGCACAGCAGAATATACAGACAACTGGAAAGTGTGGAGTTTGATGACGCGTATTTATTAGGTTCTGACAAATAATGTAAATGCTGATATGTGAGTGCCCAATTCGCATAAAACGTATGTTGACTCACATTTATGTATGTGTTTCAGGTGACAGTGTGAATGTCCTACTTCCCTGGATCCTCACATACTACCTCTCTCCTGCTGCCCAAAATGAAAGGCGATACAACACTGTCCATCACGCAACAGGACTGTGATTGAGCGGACATTTGGACTTCTGAAACCTTGTTTTCGCTGCCTCCATAAGAGTGGGGGGGGGTCTTGCAATACAGCCCAGAAACCGCTTATAAGACGGTAGCAACGTGTGCCATTCTACACAATATTGCCTGCAGGAGAGGCCTACATATTGCGGTGTCCGAATCTGAATCAGAGGAGAAGAATCCTGGTCATCCTGTTCATCAGCCACCAGAGCAGAGCCGTGGAGGGGAGAAGGCGCAGAGACCACATTGCTACACATTTCTTCACAAGGTAAGACATTCTCAAATCCACAATACTGTTAAATAATGCCACCACACTTGATTGAATTTTCAAAGTAAAGCTACCTTTAATGGCAGGTGTCATCAAACCTTTGACAGACAAGCTGTCATTCTCAATAATTCTGATACCATGAGGTCAACATGTAGGTCTATTACCTCACCAACAACATATGGATAACAAATATTTCCACTCCCTGAGTGGCACACTTCATTTATTTTCTGGAAGTGCGTCCAGTTTGTGAAGTGCCACCATGTTGAGGTGCAGGAGTGCGACTGGTACTGCATCGCAGCACACATGCCTAAGTGGCAGAGATGCTGCTGACGCTGGACACTTCACTGTCAGGAGCCTTCTGCACTGACACCAGTAGCAATATGTGCTGTCTGGATTGCCTCCACTGCAGCTGTGATCTGTCCAAGACTACTTGAGACATCCCCAGTGAAATGGCCCATCTCCACCTGTACCATCAAAGTACTCTTGGATAGTGTAGTGGTGGCCTAAGCGAGTCTCCAAATGGCCATGGTCATTGCATCCATTCCCACAGCCCTGCTCCTCTCCCTGAGCCATTGAGTGCTCCTATCCTCTGAAATCTCAGTGCAGAGTTTCTCTATTGCACCTGTTAGTTGGTCCATTTTTGTGTCCATGCGAGCCTGATTGTCTGCCAACTGATTGGCCACTGTGCTGAACCCCACTGTTATGGACAGTTGCATTACCTGCAATTTGCGGTTAACCATCCTACTTTGTTAATGCTGCAGGTGCTGAACCTGCAGCATCGATGCCTCAAGACCACCAAACACTGCCTGTTGTTTGGCAGTTGGCTGAGACCCAGAAGCCTGCGATATGTGACGGCGCCTACGTCCATGCAGAGTAGAGCGCTGCTGTAGGGACCTAATGACTGGCTGCAGGGTTGGAGTGGGTCGCTGTATGGCATCATCACCCTCTACTGATGGTGGCTGTGGGGAGAAGGACACACTGCCAGAGTGGTCATGAGATGTAGTGGCACACTCTCAAGCACCACAGTTTCTTCTTTCTCCATCTGTGACTGTTCTTCACCCTCATCTGTTGGGTCTTCGCCAGGTGCATCTAATTGGATAATGGAGATACCATAAAGGTTTTACGTGTGAAACACATTCTCATTAGTCATACAAAGCTTAATCTACAAATTTCTGACACTGACTACACTGTTTCTGTCTATGACCCCATAATGAACCATGTGGGATATTTTGATCATGGAATAATCCCATCTCAAGGGAGAGGATGTGGCCTAGCGGCTAGTGCGGTCGACCTCGAAGCTGGGGAACCAGGTTCAAGTCTCAACAGGGACATTCAGCGTCCTGTTATTCTGGGCAAATCACTTAGGGGCCGATTACGATGTTGTTCGGAAAGGCTCCGAATGGGATTCGGAATCTCAGAATCCGATTCGGAACCTATGTTTCTGACCAAATCGAACACATATCCAACCGACCGATTACGATGCACGGAAACCATTTGGGCCGTCTGATTCGGTTCCGAAAGGCATTCGGACAGCCCGAGTCTTTCAGGGCCGAATCGTACAGCTCTATGGACACGGTTTCTGAGCGAGCGATTACGATGAACGATTCAGACAGCTGTTCCGATTCGGTCTGCCCGACTCGAAACGGCTGTTGGAATCTGATTTTGGGGGCCTGTAGCAGGCCTCCCTTTACCATGAGGTCTCCAGTTGGGGACCGTGGGGGTACCCAAGGGACCCCCCTGTTAAAAAATGCACTGTGTGGCAGGCACCATGGTGTGCCTGTCACAGGGTGCATGATTATCCCCAACCACCCCTTTTTTCAATGGGAGCCTGTGTTCTCGTTCAGAACACAGGCTCCCATTGAATTCAATGTGAGTCCAACTGAACAATGTTGTGAAGCATCGTAATTGGTTGGTCGGACTCGCAGAACCCGATTCGGTCAGAAACAATTACAAAACCCATTCGGACAGAAGAGTTTCCGAACGACATCGTAATCGGCCCCTTAATCTCTGCGTGCCTAATGAAATAATTTTCTGTCCCTCTGAAACGCAACTGGGGCTCATGTAAAGCACTCTGATACCTTTCTGGACTAGTTTGCGCTATATAAATCTCCCAAACAATAAAAAAGATATGTCTGTTTAAGTTTGTCCTACATTCATGTGGACACCAGGTTCAAGCCCAGAAATGTTGACAAAATCAAAGTTTTGCACTTACTTTGCGAGGGTACAGGCGTGTTCAGGTTGGCAAATCCTACGACAGCATCTGGCTCCAGGGTGGGTTCCACCATTGCCTTCAGTGTCGTGGGGGGGGAGGTGTAGTGGAGGGTCTGCCTCCCGTGGCATGGGACTCGCTCAGGCATATTGCAACCTTTTCCTTTGTGTGGGATGGCGATCATACCACCTTTTGCAATTCTCTTCGACAGAGTGCTGTGCCACCCCCACAACATTAATCTTCTGCTGCATCCCCTTCCATCTCTTGCGCTTCTGTGACACAGGAACGTTCATGGAAGCCCGGCCAAACAGGAGGTCGTGGTTGTTGCAACACTCCTCAGTGAGAATCTCCAGTTCCTGCTCAGAAAACTACAGTTTTCTCTTCCTCCCCACTGCCCCCTTCCCCTGCTCCTGGCTGGCCCTTCCTGGTGTTGGGTGACTGGTGATTGGATCCTCAATTCACTGCCTGTGCTCAGCAGCTCACCTACCTCTCTCTCCCTCCCTTCCTGACTGCTGATATCCTGAACTTCCTGTTCCAAGGGTCAACTCCCTGATCCAGGAAGCAGAATTGCTGTTTTTTAGGCGGTCACTATTTACGACCGCATTTGCAATTTGCGACCGAATAGGTAATAGCAAATTGTGATTTCCTATTTAGCTATGTGACTCATTTCTGAATCGTACATTTTGGCTGACCAGCGACTGTACATGCCATTTAGCGATATCTTAAATGCAATTCACAAAAGTTTGCAATTAGGAAATTGCTAAATGTATTTTTCGTACATCTTCCCCATAGTGTCTTAAATAACCCTGGGCGTAGTTCGCGAAGTAGCGCTACGCGAAGCTACGTGAAATGCACCTCGCACTACGCGAGCTCCGCGTAGCTACGCGAACTGCGTAGTGCACTGTGCAAAATGCTGTTCGCACTGATTGCACAGTGCCGGATGCTTGTTCGCACTGTGCAATCATTGAAAACGGCATCTTGCACAGTGCGAGCTGTCTTTTACTGCTGCTCGAGTAGATTTTTACTCGAGCGGCAGCTTTCTCAACGCGGACTGGTAGTTTCTCATTGCGAGCGGTCGCGAGCATGCGCAACCACTCGCAATGAGAAAACTGAACTCCCCGCGTTGAGAATCTCGCCGGGAGGTTTATTTTCCACGCTCGCGATCGGCAACTTGATGTTGCTGATCACGAACGAGGAAAAAGTCTCGCCGGGATGTCATTTTGCTTGCTCGCGGTCGCCAACTTGACGTTGAGGGCCGCGAGCAAGCTAAAAATGACTGCTGCTCTACGCTACGCTACGCGTGTTTGCACTGTGCTACGTGCAATTCGCGTAGTGCGAAGTAGCGCAAACTTCGCAAACTACGCGAGCGTAGCGTACTACGCGAGCGTAGCGTAGTGCTTTGCCCAGGCTTAGTCTTAAATGAGGTGTTAGGCAGGTCAGCTAACTGGCCCAGTAGCCATTTTGAGCACAAGCCTTTGTAAAACAGTGACTCTGGTTTTCTTCTGGCTAACCAGCCAGTCACCATCCAGTGAATGTTGTCAAATAAGGTGGTGAGTGACGTTTGCTCTGCTTCAGATATATCAGTTTATTGTCAAAGAACTGCTTGTAAAATGCTTAGTAAGCACATTTTCAGGGCATTCCTGATCAAAAGTATGCTAAATAAAAATGTGGAATTTGTCTAACAAATGAAAGGATTACATGGTTTCATTCCCTCCAGATACTATAGGTCAAAAGCCACTTTATAATGCTTATTGGGAAAAACGCCCAATTAGGACAGAAATGTTTCTGGCATTGGTTTATGGTCTCTACAGAACCGCTTAAATAGATCAAGTGGAATTGAAAGTGGAAAAACAGTTAACGCTGCGGGTCTGATCTGATCTTTCCTTCAAGCCAGTTAAAAGCAACCTAAAGTCAATATGTTTTTGCTCGAATTTTTTTTTTCTTTAGCTTTACAATAACGGGAAACTGTGTACAGCCTCACAAAACAATTGTCAAAAGAAGGCAATTAGTCTGTCTTTTATTAATCCAGATTGGTTCAACCATCTATAATAATTACTGCCATCTGTTCCAGGCAAAAACAGTGGGTAACTCCCTCAGCAGAGGTCATCAACCACTGTCAAATGTTGGGTAAGCAATCATAGGGCCATTCCAAAGGGGAGGTTGCAAAATGAGGGGAATTATATTCTGGTAACACATTCTCAACAAAGAAAACTCAATGTTGACTGATATTTTTGTTTAATAAATAACAACACTGAATTTTGAGTGTGTAATTTGTCACATGAGGTTAGATGTACCTGGTTTTATGACTTGGTGAGGCTAGATGAAGAGCTGAAAGGTGTCAACATGTAAAACATATTCTTTATTTTGACCTATCGTTTATCTAATTTCTATGAATATGCACAATGTCATGTATATGTAAACGTTTTTAATAATCATGCATAATAAATGTATCATTATTATTATTCTTTAGATGGTTTGCTTTCTCTTTTTATATCAATGTATGTGCGTAATTTTCTCACAGATTCTTTAAAATGTTATGACAGTTCAACTGTTGTAATGTTTCCAGTTGCGTACTAACGCTAGAACTTTAAAGCACCCCTCTGAGCACAAAACAACCAATTTATATATATATATTGTTGCAAAATCCGGCATGGACAGCGGTCAAGATCGGCACAGCCAGCGGCCAGGGAGAATGGGCGTAACATCACACTCCGATGGGAGTGGACTGCCGTAGATATAATCAGGCCCCCAGGTGTAACATCATCACGGAAGTGGAACAGGCACTGAAGAAAGCCGTCAGGCTGAAACGCGTCTGCCCAGCATTTCACAGATGCAGCAAACCTCATGCTTTGCGCTGAAGATTTGGCAAATAAAGTTATCTTCCTTTTCACCGAGCAAGTGTCGGCCCCCTCTTTGTGGTGAGTGGGATTGGACTTCATATATATATATATATATATATTCACTGAAAAAACCACATGTTATAGTTAGTTGGCCATTTCACTCGTACAAAACCAGAGACGTTCGGCCATTTTAGATGTCGTCAGTGATGTCATCAGTGATGTCACTGACCATGTCATGAATGATGTAATATGGGACGTCATCAGCAGTGCATGGTGGGGGGCGCGAGCTATAGGTAGCTCAACTAACTATAACGGCCGAATTTCTCTAGTTTTGTATGAGTGAAATGTCCAACTAACTATAACGTCCCTGAAATCTGTGTTTTTTTCAGTGAATTTCTAAGGTTTTTTAAATGCTAATTTCTAACTATAACGTCCCTGAAACCTTTGGTTTTTTCAGTGAATTTCAAAGATTTTTTAAATGCTAATTTCTAACTATAACGTCCCTGAAATCTATGGTTTTTTCAGTGAATTTCAAAGGTTTTTTAAATGCTAATTTCTAACTATGCCTACAGAGGTAGGACATGTGCAGAATGAGGAAGAAAAGCGCAGAGAGAAGCAAGAGAAATGCAGAAAGAGGCAACAGAAGTCCAGAAAGACGAAGAAAGGTGCAGAAAGAAGCAAGAGATATGCAGAAAGAACCAACAGAGGTGCAGAAAGATACCTTGTTGCAAAGTCATCCTGTGCCCCCAACTTTTTGCTGACTGGTACTGGTGGTAACTGACTCTGACTAACCAGGCCCGGAGCCAGTGCTATGCTGAAAGACACTTAGAATACAGTGAAAACACTAGGGTAATCTATGGGTTGGGGTACCCCTGTGATTGGCATGACCTCCCCTGTAAGGCCCTAGTACATAATAGGGCAGGGGGATTAAAACTACCTCGAAGTCAGAGGTGCAGAAAGAGGCAAGAGAAGTGCAGAAAGAAGCAACAGAGGTGCCGAAAGAGGCAAGAGAGGTGCAGAAAGAAGCAAGTGAAGTGCAGAAAGAGGCAACAGAGGTGCAGAAAGACACAAGAGAGGTGCAGAAACAAGCAAGAGAAGTGAAGAAAGAGGCAAGATAATTGCTGAAAGAAGCAACAGAGGTGTAGAAAGAAGCAAGAGAAGTGCAGAAAGAGGCAAGTGAGGTGCAGAAAGAAGCAAGTGCAGAAAGAACCAACGGAGGTGCAAAAAGAGGCAAGAGGGGTGCAGAAAGAGGTAGGAGAGGTGCACAAAGAGGCAAGAGAGGTACAGAAAGAGGCAGGAGGGGTGCAGAAAGAAGAGAAGTGCAGAAAGGGGCAAGAGAATTGCTGAAAGAAGCAACAGAGGTGTAGAAAGAAGCAAGAGAAGTGCCGAAAGAGGCAGGTGAGGTGCAGAAAGAAGCAAGAGCTGTGCAGAAAGAACCAACAGAGGTGCAAAAAGAGGCAAGAGGGGTGCAGAAAAAGGTAAGAGGGGTGCACAAAGAGGCAAGAGAGGTACAGCAAGGAGCAGGAGGGGTGCAGAACTAAGGAAGAGAATTGCAGAAAGAAGCAACAGAGGTGCAGAAACAAGCAGGAAAGGTGCAGAAAGAGGGAACAGGGGTACAGAAAGGGGCAAGAGGGGTGCAGAAAGAGAAAAGTGGGGTGCAGGAAGAGGCAAGAGGGGTGCAGAAAGTTGCAAGAGAGGTGTAGAAACAAGCAAGAGAAGTGCAGAAAGAGGCAAGAGAATTGCTGAAAGAAGCAACAGAGGTGTAGAAAGAAGCAAGAGAAGTGCAGAAAGAGGCAAGTGAGGTGCAGAAAGAGGCAGGAGAGATGCAGAAAATGGCAAGAGAACTGCAGAAAGAGGCAAGAGGGATGCAGAAAGAGAAAAGAGGGGTGCAGAAAGAGGCAAGAGGGGTGCGGAAAGACGCAAGAGAGGTGCAGAAACAAGCAAGAGAAGTGCAGAAAGAAGCAAGAGTGGGGCAGAAAGAGGGAAGACGAGTGCAGAAAGAGACAACAGAGGTGCAGAAAGAAGCAAGAGAGGTGCAGAAAGAGGCAAAAGAAGTGCAGAAAGAAGCAACAGAAGTGCAGAAAGAAGCAACAGAGGTACAGGAAGAGGCAAGAGAGGTGTAGAAAGAGGGCGGAGGGGTGCAAAAAGAGGCAAGAGGGGTACAGAAAGACGCAAGAGAGGTGCAGAAACAAGCAAGAGAAGTGCAGAAAGAGGCAAGAGAATTGCTGAAAGAAGCAACAGAGGTGTAGAAAGAAGCAAGAGAGGTGCAGAAAGAAGCAAGAGAAGTGCAGAAAGAAGCAAGAGTGGTGCAGAAAGAGGGAAGACGAGTGCAGAAAGAGACAACAGAGGTGCAGAAAGAAGCAAGAGAGGTGCAGAAAGAGGCAAAAGAAGTGCAGAAAGAAGCAACAGAAGTGCAGAAAGAAGCAACAGAGGTACAGAAAGAAGCAACAGAGGTACAGAAAGAGGCAAGAGAGGTGTAGAAAGAGGGAGGAGGGGTGCAAAAAGAGGCAAGAGGGGTGCAGAAAGACGCAAGAGAGGTGCAGAAAGAAGCAAGAGAATTGCTGAAAGAAGCAACAGAGATGTAGAAAGAAGCAAGAGAGGTGCAGAAAGAAGCAAGAGAAGTGCAGAAAGAAGCAAGAGAGGTGCAGAAAGAGGGAAGACGAGTGCAGAAAGAGACAACAGGGGTGCAGAAAGAAGCAAGAGAAGTGCAGAAAGAAGCAAGAGTGGTGCAGAAAGAGGGAAGAGGAGTGCAGAAAGAGACAACAGAGGTGCAGAAAGAAGCAAGAGAGGTGCAGAAAGAGGCAAAAGAAGTGCAGAAAGAAGCAACAGAAGTGCAGAAAGAAGCAACAGAAGTCCAGAAAGAAGCAACAGAGGTGCAGAAAGAGGGAGGAGGGTTGCAAAAAGAGGCAAGATGGGTACATAAAGAAGCAAAAGAGGTACAGAAAGAGGCAAGACATGTGCAGAAAGAAGCAACAGAGGTGCAGAAGGAGGCAAAAGAATTGAAGAAAGAGGCAAGAGAATTGCAGAAACAGGCAAAAGGGGTGCAGAAAGAGGGAACAGGTGTGTAGACAGAGGCAAGAGAGGTGCAGAAAGACGGGAGAGGGGTGGTGAAAGAGGCAAGAGGGATGCATAAATTTGCAACAGACGTGCAGAAAGAAGCAAGAGCAATGCAGAATGAACCAACAGAGGTGCAGAAAGAGGCAAGAGTGGTACTGAAAGAGGTAAAAGAAGTGCAGAAAGAAGCCAAAGAAGTGCAGAAAGAGGCTAGAGAACAGCAGAAAAAGAAAAGAGAGGTGCACAAAGAGGCAAGAGGGGTACAGAAAGAGGCAAGAGGGGTGCAGAAACAAGCAAGAGAAGTGCAGAAAGAAGCAACAGAGGTGCTGAAAGAGGCAAGTGTGATAGAGAAAGAGGATCGAGAAGTGCAGAAAGAGGCAAGAGAAGTGCAGAAAGAGGCAAGAGAGGTGCAGAACGAAGAGAGTGAGGTGCAGAAAGAGGCAAGTGATGTGCAGAAAGAAGCAAGAGAGGAACAGAAAGAGGCAAGGGAAGTACAGAAACAGGCAGGAGAAATGCACAAAGAGTCAAGAGAGGAGCAGAAAGAGGCAAGGGAGGTGTAGAAAGAAGCAAGAGGAGTGCAGAAAGAGAAAAGTGAGGTGCAGAAAGAGGCAAGAGAGGTGCAGAAAGACGCAAGAGGGGTGCAGAAAGAGGAAAGAGATCTGCAGAAAGAAGCAAAAGAGGTGCAGAAAGAGGCAAGGGAACTGCAGAAAAAGGTAAGAGAGGTGCAGAAAGAAGAAGGAGAGGTGCACAAAGACGCAAGAAGGGTACAGAAAGAGGGAAGAGGGGTGCAGAAAGAAGCAACAGAGGTGCTGAAAGAGGCAAGAGGGGTGCAGAAAGAGGCAAGAGAAGTGCAGAAAGAAGCAACAGAGGTGCAGAAAGAAGCAAAAGGGGTGCAGAAAGAGGCAAGACAAGTGCAGAAAGAACCAACAGAGGTGCAGAAGGAGGCAAAAGAGCTGCAGTAAAAAGCAAAAGAGTTGCAGAAACAGGCAAAAGGGGGACAGAAAGAGGGAACAGGTGTGCAGACAGAGGCAAGAGAGGTGCAGAAAGACAGAAGAACGGTGCTGAAAGAGGCAAGAGTGATGCATAAATTTGCAACAGACGTGCAGAAAGAAGCAAGAGCAATGCAGAATGAACCAACAGAGGTGCAGAAAGAGGCAAGAGTGGTACTAAAAGAGGCAAAAGAAGTGCAGAAAGAGGCTAGAGAACAGCAGAAAAAGAAAAGAGAGGTGCACAAAGAGGCAAGAGGGGTACAGAAAGAGGCAAGAGGGGTGCAGAAAGAAGCAAGAGAAGTGCAGAAAGAAGCAACAGAGGTGCTGAAAGAGGCAAGTGAGGTAGAGAAAGAGGATCGAGAAGTGCAGAAAGAGGCAAGAGAAGTGCAGAAAGAGGCAAGAGAGGTGCAGAACGAAGAGAGTGAGGTGCAGAAAGAGGCAAGTGATGTGCAGAAAGAGGCAAGAGAGGAACAGAAAGAGGCAAGGGAAGTACAGAAACAGGCACGAGAAATGCACAAAGAGTCAAGAGAGGAGCAGAAAGAGGCAAGGGAGGTGTAGAAAGAAGCAAGAGAGGTGCAGAAAGAGGCAAGAGGGGTGCAGAAAGAGGAAAGAGATCTGCAGAAAGAAGCAAAAGAGGTGCAGAAAGAGGCAAGGGAACTGCAGAAAAAGGTAAGAGAGGTGCAGAAAGAAGAAGAGAGGTGCACAAAGACGCAAGAAGGGTACAGAAAGAGGGAAGAGGGGTGCAGAAAGAAGCAACAGAGGTGCTGAAAGAGGCAAGAGGGGTGCAGAAAGAGACAAGAGAAGTGCAGAAAGAAGCAACAGAGGTGCAGAAGGAGGCAAAAGAGCTGCAGTAAAAGCAAAAGAGTTGCAGAAACAGGCAAAAGGGGGACAGAAAGAGGGAACATGTGTGCAGACAGAGGCAAGAGAGGTGCAGAAAGACAGAAGAACGGTGCTGAAAGAGGCAAGAGGGATGCATAAATTTGCAACAGAGGTGCAGAAAGAAGCAGGAGCAGTGCAGAATGAACCAACAGAGGTGCAGAGAGAGGCAAGAGTGGTACTGAAAGAGGCAAAAGAAGTGCATAAAGAAGCCAAAGAGGTGCAGAAAGAAGCAAGAGAACAGCATAAAAAGGAAAGAGGGGTGCAGAAAGAGGAAGGAGAGGTGCACAAAGAGGGAAGAGGGGTACAGAAAGAGGCAAGAGGGGTGCAGAAAGAAGCAAGAGAAGTGCAGAAAGAAGCAACAGAGGTGCTGAAAGAGGCAAGAGAGGTAGAGAAAGAGGCTCGAGGAGTGCAGAAAGAGGCAAGAGAAGTGCAGAAAGAGGCAAGAGAGGTGCAGAACGAAGAGAGTGAGGTGAAGAAAGAGGCAAGTGAGGTGCAGAAATAGGCAAGGGAGGTACAGAAAGAGGCAAGGGAAGTGCAGAAACAGGCAAGAGAAATGCACAAAGAGGCAAGAGAGGAGCAGAAAGAGGCAAGGGAGGTGTAGAAAGAAGCAAGAGGAGTGCAGAAAGAGAAAAGTGAGGTGCAGAAAGAGGCAAGAGAGGTGCAGAAAGAGGCAAGAGGGGTGCAGAAAGAGGAAAGAGATCTGCAGAAAGAAGCAAAAGAGGTGCAGAAAGCAAGGGAACTGCACAAAAAGGTAAGAGAGGTGCAAAAAGAGGAAGGAGAGGTGCACAAAGACGCAAGAAGGGTACAGAAAGAGGGAAGAGGGGTGCAGAAAGAAGCAACAGAAGTGCAGAAAGAAGCAACAGAGGTGCTGAAAGAGGCAAGAGGGGTGCAGAAAGAGGCATGAGAAGTGCAGAAAGAATCAACAGAGGTGCAGAAAGAAGCAAGAGGGGTGCAGAAAGAGGCAAGACAAGTGCAGAAAGAACAGAGGTGCAGAAGGAGGCAAAAGAGCTGCAGTAAGAAGCAAAAGAGTTGCAGAAACAGGCAAAAGGGGGACAGAAAGAGGGAACAGGTATGCAGACAGAGGCAAGAGAGGTGCAGAAAGACGGAAGAGTGGTGCTGAAAGAGGCAAGAGGGATGCATAAATTTGCAACAGAGGTGCAGAAAGAAGCAGGAGCAGTGCAGAATGAACCAACAGAGGTGCAGAAAAAGGCAAGAGTGGTACTGAAAGAGGCAAAAGAAGTGCATAAAGAAGCCAAAGAGGTGCAGAAAGAGGCAAGAGAACAGCATAAAAATGAAAGAGGGGTGCAGAAAGAGGAAGGAGAGGTGCACAAAGAGGCAAGAGGGGTACAGAAAGAGGGAAGAGGGGTGCAGAAAGAAGCAATAGAAGTGCAGAAAGAAGCAACAGAGGTGCTGAAAGAGGCAAGAGAGGTACAGAAAGAGGCAAGGGAAGTGCAGAAACAGGCAAGAGAAATGCACAAAGAGGCAAGAGAGGAGCAGAAAGAGGCAAGAGAGGTGTAGAAAGAAGCAAGAGAAGTGCAGAAAGAGGCAAGTGAGGTGCAGAAAGAAGCAACAGACGTGCAGAATGAAGCAACAGAGATACAGAAAGAGGCAAATGAGGTAGAGAAAGAGGATCGAGAAGTGCAGAAAGAGGCAAGAGAGGAACAGAAAGAGGCAAGGAAAGTGCAGAAACAGGCACAAAAAATGCACAAAGAGGCAAGAGAGGGGCAGAAAGAGGCAAGAGAGGTCTAGAAAGAGGCAAGACAAGTGCAGAAAGAAGCAACAGAGGTGCAGAAGGAGGCAAAAGAACTGCAGATAGAAGCAAAAGAGTTGCAGAAACAGGCAAAAGGGGGACAGAAAGAGGGAACAGGTGTGCAGACAGAGGCAAGAGAGGTGCAGAAAGACGGAAGAGCAGTGCTGAAAGAGGCAAGATGGATGCATAAATTTGCAACAGAGGTGCAGAAAGAAGCAGGAGCAGTGCAGAATGAACCAACAGAGGTGCAGAAAGAGGCAAGAGTGGTACTGAAAGAGGCAAAAGAAGTGCAGAAAGAAGCCAAAGAGGTGCAGAAAGAGCCAAGAGAACAGCAGAAAAAGGCAAGAGAGGTGCAGAAAGAGGAAGGAGAGGTGCACAAAGAGGCAAGAGGGGTACAGAAAGAGAGAAGAGGGGTGCAGAAAGAAGCAAGAGAAGTGCAGAAAGAAGCAACAGAGGTGCTGAAAGAGGCACGAGAGGTAGAGAAAGAGGCTCGAGAAGTGCAGAAAGAGGCAAGAGAAGTGCAGAAAGAGGCAAGAGAAGTGCAGAACGAAGAGAGTAAGGTGCAGAAAGAGGCAAGTGAGGTACAGAAATAGGCAAGAGAGGTACAGAAAGAGGCAAGGGAAGTGCAGAAACAGGCAAGAGAAATGCACAAAGAGGCAAGAGAGGAGCAGAAAGAGGCAAGAGAGGTGTAGAAAGAAGCAAGAGAAGTGCAGAAAGAGGCAAGTGAGGTGCAGAAAGAAGCAACAGAAGTGCAGAATGAAGCAACAGAGGGACAGAAAGTGGCAAGTGAGGTAGAGAAAGAGGATCGAGAAGTGCAGAAAGAGGCAAAAGAAGTACAGAAAGAGGCAAGAGAGGTGCAGAACGAAGAGAGTGAAGTGCAGGAAGAGGCAAGTGATGTGCAGAAAGAGGCAAGAGAGGAACAGAAAGAGGCAAGGGAAGTGCAGAAACAGGCATGAGAAATGCACAAAGAGGCAAGAGAGGAGCAGAAAGAGGCAAGAGAGGTAGAGAAAGAGGATCGAGAAGTGCAGAAAGAGGCAAAAGAAGTACAGAAAGAGGCAAGAGAGGTGCAGAACGAAGAGAGTGAAGTGCAGGAAGAGGCAAGTGATGTGCAGAAAGAGGCAAGAGAGGAACAGAAAGAGGCAAGGGAAGTGCAGAAACAGGCATGAGAAATGCACAAAGAGGCAAGAGAGGAGCAGAAAGAGGCAAGAGAGGTGTAGAAAGAAGCAAGAGAAGTGCAGAAAGAGGCAAGTGAGGTGCAGAAAGGGGCAATAGAGGTACAGAAAGAGGCAATAGAGGTGCAGAAAGAGACAAGAGATCTGCAGAAAGAAGCAAAAGAGGTGCAGAAAGAGGCAAGAGAACTGCAGAAAAAGGAAAGAGAGGTGCAGAAAGAGGAAGGAGAGGTGCACAAAGATGCAAGAAGGGTACAGAAAGAGGCACGAGGGGTGCATAAAGAAGCAACAGAAGTACAGAAAGAAGCAACAAAGGTGCTGAAAGAGGCAAGAGGGATGCAGAAAGAGGCAAGAGAAGTGCAGAAAGAAGCAACAGAGGTGCTGAAAGAGGCAAGAGAGGTAGAGAAAGAGGCTCGAGGAGTGCAGAAAGAGGCAAGAGAAGTGCAGAAAGAGGCAAGAGAGGTGCAGAACGAAGAGAGTGAGGTGCAGAAAGAGGCAAGTGAGGTGCAGAAATAGGCAAGAGAGGTACAGAAAGAGGCAAGGGAAGTGCAGAAACAGGCAAGAGAAATGCACAAAGAGGCAAGAGAGGAGCAGAAAGAGGCAAGGGAGGTGTAAAAAGAAGCAAGAGGAGTGCAGAAAGAGAAAAGTGAGGTGCAGAAAGAGGCAAGAGAGGTGCAGAAAGAGGCAAGAGGGGTGCAGAAAGAGGAAAGAGATCTGCAGAAAGAAGCAAAAGAGGGGCAGAAAGCAGCAAGGGAACTGCACAAAAAGGTAAGAGAGGTGCAAAAAGAGGAAGGAGAGGTGCACAAAGACGCAAGAAGGGTATAGAAAGAGGGAAGAGGGGTGCAGAAAGAAGCAACAGAAGTGCAGAAAGAATCAACAGAGGTGCAGAAAGAAGCAAAAGGGGTGCAGAAAGAGGCAAGACAAGTGCAGAAAGAACAGAGGTGCAGAAAAAGGCAAGAGTGTTACTGAAAGAGGCAAAAGAAGTGCATAAAGAAGCCAAAGAGGTGCAGAAAGAGGCAAGAGAACAGCATAAAAAGGAAAGAGGGGTGCAGAAAGAGGAAGGAGAGGTGCACAAAGAGGCAAGAGGGGTACAGAAAGAGACAAGAGGGGTGCAGAAAGAAGCAAGAGAATTGCAGAAAGAAGCACCAGAGGTGCTGAAAGAGGCAAGAGAGGTAGAGAAAGAGGCTCGAGAAGTGCAGAAAGAGGCAAGAGAAGTGCAGAAAGAGGCAAGAGAAGTGCAGAAAGAGGCAATAGAGGTGCAGAACGAAGAGAGTGAGGTGCATAAAGAGGCAAGTGAGGTGCAGAAATAGGCAAGAGAGGTACAGAAAGAGGCAAGGGAAGTGCAGAAACAGGCAAGAGAAATGCACAAAGAGGCAAGAGAGGAGCAGAAAGAGGCAAGAGAGGTGTAGAAAGAAGCAAGAGAAGTGCAGAAAGAGGCAAGTGAGGTGCAGAAAGAAGCAACAGAAGTGCAGAATGAAGCAACAGAGGTACAGAAAGAGGCAAATGAGGTAGAGAAAGAGGATCGAGAAGTGCAGAAAGAGGCAAGAGAAGTACAGAAAGAGGCAAGAGAGGTGCAGAACGAAGAGAGTGAGGTGCAGGAAGAGGCAAGTGATGTGCAGAAAGAGGCAAGAGAGGAACAGGAAGAGGCAAGGAAAGTGCAGAAACAGGCACAAAAAATGCACAAAGAGGCAAGAGAGGAGCAGAAAGAGGCAAGAGAGGTGTAGAAAGAGGCAAGACAAGTGCAGAAAGAAGCAACAGAGGTGCAGAAGGAGGCAAAAGAACTGCAGATAGAAGCAAAAAGAGTTGCAGAAACAGGCAAGAGAGGGACAGAAAGAGGGAACAGGTGTGCAGACAGAGGCAAGAGAGGTGCAGAAAGATGGAATAGCAGTGCTGAAAGAGGCAAGAGGGATGCATAAATTTGCAACAGAGCTGCAGAAAGAAGCAGGAGCAGTGCAGAATGAACCAACAGAGGTGCAGAAAGAGGCAAGAGTGGTACTGAAAGAGGCAAAAGAAGTGCAGAAAGAAGCCAAAGAGGTGCAGAAAGAGCCAAGAGAACAGCAGAAAAGGCAAGAGAGGTGCAGAAAGAGGAAGGAGAGGTGCACAAAGAGGCAAGAGGGGTACAGAAAGAGAGAAGAGGGGTGCAGAAAGAAGCAAGAGAAGTGCAGAAAGAAGCAACAGAGGTGCTGAAAGAGGCAAGAGAGGTAGAGAAAGAGGCACGAGAAGTGCAGAAAGAGGCAAGAGAAGTGCAGAAAGAGGCAAGAGAAGTGCAGAAAGAAGAGAGTAGAGGTGCAGAAAGAGGCAAGTAGAGGTACAGAAATAGGCAAGAGAGGTACAGAAAGAGGCAACGAGAAGTGCAGAAACAGGCAAGAGAAATGCACAAAGAGGCAAGAGAGGAGCAGAAAGAGGCAAGAGAGGTGCAGAAAGAAGCAAGAGAAGTGCAGAAAGAGGCAAGAGAGGTGCAGAAAGAAGCAACAGAAGTGCAGAATGAAGCAACAGAGGTACAGAAAGAGGCAAGTGAGGTAGAGAAAGAGGATCGAGAGGTGCAGAAAGAGGCAAAAGAAGTGCAGAAAGAGGCAAGAGAGGTGCAGAACGAAGCAGAGAGAAGTGCAGGAAGAGGCAAGAGATGGTGCAGAAAGAGGCAAGAGAGGAACAGAAAGAGGCAAGGGAAGTGGAGAAACAGGCACGAGAAGTGCAGAAAGAGGCAAGAGAGGTGCAGAAAGAGGCAAGAGAGGTGCAGAAAGAAGCAAAGAGAAGTGCAGAAAGAGGCAAGTGAGGTGCAGAAAGGGGCAATAGAGGTACAGAAAGAGGCAAGAGAGGTGCAGAAAGAGAAAAGAGATCTGCAGAAAGAAGCAATTGAGGTGCAGAAAGAGGCAAGAGAACTGCAGAAAAAGGAAAGAGAGGTGCAGAAAGAGGAAGGAGAGGTGCACAAAGATGCAAGAAGGGTACAGAAAGAGGCACGAGAGGTGCATAAAGAAGCAAGAGAAGTACAGAAAGAAGCAACAGAGGTGCAGAAAGAGGCAAGAGGGATGCAGAAAGAGGCAAGAGAAGTGCAGAAAGAAGCAACAGAGGTGCTAGAAAGAGGCAAGAGAGGTAGCAGAAAGAGGCTCGAGAAGTGCAGAAAGAGGCAAGAGAAGTGCAGAAAGAGGCAAGAGAAGTGCAGAATGAAGAGAGTAAGGTGCAGAAAGAGGCAAGTGAGGTACAGAAATAGGCAAGAGAGGTACAGAAAGAGGCACGAGAAGTGCAGAAACAGGCAAGAGAAATGCACAAAGAGGCAAGAGAGGAGCAGAAAGAGGCAAGAGAGGTGCAGAAAGAAGCAAGAGAAGTGCAGAAAGAGGCAAGTGAGGTGCAGAAAGAAGCAACAGAAGTGCAGAAATGAAGCAACAGAGGTACAGAAAGAGGCAAGTGAGGTAGCAGAAAGAGGATCGAGAAGTGCAGAAAGAGGCAAGAGAAGTACAGAAAGAGGCAAGAGAGGTGCAGAACGAAGAGAGTGAAGTGCAGGAAGAGGCAAGTGATGTGCAGAAAGAGGCAAGAGAGGAACAGAAAGAGGCAAGGGAAGTGGAGAAACAGGCACGAGAAATGCACAAAGAGGCAAGAGAGGAGCAGAAAGAGGCAAGAGAGGTGTAGAAAGAAGAAAGAGAAGTGCAGAAAGAGGCAAGTGAGGTGCAGAAAGGGGCAATAGAGGTACAGAAAGAGGCAAGAGAGGTGCAGAAAGAGAAAAGAGATCTGCAGAAAGAAGCAAAAGAGGTGCTGAAAGAGGCAAGAGAACTGCAGAAAAAGGAAAGAGAGGTGCAGAAAGAGGAAGGAGAGGTGCACAAAGATGCAAGAAGGGTACAGAAAGAGGCACGAGGGGTGCATAAAGAAGCAACAGAAGTACAGAAAGAAGCAACAAAGGTGCTGAAAGAGGCAAGAGGGATGCAGAAAGAGGCAAGAGAAGTGCAGAAAGAAGCAACAGAGGTGCAGAAAGAAGCAAAAGGGGTGCAGAAAGAGGCTAGAGGGGTGCAGAAAGAGGCAAGACAAGTACAGAAAGAAGCAACAGAGGTGCAGAAGGAGGCAAAAGAACTGCAGAAAGAATCAAAAGAGTTGCAGAAACAGGCAAAAGGGGGGCAGAAAGAGGGAACAGGTGTGCAGACAAAGGCAAGAGAGGAGCAGAAAGACAGACGAGGAGTGCTGAAAGAGGCAAGAAGGATGCATAAATTTGCAACAGAGGTGCAGAAAGAAGCAAGAGCAGTGCAGAATGAACCAACAGGGGTGCAGAAAGAGGCAAGAGTGGTACTGAAAGAGGCAAGAGAAGTGCAGAAAGAAGCCAAAGAGGTGCAGAAAGAGGCAAGAGAACAGCAGAAAAAGAAAAGAGAGGTGCAGAAAGAGGAAGGAGAGGTGCACAAAGAGGCAAGAGGGGTACAGAAAGAGGCAAGAGGGGTGCAGAAAGAAGCAAGAGAAGTGCAGAAAGAAGCAACAGAGGTGCTGAAAGAGGCAAGAGAGGTAGAGAAAGAGGCTCGAGAAGTGCAGAAAGAGGTAAGAGAAGTGCAGAAAGAGGCAAGAGAGGTGCAGAAGGAAGAGAGTGAGGTGCAGAAAGAGGCAAGTGAGGTGCAGAAATGGACGAGAGGTACAGAAAAAGGCAAGGGAACTGCAGAAACAGGCAAGAGAAATGCACAAAGAGGCAAGAGAAGAGCGGAAAGAGGCAAGAGAGGTGTAGAAAGAAGCAAGAGAAGTGCAGAAAGAGGCAAGTGAGGTGCAGAAAGAAGCAACAGAAGTTCAGAAAGAAGCAACAGAGGTGCAGAAAGAGGAAGAGAGGGGTGCAGAAAGAGGCAAGAGAGGTGCAGAAAAGACACAAGAGAGGTGCAGAAACAAGCAAGCAGAAGTGCAAAAAGAGGCAAGAGAATTGCAGAAAGAAGCGAGAGGTATAGAAAGAAGCAAGAGAGGTACAGAAAGAAGCAAGAGAAGTGCAGAAAGAAGCAAGAGAGGTGCAGAAAGAGGGAAGATGAGTGCAGAAAGAGACAACAGGGGTGCAGAAAGAAGCAAGAGAGGTGCAGAAAGAGGTAAAAGAAGTGCAGAAAGAAGCAACAGCAGTGCAGAAAGAAGCTACAGAGGTACAGAAAGAGACGAGAGGTGCAGAAAGAGGGAGGAGGGGTGCAAAAAGAGGCAAGATGGGTGCATAAAGAAGCAATAGAGGTACAGAAAGAAGCAGGAGAAGAGAAGAAAGAAGCAACAGGGGTTCAGAAAGAGGCTAAAGGGTTGCAGAAAGAGGCAAGAGAGTTGCAGAAACAGGCGAGAGAGGTGCAGAAAGAGTGAACAGAGTGTGCAGACAGAGGCAAGAGAGGTGCAGAAAGACTGGCAGAGAGGTGCTGAAAGAGGCAAGAGGGATGCATAATGTTGCAATAGACGTGCAAAAAGAATCAAGGGCAGTGCGGAATGAACCAATAGAGGTGCAGAAAGAGGCAAGAGTTGTACTGAAAGAGGCAAAAGAGGTGCAGAAAGAAGCCAAAGAGGTGCAGAAAAGAGGCAAGAGCACAGAGCAGAAAGAGGCAAGAGAGGTGCAGAAAGAGGAAGGAGAGGTGCACAAAGAGGCAAGAGGGGTACAGAAAGAGGCAAGAGGGCTAAAGAAAGAAGCAAGAGAAGTGCAGAAAGAAGCAACAGAGGTGCTGAAAGAGGCAAGAGAGGCAGAGAAAGAGGCTTGAGAAGGGCAGAAAGAGGCAAGAGAAGTGCAGAAAGAGGTAAGAGAGGTGCAGAACAAAGAGAGTGAGGTGCAGAAAGAGGCAAGTGACTTGCAGAAAGAGGCAAGAAAGGAACAGAAAGAGGCAAGGGAAGTGCAGAAACAGGCACGAGAAATGCACAAAGAGGCAAGAGAGAGCAGAAAGAGGCAAGAGAGGAGCAGAAAGAGGCAAGAGAGGAGCAGAAAGAGGCAAGAGAGGTATAGAAAGAAGCAAGAGATCTACAGAAAGAAGCAAAAGAGGTGCAGTACTAGGCAAGAGAACTGCAGAAAAAGGTAAGAAAGGTGCAGAAAGAGGAAGGAGAGGTGCACAAAGACGCAAGAAGAGTACAGAAAGAGGCAAGAGGGGTGCAGAAAGAGGCAAGAGAAGTGCAGAAAGAAGCAACAGAGGTGCAGAAAGAAGCAAAAGGGGTACAGAAAGAGGCTAGAGGGGTGCAGAAAGAGGCAAGACAAGTGCAGAAAGAAGCAACAGAGGTGCAGAAGGAGGCAAAAGAACTGCAGAAAGAAGCAAAAGAGTTGCAGAAACAGGCAAAAGAGGTGCAGAAAGAGGGAACAGGTGTGCAGACAGAGGCAAGAGAGGAACAGAAAGTGTGAGAAGTTGGCCTGGTATATGCTGTTCACTAATTAAAGTGGACATTTTGCACCAGAACAATTCGACTCTTATGGTAGATAGGTTTAAGACAACCTTTATAGAAAGCTATCCTAGTGGTAGCTGTGGAGAGCAGCCTTCAGGCTAAGTCTTGAAGGAATGTAAAGCAGCTTGTTTTACCACACAATCTCTTGAATCATCAAATGAAAAGACACCACACAGGTATATATATCAAATATATATGTATTTATTAATAAACAACTCTCTACTAATCTCTTTATGAGATTCGCAGTTAGGAACATATGTACAAGTCAAATGTTATCAAAATAAGTTTAGCACAATCGAATATCACAATCTTAGTTTGGCTAGACCTAGGTCTAGGGCATCTAGAATCGAGGGACCCCCAAGAACCACCCCAGGTAGTTGTAGGAGACCCACAGGGGACGGACGCGGTGTCCTGGCACCGGTGCGAGTCCTGTACGAGTCTATGCGAACAGACGGGATTGAGATTTCAATGTTAAAGGTCCCTTGCGTGTTCGAGGCGAACACACCGATCGGTCCTTGTACGAGTCGAAGGACGCAGTTACAGATAGAGTTGCAAGGGAGTTGGACGCGGTGTGTCTAACACAGACGCTGTGAGAAGTTGTCCTGGTATATGCTGTTCACTAATTAAAGTGGACATTTTGCACCAGAACAATTCGACTCTTATGGTAGATAGGTTTAAGACAACCTTTATAGAAAGCTATCCTAGTGGTAGCTGTGGAGAGCAGCCTTCAGGCTAAGTCTTGAAGGAATGTAAAGCAGCTTGTTTTACCACACAATCTCTTGAATCACCAAATGAAAAGACACCACACAGGTATATATATCAAATATATATGTATTTATTAATAAACACTCTCTACTAATCTCTTTATGAGATTAGAGGATAGGAACATATGTACAAGTCAAATATGATCAGGATAAGTTTAGCACAATTGAATATTACAATCTTAGTTTGCTAGACCTAGGTCTAGGGCATCTAGAATCGAGGGACCCCCAAGAACCACTCCAGGTAGTTGTAGGAGACCCACAGGGGACGGACGCGGTGACCTGGCACCGATGCGAATCCTGTACGAGTCTATCCACTCAGACGCGATTGAGATATCAATGTAAAAGGTCCCTTGCGTGTTCGAGGCGAACACACCGATCGGTCCTTGTACGAGTCGAAGGACGCGGTTACAGATGGTATTGCAAGGGAGTTGGACGCGCTGTGTCTAACACAGACGCGAACCCTGTACGAGTCAATGCAATTATCGCACTTAGAAAGTTAGTTTTAGGACACTTCTAGGGAAGCTACAAGCATGTCACTTACAGGGTAAGTGGTTCTAGGGCCCACACCCACAGGAGCACCGTAGTGCTGAAGTTACCTCACCCAGGGAAGCCGGGTGCATAGGTGTTCTTTGGTGTCGGGTCGCGGCGTCGTTTTCAATGGGAGCCAGTGAAGACTTGCTGCTTGCGGCGACTGGAGAAGTGTCCGGGGGAATCCAAGCCTGGATTCAGAGGATGGAAGACCTGAAAGCAGAGGGGACAGTGTTCAAAGTCACTTGGCAGTGACTCGGGGCAAGGAAGATGGATGCCCACCGTCGTCGTAAGATTCAGGTCATTCGCAGTTGCCTTGACTCTTCAGCCACGAGGTCCAGGAGTCGTCGTCGACAACCAGGAGCTGGATTCGGCGTGTTCCACAATGTCTGCAGCTTTCGGCGGTGTCGGCGACTCGAGTGGAGCCACCAAGCCTTGGTAACAGCAAGTCTCAGGGAAAGGGTGAAGAGACAATGGCACAGACCAGCAAGGTCTGTCGGACTCACCCAGCGAGGGTAAGTCAGGGCAGGCCTGGAGCAACCAGGGGAGCCCTTCGGTTTCTTTATAGAGTCTTCTGGGGACCCACAAGCCGGCTGGCAAGGGATTGCAAAGACACCTTGGGAGGATCCGCTCACAGGGGCCCACGGTCACTCGGGACGTGGTAGGCCTCTGATCTTAAGAGGGTTTTCTGCTGGAGGCTGGGACCACACGTGGTCCAAAGCACAAGTTCGTGGAACGTTGTGAAGGGGTTGCACTTGACAATAGTGCACGGTACCCAGGGGTCGCGGTTCCTCGTTACTCTTGGGGTCCACTGGCCTCAGCTTCACTGGGGACTCACGATGGCCTTTGCGAAGTCAGGAAATCCACTTCTTGGGCTGCAGGGACTTCGTACTCCGGCGGGAGCAGCGTAGTTTGCGACCGTCGTTTGTAGTTTTTGGTGCCTGCCAAGCAGGGGAGTCACTCCTTGACTCCAAGGGAGATTCTTCCATCTTCCAAAGGTAGTGGAACATCAAAGGTCCGGGATTCTTCTTGTAGAGCATCGTCCAGGGAAATCTAGGGTGCAATGCACAGGTTCCCCCTCTTATACTAAAAGAAAGGGAGGGACTAGCTCTATGACCCTACCTATGGGAGGGTCAGGGGAGTGGGTGGCTACACCCACTTCCCTTTGTCCAGTTTCGCGCCAGAGCAGGGGCAGGTAGCCCCTGAGCCGGTTTGAACTGGCATATGCACAGAGGAGCCTTCTGCTCCCCAGTGCAGGACTTCAAAGCACTCTAAGAGTGCACCCACCCAGCCCCAATACACTAAACCCTGTCTGGGAGGTGGTCACACCCCTTGGGACAGGATATCTATTGTTGGGCTTCCTCCACTGCGAGTGTTGGTCATCAGCAGGAGGGCAGCCCAGTGTCTGTGACTGGTGGCATCCATTTTGTGATGCCCGGGCTCTGCAGGATTCTACCGCGTTTCCACAGTAGCTACATGTCTATCCCTCTAGAAGGGTGGAATGCTACCCCCGCCGCCAGGACTGGCGGGGGGTAGTATTCCAAGGTGTTTGACACCAAACACGACATGTTTCGATGCAGCCATTCCAAAGTTAGCATTTTACCTTGAGGATATAATGCACTTAAAAGTATATGGTTTAACCGCATCCACAAACAGCACCAGAGAATGGACTCTGAGAGCTGCAGAGGGGCCCTGCTCAGGCAGAGGCACCCCCTCACATAGAAGCCAAGCACCCTGCCCTCAGGATTGATAGGGCCTGCCTTAGGGGTGACTGATAGGGTTATATGTGTGTGCAGGAGAGATATAGGGAACCTATATCTCAGTGAGGGGTGCTAGCACTTCCTCACCCAGGCTGCAGTAGCAGGCCTGTGGTGTCAGATTTAGTCTGCTTCCCAGGGGTGGCATAATACATGCTGCAGCCCCTGGTAGGCCTGTGAAGTACCTATGCCCTTGGTACCTAAGATACCATATACTAGGGACTCATAAGGTGCCACAGTATCCAATCACTAGTGCACCTAGAGTGCACTCCAAATCGTTTAGAGAGAACAGAGAGGCTGGGGCCCTGATTAGCAGGGTCCCAGACTGACTGTAGCCAGAAACCAGTGTAAACATCAGAAAAAAAGTGGGGGCAACATAAGAGGCAGATCCTACTCTCCTACCCAACCCCCCCCAAACGCAGGGACACTAAACTAACCTTGACCAGTTGAGTCTTCGTGTTCAAAGTGGAAATACCTTGAGAGTCCATCTGCATTGGCATGTTGGGTCCCAGGTCTATGTTCCACTGTATAGTCCATCCCCTGTAGGGAAATGGACCACCTCAAAAGTTTTGGGTTTTCTCCTTTCATTTGTTTAAGCCATAGGAGGGGCTTGTGGTCGGTCTGAACTATGAAGTGAGTACCAAACAAGTATGGCCTCAGCTTCTTCAGGGCCCATACCACAGCAAAGGCCTCCTCTCTATAGCTGACCAACGTTTCTCTCTAGGGGTCAGCCTTCTGCTAATAAAAGCTACTGGCTGGTCTTGACCTTCATCATTCAGTTGAGACAGTACAGCTCCCACACCCAGCTCAGAAGCATCTGTTTGGACAATGAACTTTTTGGTGTAGTCTGGACTCGGTAAGATGGGGGCAGTGCACATGGCCTGCTTTAGGTCTTCAAATGCCTTCTGACAGCGAGCTGTCCACTGAACCTTTTTTGGCATTTTCTTTGAGGTCAGATCATTCAAGGGGGTCACTATAGATCCATATCCCTTGACAAACCTCCTATAGTACCCAGACAGGCCTAAGAAGGCTCTCACCTGTGTCTGGGTGGTTGGAGCAAACCATTCCATTATGGTTTGGATTTTGCTCTGTAAAGGCTGAACATGGCCTCCACCTACAAGGTGGCCCAGGTACACAACCTGACTCTGCCCTATCTGGCACTTAGTGGCCTTGATAGTGAGGCCTGCTTTCTGCAGGGCCTCCAAAACATTCCTGAGGTGGACCAGGTGATCCGGCCAGGAGGAACTAAAGACAGCAATATCAACTAGATAAGCTGAGCAATAAGTTTCCATCCCTGTCAGAACTTTATTCACCAACCTCTGAAAAGTGGCAGGTGCATTTTTCAATCCAAAGGGCATCACCACAAAGTGGTAGTGCCCACCAGGGGTCGAAAATGCTGTTTTGGCTTTTGCATCATCAGCTAACCTGATCTGCCAGTAGCCAGCTGTCAGGTCAAACGTGCTTAGATACTTGGCTGAGGCCAAAGTATCAATCAGCTCATCTGCCCTTGGTATGGGATAGGCATCAGTCCTAGTGACTGCATTGAGGCCTCTGTAGTCTACGCAAAACCTCATTTCTTTCTTACCACCCTGGGTATGAGGCTTGGGTACCAGGACTACTGGACTAGCCCAAGGGCTATCTGAAGGCTCAATTACACCTAGCTCCAACATTTTCTGGACTTCAGTCCTGATACAGTCCCTGACATGGTCAGGTTGCCTGTAGATTTTATTCTTGACAGGCAGACTGTCTCCAGTGTCCACCTCATGGGTGCACCAGGAAGTCTGACTAGGGGTCAGGCTAAACATATGTCTAAACTGTTGCAGAACTTGTCTGCACTCAGTTTGCTGATGGTCAGTGAGGCTGCTTGCCAAAGCAACACCATCTACTGACCCATCATCAGAGTTCTGAGAGAGCAGGTCAGGGAGAGGGTCACTCTCCTCCTCCTGGTCCTCATCAGTTGCCATGAGCAAGCCCATGTCAGCCCTGTCAACATATGGCTTTAATCTGTTGACATGAAGCACCCTCAGGGGGCTCCTGGGAGTTCCAAGATTCACCAGGTAGGTGACTTCTCCCTTCTGTTCAACTATTGTATGGGGGCCACTCCACTTGTCCTGGAGGGCTGCTGGGGCCACAGGCTCCAACACCCACACTTTCTGTCCTGGCTGGTATACAGTCAGTACAGCCTTTGGTCATGCCAAGCTTTTTGTAATTCTTGGCTGGCCTCCAGGTTTTTGGTTGCCTTTTTCATGTACTCTGCCATCCGGGAGCGGAGACCAAGTACATAGTCCATCACATCTTGTTTGGGGGCTTGAGAGGTAACTCCCAGCCCTCTTTTACCAAACACAGTGGACCTCTCACAGGATGCCCAAACAGAAGCTCAAATGGGCTGTAACCAACCCCTTCTGTGGAACCTCTCTGTATGCAAATAACAGGCAAGGAAGAAGAAGGTCCCATTTCCGCCTAAGCTTCTCTGGGAGTCCTTTAATCATTCCTTTCAAGGTTTTGTTGAAGCGTTCAACTAAACCATTGCATTGTGGGTGATAGGGGTGGTGAACTTGTAAGTTACACCACACTCCTTCCACATTGCCTTTAGATATCCTGACATGAAGTTGGTACCTCTGTCAGAAATGACCTCCTTTGGAAAACCCACTCTGGAGAAGACTCCAATGAGGGCTCTTGCCACCACAGGGGCTGTGGTGGTCCTTAGGGGAATTGCTTCTGGGTACCTGGTGGCATGATCCACTACCACCAGGATAAACCTGTGCCCAGATGCAGTTTGAGGGTCAAGGGGACCAACAATGTCAATCCCTACCCTTTCAAAGGGTACCCCCACCACAGGTAGTGGTATGAGGGGGGCCTTTGTTGTGCCACCTGCCTTACCATTGGCTTGGCATGTGACACAGGAGCGACAAAACTCCTTTGTGTCCTCTGACATATGTGGCCAATGAAAATGTGGAACAAGCCTGTCGCAGGTCTTGTTTTGGCCCAAGTGTCCTGCTAAAGGGATGTCATGTGCTAGGGTCAAGAGGAACCCCCTAAACTTCTGAGGTATTACCAACCTCCTGGTGGCTCCAGGGGCTGGGTCTCTACCTTCAGAATATAGGAGTCCCTCATTCCAATAAACTTTATGGGACCCACTAGCACTCCCAGCAGCCTCAGCAGCAGCCTGCTGTCTGAGGGGTTCAAGAGAGGGGCAGCACTGTTGCTCCTTCCTCAGATCTTCCCTGGAAGGGCCCCCTGCCCCCAAGAACTCAACCTGATCAGGCTCAAGTCCCTCTAGGGCAGTTCCTTCTTCGGGATCTGCTTCACCTCCCTCTGGGGGTGAATCTGTGATCTGAGACAGAGGGGAAGGCACTGCCTTTACCCTACTGCTCCTCCTCTTGGGAAGCATCTGGTCCATTGTTCCAGGATCCAGAGCTGGTTCAGTGTCATGCATTTTGGCCTGTGACCTGGTCACAGCAAATACCTCTGCAGGGATGCCCAACATCTCAGCATGAGTCCATAACTCTACTTCAGACCAGGCTGAAGTCTCTAGATCATTGCCCAATAGACATTCGACAGGGAGGTCTGCACTGACTACAACCTTCTTGAGGCCAGTTACCCCTCCCCAGGAGAAATTCACAACTGCCAGACTATGGTTGGTCTTGGCGTTGCTTGCATTGGTCACCTGGTACATTTCGCCCAGGATGATCTGTCCAGGGTCCACAAGATCCTCTGCCACCATGGTGACACTAGCACCTGTGTCCCTAAATGCCAAAGCCTGTTTGCCATTTATTACAGGCTGCTGTTTGTATTTGCCCAGATTACTGGGACTCACTAGGAAGGACATATTAAGGTCTCCCTCACAAATCAGCATTGCCTGAGTGGGCACTCTGACTAGGTCAGAGTCCACTTCAGAACCCAGGGTCAACCCTACTACACCCTTATTCTGTGTACCACCTCCACCAGTAGCTGAACTAGGGGGAACAGTCGCCTTAGGGGCTTGAGTGGTGGTGGTTTGGTCTTTGGACTTGTTACAGTCAGAAGTCCAGTGCCCTTTCTGTTTACAGAATTTGCACCAGGGCTTCTTTTGGCCTTTTCCCTTGTTGGTTTGTGACTCCCCACCAGATGCAGATTTTTGGGGCCCTTGTGAAGACTTCTGGTCTTTTGACTTATCCCCACCTTTCTCAGAGCCCTTAGGATCTTGCTTCTTGGTGTCACCCCCTTGGTTCTGGGGTTTCTGCCTCACCCTGGTTCTGACCCATTTGTCTGCCTTCTTTCCCAATTCTTGGGGAGAGGTCAGATCCGAGTCCACCAGGTATTGATGCAACAATTGGTTCTGGCAATTATTAAGGATCTGTTCTCTCATCATCAGATTATACAATCCCTTGAAATCAGTAACCCTACTGCCAACCAGCCAACCCTCCAGAGCCTTGGTTGCACAATCAACAAAGTCAGTCCAGTCCTGAGTCTGTGCCTTCTGGGTGTCTCTGAACTTTAACCTGTACTGCTCAGTGGTTAAGCCAAACCCATCTATCAGTGCACTCTTCAGGACTTCATAATCATCAGCATCCTCTTCTCTAACAGTGAAGAGCTTGTCTCTACCTTTATCTGAAAAGGAGAGCCATAAGATTGCTGCCCACTGCTTCTGGGGGACCTGCTGTACTCTACAGGCCCTCTCCATAGCAGTTATCCACTTGTGGATATCATCCCCACTCTGGTAGGGAGGAACAACCTTGCTCAGGTTCCTATGGTCTGGAATAGATTCCCTGCCTCTAGGGACACTGTTGCTGCCACCAAGGGGTTCTAACCCCTCTCTTCTAGAAGCTCTCTGGATCTCCAGGGCTTCCTATCCAGTGCCAACTGCTTGGTTCTGAGGGCAACTCTTGCTTCCTCATACTGCAGCAGTTTGCACATTCTTTCAGAGGAGGTCTCTCTTATGGGAAAGTATGAGTTCCTCTGATGGACAAATTCTCTGCCAGAGTGATAAGAGTGCTCAGATTCCCTGGAATGGGACCTATGCCTCTCGTCCACTCTGTCAGTTCTCTTAGGGAGAATTCCTCTGTCCTTTTCAGGCCCCTTGAGGCCTGGCCCTTCAATCACAGAGTCCTGGTCATTCGGATTTTCATCGTCTGACCCAGATACTGTAATTGACCCACCCACTGATTCAGACCCATTGGCTCCTAGAGCCAATCTAAGATCATCTGCTGTCAGCAGATCTATCAGGTGCAGGGTTGAAGGACTCTGTCCTAGTCTCAGGTGTCTTTCAACACACATGGCTCTCAAGTCAGAGAACGCCATGTCCTTATACTGAGGCTGAGTGGATCCACTGGTTCCACCCTTTAAGGACATTCTAGTGTTGTGCAGTGTTGTACTACCTACACTAGTTTGAGGCCTACTGATCCTAGCTTGAGCTGTAGAAAGGGTGTGCTATCCCTTGGCACACAGCTCTAAGTTCAGTAGAACTTATCGATACTAAGCTTGACTTTATATGTACCTCAAGTACCTATAGTGGTTTTCAGTTAGTAATTCAAATAGAGATTTTCTGGTAAAACAATAGCAAGCTGGAATCCCACACGCTGCCCACCAATGTGAGAAGTTGGCCTGGTATATGCTGTTCACTAATTAAAGTGGACACCTTGCACCAGAACAATTCGACTCTTATGGTAGATAGGTTTAAGACAACCTTTATAGAAAGCTATCCTAGTGGTAGCTGTGGAGAGCAGCCTTCAGGCTAAGTCTTGAAGGAATGTAAAGCAGCTTGTTTTACCACACAATCTCTTGAATCACCAAATGAAAAGACACCACACAGGTATATATATCAAATATATATGTATTTATTAATAAACACTCTCTACTAATCTCTTTATGAGATTAGAGGATAGGAACATATGTACAAGTCAAATATGATCAGGATAAGTTTAGCACAATTGAATATTACAATCTTAGTTTGCTAGACCTAGGTCTAGGGCATCTAGAATCGAGGGACCCCAAGAACCACCCCAGGTAGTTGTAGGAGACCCACAGGGGACGGACGCGGTGACCTGGCACCGATGCGAATCCTGTACGAGTCTATGCACTCTGACGCGATTGAGATATCAATGTAAAAGGTCCATTGCGTGTTCGAGGCGAACACACCGATCGGTCCTTGTATGAGTCGAAGGACGCGGTTACAGATGGTATTGCAAGGGAGTTGGACGCGCTGTGTCTAACACAGACGCGAACCTGGTGCGAGTCGGTGCAATAGAGAACTCGGAGTTACAGGCCCTTTGTGTGTTCGAGGCGAACACCGATCGGACTCAGTACGAGTCGAAGGATACAGTTCTAGATAGTGTTGCAAAGGAGATGGACGCGGTGTGTCTAACACAGACGCGAACCCTGTACGAGTCAATGCAATTATCGCACTTAGAAAGTTAGAGTTTTAGGACACTTCTAGGGAAGCTACAAGCATGCCACTTACAGGGTAAGTGGTTCTAGGGCCCACACCCACAGGAGCACCATAGTGCTGAAGTTACCTCACCCAGGGGAGCCGGGTGCATAGGTGTTCTTTGGTGTCGGGTCGCGGTGTCGTTTTCAATGGGAGCCAGTGAAGACTTGCTGCTTGCAGCGACTGGAGAAGTGTCCGGGGGAATCCAAGCCTGGATTCAGAGGATGGAAGACCTGAAAGCAGAGGGGACAGTGTTCAAAGTCACTTGCCAGTGACTCGGGGCAAGGAAGATGGATGCCCACCGTCGTCGCAAGATTCAGGTCGTTCGCGGTTGCCTTGACTCTTCAGCCACGAGGTCCAGGAGGCGTCGTCGATGACCAGTAGCTGGATTCGGCGTGTCCCACAAAGTCTGCAGCTTACGGCAGTGTCAGCGACTCGAGTGGAGCCACCAAGCCTTGGTAACAGCAAGTCTCAGGGAAAGGGTGAAGAGACAATGGCACAGACCAGCAAGGTCTGTCGGACTCACCCAGCGAGGGTAAGTCAGGGCAGGCCTGGAGCAACCAGGGGAGCTCTTTGGTTTCTTTATAGAGTCTTCTGGGGACCCACAAGCCGGCTGGCAAGGGATCGCGAAGACGCCTCGGGAGGATCCGCTCACAGGGGCCCACGGTCACTTGGGATGCGGTAGGCCTCTGATCTTAGGAGAGGTTCCTGCTGGAGGCTGGAGGCTGGGACCACACGTGGTCCAAAGCACAAGTTCGTGGAACGTTGAAAAGGGGTTGCACTCGAAAATAGTGCACGGTACCCAGGGGTCACGGTTCCTCGTTACTCTTGGGGTCCACTGGCCTCAGCTTCGCTGGGGACTCACGATGGCCTTTGAGAAGTCAGGAAATCTACTTCTTGGGCTGCAGGGACTTCGTACTCCGGCGGGAGTGGGTTAGTTTGCAACCGTCGTTTGTAGTTTTTGGTGCCTGACAAGCAGGGGAGTCACTCCTTGACTCCAAGGGAGATTCTTCCGTCTTCCAAAGGTAGTGGAACGTCGAAGGTCCGGGATTCTTCTTGTAGAGCGTCGTCCAGGGAAATCTAGGTGCAATGCACAGGTTCCCCTCTTATACTAAAAGAAAGGGAGGGACTAGCTCTATGACCCTACCTATGGGAGGGTCAGGGGAGTGGGTGGCTACACCCACTTCCCTTTGTCCAGTTTCGCGCCAGAACAGGGGCAGGTAGCCCCTGAGCCGGTTTGAACTGGCATATGCACAGAGGAGCCTTCTGCTCCCCCAGTGCAGGACTTCAAAGCACTCTAAGAGTGCACCCACCCAGCCCCAATACACTAAACCCTGTCTGGGAGGTGGTCACACCCCCTTGGGACAGGATATCTATTGTTGGGCTTCCTCCACTGCGAGTGTTGATCATCAGCAGGAGGGCAGCCCAGTGTCTGTGACTGGTGGCATCCATTTTGTGATGCCAGGGCTCTGCAGGATTCTACCGCGTTTCCACAGTAGCTACATGTCTATCCCTCTAGAAGGGTGGAATGCTACCCCCGCCGCCAAGACTGGTGGGGGGGTAGTATTCCAAGGTGTTTGACACCAAACACGACATGTTTCGATGCAGCCATTCCAAAGTTAGCATTTTACCGCGAGGATATAATGCACTTAAAAGTATATGGTTTAACCGCATCCACAAACAGCACCAGAGAATGGACCCTGAGAGCTGCAGAGGGGCCCTGCTCAGGCAGAGGCACCCCCTCACATAGAAGCCAAGCACCCTGCCCTCAGGATTGATAGGGCCTGCCTTAGGGGTGACTGATAGGGTTATATGTGTGTGCAGGAGAGATATAGGGAACCTATATCTCAGTGAGGGGTGCTAGCACTTCCTCACTCAGGCTGCAGTAGCAGGCATGTGGTGTCAGATTTAGTCTGCTTCCCAGGGGTGGCATAATACATGGTGCAGCCCCTGGTAGGCCTGTGAAGTACCTATGCCCTTGGTACCTAAGGTACCATATACTAGGGACTCATAAGGTGCCACAGTATCCAATCACTAGTGCACCTAGAGTGCCCTCCAAATCGTTTAGAGAGAACAGAGAGGCTGGGGCCCTGATTAGCAGGGTCCCAGCCTGACTATAGCCAGAAACCAGTGTAAACATCAGAAAAAAAGTGGGGGCAACATAAGAGGCAGATCCTACTCTCCTACAGACGCGAACCATGTACGAGTCAGCGCGAAAGTCGCACTTGAAAAGTAAGAGTTTTAGGGCACTTCTAGGGTAGCTACAAGCAAGTCACTTACAGGGTAAGTAGTTCTAGGGCCCACACCCACAGGAGCACCGTAGTGCTGAAGTTACCTCACCCAGGGAAGCCGGGTGCATAGGTGTTCTTTGGTGTCGGTCGTGGCGTCGTTTTCAATGGGAGCCAGTGAAGACTTGCTGCTTGCGGCGACAGGAGAAGTGGCCGGAGGAATCCAAGCCTGGATTCAGAAGATGGAAGACCTGAAAGCAGAGGGGACAGTGTTCAAAGTCACTTGGCAGTGACTCGGGGCGAGGAAGATGGATGCCCACCGTCGTCGCAAGATTCAGGTCATTCACGGGTGCCTTGACTCTTCAGCCACGAGGTCCAGGAGGCGTCAACGATGACCAGGAGCTGGATTCGGCATGTCCCACAATGTCTGCAGCTTACTGCGGTGTCGGCGACTCGATTGGAGCCAACAAGCCTTGGTAACAGCAAGTCTCGGGGAAAGTGTAAAAAGTCAATGGCACAGACCAGCAAGGTCTGAGGGACTCACCCAGCGAGGGTAAGTCAGGGCATGCCTGGAGCAACCAGGGGAGCCCTTTGGTTCTGTAGGAAAGCCTTCAGGGGACCCACAAGCCGGCTGGCAAGGGATCACAAAGATGCCTCGGGAGGATTCGCTCAACAGGGGCCCACAGTCACTCGGGACGTGGTAGGCCTCTGATCTTCGGAGGGATTCCTGCTGGAGGCTAGGACCACACGTGGTCTAAAGCATAAGTTCGTAGAACATTGTGAAGGGGTTGCACTTGACAATAGTGCACGGTACCCAGGGGTCACGGTTCCTGGTCACTCTTGGGGTCCACTGGCCTCAGCTTCGCTGGGGACTCACGATGTCCTTTGGGAAGTCAGGAAATCCACTTCTTGGGCTGCAGGGACTTCGGACTCCGGTGGGAGCGGCATAGTTTGCGACCGTTGTTTGTAGTTTTTGGTGCCTGCCAAGCAGGGGAGTCACTCCTTGACTCCAAGGGAGATTCTTCAGTCTTCCAAAGGTAGTGGAACGTCGAAGGTCCAGGATTCTTCTTCAGAGCGTCGTCCAGGGATATCTAGTTTGCAATGCACAGGTTCCCCCTCTTATACTAAAAGAAAGGGAGGGACTAGCTCTATGAACCCACCTATGGGAGGGTCAGGGGAGTGGGTGGCTACACCCACTTCCCTTTGTCCAGTTTCGCACCAGAGCAGGGGCAGGTAGCCCCTGAGCTGGTTTGAACTGGCATATGCACAGAGGAGCCTTCTGCTCCCCCAGTGCAGGACTTCAAAGCACTCTAAGAGTGTACCCACCCAGCCCCAATACACTAAATCCTGTCTGGAAGGTGGTCACACCCTCCTGTGACAGGATACCTATTGTTGGGCTTCCTCCACTGCGAGTTTCGGTCATCAGCAGGAGGGCAGCCCAGTGTCTGTGACTGGTGGCATCCATTTTGTGATGCCAGGGCTCTGCAGGATTCTACCGCGTTTCCACAGTAGGTACATGTCTATCCCTCTAGAAGGGTGGAATGCTACCCCCGCTGCCAGAACTGGCGGGGGGGTAGTATTCCAAGATGTTTGACACCAAACACGACATGTTTTGATGCAGCCATTCCAAAGTTAGCATTCTACCGCGAGGATATAATGCACTTAAGAGTATATGGTTTAACCACATCCACAAACAGCACCAGAGAATGGACTCTGAGAGCTGCAGAGGGGCCCTGCTCAGGCAGAGGCACCCCCTCACATAGAAGCCAAGCACCCTGCCCTCAGGATTGATAGGGCCTGCCTTAGGGGTGACTGATAGTGTGTGTAGGAGAGATATAGGGAACCTATATCTCAGTGAGGAGTGCTAGCACCACCTCACCCAGGCTGCAGTAGCAGGCCTGTGGTGTCAGATTTAGTCTGCTTCCCAGGGGTGGCATAATACATGCTGCAGCCCCTGGTAGGCCTGTGAAGTACCTATGCCCTTAGTACCTAAGATACCATATACTAGGGACTCATAAGGTACCACAGTATCCAATCACTAGTGCACCTAGAGTGCACTCCAAGTCGTTTAAAGAGAAAGCAGATAGGCTGGGGACCTGAATAGCAGGTTCCCAGCCAAACTAAGTCAAAAACCAACAAAACACCAGGAAAAAAGTGGGGGCAACCATGTAGTCAGATTCCACCTTCCTACATAACCTCCCCCCAAACGAAAGGAGATGAGGCTAACCTTGTCCAGGTGAGCCTGTATTTACTGAGTGGCCATATAAGGAAGTACCTGCACTAGCATGGTTACCCCCTGTCTTATGGTCCACTAAGTTATCCCTCACCCTAAGGGTATGAGAGGGTCTCCACCATGGGGAATTACTACCTGTGGGGTGTTTTGGTAAAGGACAAGGCTGATGAGGTGTCTGAGCAGGGAAGTGAGACCCTAGGGAAGTTGGTCTCAGTTTCCTCAGATCACTGGTCACCATGTATGCCTGTCTTTCCATGACTGAGCTGCACTTTGCTCTAAGGGTCAACCTTTGGCTGCCTACAGCTGGGGGTTGGGTCCCTTTGGGTGGAACACTGGAGGGACATGGCAGGTTTGGAACCTTTGGTTCCAGGTTTGCCCTTGCCTAACAGAGTCCTTCTGGGGAAGGTCCCTACACAAAGGTATGGGGGATCCCTCAGTGTGCGGAGGAATTTTCACCTGGCTAGGGCTACTAGACTGGGTGCTCCTAATCTGCTGATGGGGGGGTTCCTCTGGAGAGGGGGCCCTGTGGGGTCCACTGACCTCCCTGACCTCTGCAGCCCTGGGCTGACTGAGGTAGGGTAGAGAGGGGCAGGTTACCTGCTCCAGACTGGGTACCACCTTGGAAGGGTCCTCTGCCATCAGGGGTGGGGCCAGGCCTGGCCTGACTACCTCTGGGGCAGTTCCTTCACTAGGGGTAGGATCAGTTCCCTGAGGAGGCTGACCCTTACCTGCTGTCTGGGGGAAGGAGACTTTTCTTCAACCCCTGTGCTCTCTTTTGGGGGAGAGTGGGCCATTCTTCCAGGCTCCATCTCTCCAGCGTTTCCTGGGCTGGGGCTGTGGCCATCACAGCCCCACTAGCTTTTTCAGGGACGCCTAGCATCTTCAGATGGGTTTGGTGTTCAACTTCAGCCCAGGCTGAAATTTCCAGATCATTGCCCATCAGGCAATCCACGGGCAAGTTGGGGGACACTGCCACTCTTTTGGGCCGGTGACCCCCTCCCAGCTGAGATTGACTATGGCCATGGGGTGATCTGTCCTGACACCATCAATGTTGGTCACCTGGTACTTAAACTCAGGTAAAAGCTGGTGAGGGGGACTAGTTTCCCTGCCACCATGGTGACACTAGCCCCTGTGTCCCTGAATGCCACAGCCTTCTGACCATTAATCATTGGCTCCAGTCTGTACCTGCCCAATGCAATGGGACCCATGGTAAAGGTGGCAAATCCTATACCACCATCAGAGTCTGAGGAGTCTGTTGAGGGGGACCTGTCTAAACTAGGGCCCACCTCTGTTCCCCTTGCAAAAGCACCTAACTTTTTGGGTGCACTACTCCCAACTGGAGGATTACTACTGGTAGTACCAGGAGGGGTGGTAGTAATAGCTGGAGGAACAGTTTCTTTATTGCCAATCCTGGGGCAACTGGGAGCAGTTTTCCAGTGTCCAGGCTTTTTACAGACATGGCAATATGGTTTCTTTTCAGGAGAGGAAGGAGTTTGGGACCCACCCCCAGAAGAGGACTTTTGGGGCCCTGTAGTGGACTTATCCTTAGATTTATCCCCACCTTTCTCTTGGGACTTGGTAGAATCTTTCTTCTGGTCACCACCCTGATTCTTAGGCCTCACCCTGGTTCTGACCCATTTGTCTGCCTTCTTTCCCAATTCTTGGGGAGAGGTCAGATCAGAGTCCACCAGGTACTGGTGCAAAAGCTGGTTTTGACAATTATTAAGGATCTGCTCCCTCATAATCAAATTGTACAATCCTTTGAGATCAGTAACCCTAGTGCCAATCAGCCAACCCTCCAGAGCATTGGTTGCACAATCTACAAAGTCAGTCCAGTCCTGAGTCTGTGCCTTCTGGGTGTCTCTGAACTTCAACCTGTACTGCTCAGTGGTTAAGCCAAACCCATCTATCAGTGCACTCCTCAGGACTTCATAATCATCAGCATTCTCTTCTCTAACAGTGAGGAGCTTGTCTCTACCTTTGTCTGAAAAGGAGAGCCACAAGATTGCTGCCCACTGCTTTTGGGGGACCTGCTGTACTCTACAGGCCCTCTCCATAGCAGTTATCCACTTGTGGATATCATCCCCACTCTGGTAGGGAGGAACAACCTTTCTCAGGTTCCTATGGTCTGGAATATATTCTCTGCCTCTAGGGACACTGTTGCTGCCACCAAGGGGTTCTAACCCCTCTCTTCTAGAAGCTCTCTGGATCTCCAGGGCTTCTCTATCCAGTGCCAACTGCTTGGTTCTGAGGGCAACTCTTGCTTCCTCATACTGCAGCAGTTTGCACATTCTGTCAGAGGAGCTCTCTCTTATGGGAAAGTATGAGTTCCTCTGCTGGACAAATTCTCTGCCAGAGTGATAAGAGTGGTCAGATTCCCAGGAAGGGGACCTACGCCTCTCATCCACTCTGTCAGTTCTCTTAGGGAGAATTCCTCTGTCCTTTTCAGGCCCCTTGGAGCCTGGCCCTTCAATCACAGAGTCTTGGTCATTCTGATTTTCATCATCTGACACAGATACTGTAATTGACCCACTCACTGATTCAGACCCATTAGCTCCTAGAGCCAATCTAAGATCATCTGCTGTCAGCAGATCTATCAGGTGTAGTGTGGAGGGACTCTGTCCTAGCTTCAGGTGTCTTTCAACACACATGGCTCTCAAGTCAGAGAAAGCCATGTCCTTATACTGAGGCTGAGTGGATCCACTGGTTCCACCCTTTAAGGACATTCTAGTGTTGTGCAGTGTTGTACTACCTACACTAGTTTGTGGCCTACTGATACTAGCTTGAGCTGTAGAAAGGGTGTGCTATCCCTTGGCACACAGCTCTAAGTTCAGTAGAACTTATTGATACTAAGCTTGACTTTATATGTACCTTAAGTACCTATAGTGGTTTTCAGTTAGTAATTCAAATAGAGATTTTCTGGTAAAACAATAGCAAGCTGGAATCCCACACGCTGCCCACCAATGTGAGAAGTTGGCCTGGTATATGCTGTTCACTAATTAAAGTGGACACCTTGCACCAGAACAATTCGACTCTTATGGTAGATAGGTTTAAGACAACCTTTATAGAAAGCTATCCTAGTGGTAGCTGTGGAGAGCAGCCTTCAGGCTAAGTCTTGAAGGAATGTAAAGCAGCTTGTTTTACCACACAATCTCTTGAATCACCAAATGAAAAGACACCACACAGGTATATATATCAAATATATATGTATTTATTAATAAACAACTCTCTACTAATCTCTTTATGAGATTCGCAGTTAGGAACATATGTGCAAGTCAAATGTTATCAAAATAAGTTTAGCACAATCGAATATCACAATCTTAGTTTGGCTAGACCTAGGTCTAGGGCATCTAGAATCGAGGGACCCCCAAGAACCACCCCAGGTAGTTGTAGGAGACCCACAGGGGACGGACGCGGTGTCCTGGCACTGGTGCGAGTCCTGTACGAGTCTATGCGAACAGACGTGATTGAGATTTCAATGTTAATGGTCCCTTGCGTGTTCGAGGCGAACACACCGATCGGTATATGGTTTAACCGCATCCACAAACAGCACCAGAGAATGGACTCTGAGAGCTGCAGAGGGGCCCTGCTCAGGCAGAGGCACCCCCTCACATAGAAGCCAAGCACCCTGCCCTCAGGATTGATAGGGCCTGCCTTAGGGGTGACTGATAGGTTTATATGTGTGTGTAGGAGAGATATAGGGAACCTATATCTCAGTGAGGAGTGCTAGCACCACCTCACCCAGGCTGCAGTAGCAGGCCTGTGGTGTCAGATTTAGTCTGCTTCCCAGGGTGGCATAATACATGCTGCAGCCCCTGGTAGGCCTGTGAAGTACCTATGCCCTTAGTACCTAAGGTACTATATACTAGGGACTCATAAGGTACCACAGTATCCAATCACTAGTGCACCTAGAGTGCACTCCAAGTCGTTTAAAGAGAAAGCAGATAGGCTGGGGACCTGAATAGCAGGTTCCCAGCCAAACTAAGTCAAAAACCAACAAAACACCAGGAAAAAAGTGGGGGCAACCATGTAGTCAGATTCCACATTCCTACAGAAAGACAGAAGAGGGGTGCTGAAAGAGGCAAGAGGGATGCATAAATTTTCAACAGAGGTGCAGAAAGAAGCAAGAGCAGTGCAGGACGAACCAACAGAGGTGCAGAAAGAGACAAGAGTGTTACTTAAAGAGGCAAAAGAAGTGCAGAAAGAAGCCAAAGAGGTGCAGAAAGAGGCAAGAGAACTGCAGACAAAGGCAAGAAAGGTGCAGAAAGAGGAAGGAGAGGTGCACAAAGACGCAAGAAGGGTACAGAAAGAGGCAAGAGGGGTGCAGAAAGAGGCAAGAGAAGTGCAGAAAGAAGCAACATAGGTGTAGAAAGAAGCAAAAGGGGTGCAGAAAGAGGCTAGAGGGGTGCAGAAAGAGGCAAGACAAGTGCAGAACGAACCAACAGAGGTGCAGAAAGAGACAAGAGTGGTACTTAAAGAGGCAAAAGAAGTGCAGAAAGAAGCCAAAGAGGTGCAGAAAGAGGAAAGAGAACAGTAGAAAAAGGCAAGAGAAGTGCAGAAAGAGGCAAGAGAGCTGCAGAACAAAGAGAGTGAGGTGCAGAAAGATGCAAGTGAGGTGCAGAAATAGGCAAGAGAGGTACAGAAAGATTCAAGGAAAGTGCAGAAACAGGCAAGAGAAATGCACAAAGAGGCAAGAGAGGAGCAGAAAGAGGCAAGAGAGGTGTGGAAAGAAGCAAGAGAAGTGCAGAATGAAGCAACAGAGGTACAGAAAGAGGCAAGTGAGGTAGAGAAAGAGGATCGAGAAGTGCAGAAAGAGGCCAGAGAAGTACAGAAAGAGGCAAGAGAGGTGCAGAACGAAGAGAGTGAGGTGCAGGAAGAGGCAAGTGACGTGCAAAAAGAGGCAAGAGAGGAACAGAAAGAGGCAAGGGAAGTGCAGAAACAGGCACAAGAATTGCTCAAAGAGGCAAGAGAGGAGTAGAAAGAGGCAAGAGAGGTGTAGAAAGAGGCAAGAGAAGTGCAGAAATAAGCAACAGAGGTGCAGAAAGAAGCAAAAGGGGTACAGAAAGAGGTTATAGGGGTTCAGAAAGAGGTTAGAGGGGTGCAGAAAGAGGCAAGACAAGTTCATAAAGAAGCAACAGAGGTGCAGAAGGAGGCAAAAGAACTGCAGATAGAAGCAAAAGAGTTGCAGAAACAGGCAAAAGGGGGACAGAAAGAGGGAACAGGTGTGCAGACAGAGGCAAGAGAGGTGCAGAAAGACAGAAGAGCAGTGCTGAAAGAGGCAAGAGGGATGCATAAATTTGCAACAGAGGTGCAGAAAGAAGCAGGAGCAGTGCAGAATGAACCAACAGAGGGGCAGAAAGAGGCAAGAGTGGTACTGAAAGAGGCAAAAGAAGTGCAGAAAGAAGCCAAAGAGGTGCAGAAAGAGGCAAGAGAACAGCAGAAAAAGGAAAGAGAGGTGCAGAAAGAGGAAGGAGAGGTGCACAAAGAGGCAAGAGGGGCACAGAAAGAGGCAAGAGGGGTGCAGAAAGAAGCAAGAGAAGTGCAGAAAGAGGCAAGAGAGGTGCAGAACGAAGAGAGTGAGGTGCAGAAAGAGGCAAGTGAGGTGCAGAAATAGGCAAGAGAGGTACAGAAAGAGGCAAGGGAAGTGCAGAAACTGGCAAGAGAAATGCACAAAGATGCAAGAGAGGAGCAGAAAGAGGCAAGAGAGGTGTAGAAAGAAGCAAGAGAAGTGCAGAAAGAGGCAAGTGAGGTGCAGAAATAAGCAACAGAAGTGCAGAATGAAGCAACAGAGGTACAGAAAGAGGCAAGCGAGGTAGAGAAAGAGGATTGAGAAGTGCAGAAAGAGGCAAAAGAAGTACAGAAAGAGGCAAGAGAGGTGCAGAACGAAGAGAGTGAGGTGCAGGAAGAGGCAAGTGATGTGCAGAAAGAGGCAAGAGAGGAACAGAAAGAGGCAAGGGAAGTGCAGAAACAGGCACGAGAAATGCACAAAGAGGCAAGAGAGGAGCAGAAAGAGGCAAGAGAGGTGTAGAAAGAAGCAAGAGAAGTGCAGAAAGAGGCAAGTGAGGTGCAGAAAGGGGCAATAGAGGTACAGAAAGAGGCAAGAGAGGTGCAGAAAGAGAAAAGAGATCTGCAGAAAGAAGCAAAGAGGTGCAGAAAGAGGCAAGAGAACTGCAGAAAAAGGTAAGAGAGGTGCAGAACGAGGAAGTAGAGGTGCACAAAGCTGCAAGAAGGGTACAGAAAGAGGCACGAGGGGTGCATAAAGAAGCAACAGAAGTACAGAAAGAAGCAACAAAGGTGCTGAGAGAGGCAAGAGGGATGCAGAAAGAGGCAAGAGAAGTGCAGAGAGAAACAACAGAGGTGCAGAAAGAAGCAAAAGGGGTGCAGAAAGAGGCTAGAGGGTGCAGAAAGAGGCAAGACAAGTACAGAAAGAAGCAACAGAGGTGCAGAAGGAGGCAAAAGAACTGCAGAAAGAAGCAAAAGAGTTGCAGAAACAGGCAAAAGGGGTGCAGAAAGAGGGAACAGGTGTGCAGACAGAGGCAAGAGAGGAGCAGAAAGACAGAAGAGGGGTGCTGAAAGAGGCAAATGGGATGCATAAATTTGCAACAGAGGTGCAGAAAGAAGCAAGAGCAGTGCAGAATGAACCAACAGAGGTGCAGAAAGAGGCAAGACTGGTACTGAAAGAGGCAAAAGAAGTGCAGAAAGAAGCCAAAGAGGTGCAGAAAGAGGCAAGAGAACAGCAGAAAAAGAAAAGAGAGGTGCAGAAAGAAGAAGGAGAGGTGCACAAAGAAGCAACAGTGGTGCTGAAAAAGGCAAGAGGGGTAGAGAAAGAGGCTCGAGAAGTGCAGAAAGAGGTAAGAGAAGTGGAGAAAGAGGCAAGAGAGGTGCAGAATGAAGAGAGTGAGGTGCAGAAAGAGGCAAGTGAGGTCCAGAAAGAAGCAACCGAAGTGCAGAAAGAAGCAACAGAGGTGCAGAAAGAGGGAGGTGGGGTGCAAAAAGACGCAAGAGAGGTGCAGAAACAAGCAAGCAAAGTGCAAAAAGAGGCACGAGAATTGCTGAAAGAAGCCAGAGAGGTGCAGAAAGAAGCAAGAGAAGTGCAGAAAGAAGCAAGAGAGGTGCAGAAAGAGGGAAGATGAGTGCAGAAAGAGACAACAGGGGTGCAGAAAGAAGCAAGAGAGGTGCAGAAAGAGGTAAAAGAAATGCAGAAAGAAGCTACAGAGGTACAGAAAGAGGCAAGAGAAGTGCAGAAAGAGGAGGAGGGGTGCAAAAAGAAGCAAGAGAGGTACAGAAAGAAGCAGGAGAAGAGAAGAAAGAAGCAACAGGGGTTCAGAAAGAGGCTAAAGGGTTGCAGAAAGAGGCAAGACAAGTGCAGAAAGAAGCAACAGAGGTGCAGAAGGAGGCAAAAGAATTGCAGAAAGAGGCAAGAGAGTTGCAGAAACAGGCAAAAGGGGGACAGAAAGAGGGAACAGGTGTGCAGACAGACTGGAGAGAGGTGCTGAAAGAGGCAAGAGAGATGCATAATTTTGCAATAGACGTGCAGAAAGAATCAAGAGCAGTGCGGAATGAACCAATAGAGGTGCAGAAAGAGGCAAGAGTGGTACTGAAAGAGGCAAAAGATGT
Source organism: Calotriton arnoldi (assembly GCA_963921515.1). Classification (NCBI taxonomy): domain Eukaryota; kingdom Metazoa; phylum Chordata; class Amphibia; order Caudata; family Salamandridae; genus Calotriton; species Calotriton arnoldi. Next base: position 1,290,539 of record CAWUFW010004472.1, on the reverse strand, counting down.
GCTGAAAGAAGCCAAAGAGGTGCAGAAAGAGGCAAGAGCACAGAAGAAAAAGGCAAGAGAGGTGCAGAAAGAGGAAGGAGAGGTGCACAAAGAGGCAAGAGGGGTACAGAAAGAGGCAAGAGGGGTAAAGAAAGAAGCAAGAGAAGTGCAGAAAGAAGCAACAGAGGTGCTGAAAGAGGCAAGAGAGATGGGGAAAGAGGCTCGAGAAGTGCAGAAAGAGGCAAGAGAAGTGCAGAAAGAGGCAAGAGAGGTGCAGAACGAAGAGAGTGAGGTGCAGAAAGAGGCAAGTGACGTGCAGAAAGAGGCAAGAGAGGAACAGAAAGAGGCAAGGGAAGTGCAGAAACAGGCACGAGAAATGCACAAAGAGGCAAGAGAGGAGCAGAAAGAGGCAAGAGAGGTATAGAAAGAAGCAAGAGATCTGCAGAAAGAAGCAAAAGAGGTGCAGTACAAGGCAAGAGAACTGCAGAAAAAGGCAAGAAAGGTGCAGAAAGAGGAAGGAGAGGTGCACAAAGATGCAAGAAGGGTACAGAAAGAGGCAAGAGGGGTGCAGAAAGAGGCAAGAGAAGTGCAGAAAGAAGCAACAGAGGTGCAGAAAGAAGCAAGAGGGGTGCAGAAAGAGGCAAAAGGGGTGCAGAAAGAGGCAAGACAAGTGCAGAAAGAAACAACAGAGGTGCAGAAGGAGGCACAAGAACTGCAGAAAGAAGCAAAAGAGTTGCAGAAAGAGGCAAGAGAGTTGCAGAAACAGGCAAAAGGGGGACAGAAAGAGGGAACAGGTGTGCAGACAGAGGCAAGAGAGGTGCAGAAAGACTGGAGAGAGGTGCTGAAAGAGGCAAGACGGATGCATAATTTTGCAATAGACGTGCAGAAAGAATCAAGAGCAGTGCGGAATGAACCAATAGAGGTGCAGAAAGAGGCAAGAGTGGTACTGAAAGAGGCAAAAGATGTGCTGAAAGAAGCCAAAGAGGTGCAGAAAGAGGCAAGAGCACAGAAGAAAAAGGCAAGAGAGGTGCACAAAGAGGCAAGAGGGGTACAGAAAGAGGCAAGAGGGGTAAAGAAAGAAGCAAGAGAAGTGCAGAAAGAAGCAACAGAGGTGCTGAAAGAGGCAAGAGAGGTAGAGGAAGAGGCTCGAGAAGTGCAGAAAGAGGCAAGAGAAGTGCAGAAAGAGGCAAGAGAGGTGCAGAACGAAGAGTGAGGTGCAGAAAGAGGCAAGTGACGTGCAGAAAGAGGCAAGAGAGGAACAGAAAGAGGCAAGGGAAGTGCAGAAACAGGCACGAGAAATGCACAAAGAGGCAAGAGAGGAGCAGAAAGAGGCAAGAGAGGTATAGAAAGAAGCAAGAGATCTGCAGAAAGAAGCAAAAGAGGTGCAGTACGAGGCAAGAGAACTGCAGAAAAAGGCAAGAAAGGTGCAGGAAGAGGAAGGAGAGGTGCACACAGAAGCAAGAAGGGTACAGAAAGAGGCAAGAGGGGTGCAGAAAGAGGCAAGAGAAGTGCAGAAAGAAGCAACAGAGGTGCAGAAAGAAGCAAGAGGGGTGCAGAATGAGGCTAGAGGGGTGCAGAAAGAGGCAAGACAAGTGCAGAAAGAAACAACAGAGGTGCAGAAGGAGGCAAAAGAACTGCAGAAAGAGGCAAAAGAGTTGCAGAAACAGGCAAAAGGGGTGCAGAAAGAGGGAACAGGTGTGCAGACAGAGGCAAGAGAGGAGCAGAAAGACAGAAGAGGGGTGCTGAAAGAGGCAAGAGGGATGCATAAATTTGCATAAATTTGCGACAGAGGTGCAGAAAGAAGCAAGAGCAGTGCAGAACGAACCAACAGAGGTGCAGAAAGAGGCAAGAGTGGTACTGAAAGAGGCAATAGAAGTGCAGAAAGTGGCAAGTGAGGTGCAGAAAGAGGCAAGAGAGGTATAGAAAGAGGCAAGATAAGTGTAGAAAAAGGCAAGAGAGGTGCAGAAAGAGGCACTTGAGGTGCATAAAGAGGCAAGAGAGGTACAGAAAGAGGCTCGAGAAGTGCAGAAAGAGGCAAGAGGGGTACAGTAAGAGGCAAGAGGGGTGCAGAAAGAAGCAAGAGAAGTGCAGAAAGAAGCAACAAAGGTGCTGAAAGAGGCAAGAGAGGTAGAGAAAGGCTCGAGAAGTGCAGAAAGAGGCAAGAGAAATGCACAAAGAGGCAAGAGAGGAGCAGAAGGAGGCAATAGAGGTGTAGAAAGAGGCAAGAGAAGTGCAGAAAGAAGCAACAGAGGTGCGAGAAAGAAACAAAAGGGTGCAGAAAGAGGCTAGAGGGGTGCAGAAAGAGGCAAGACAAGTGCAGAAAGAATCAACAGAGGTGCAGAAGGAGGCAAAAGAACTGCAGAAAGAAGCAAAAGAGTTGCAGGAACAGGCAAAAGGGGGACAGAAAGAGGGAACAGGTGTGCAGACGGAAGAGCGGTGCTGAAAGAGGCAAGAGGATGCATAAATTTGCAACAGAGGTGCAGAAAGAAGGAGCAGTGCAGAATGAACCAACAGAGGTGCAGAAAGAGGCAAGAGTGGTACTGAAAGAGGCAAAAGAAGTGCAGAAAGAAGCCAAAGAGGTGCAGAAAGAGCCAAGAGAACAGCAGAAAAAGGAAAGAGAGGTGCAGAAAGAGGAAGGAGAGGTGCACAAAGAGGCAAGAGGGGTACAGAAAGAGGCAAGAGGGGTGCAGAAAGAAGCAAGAGAAGTGCCGAAAGAAGCAACAGAGGTGCTGAAAGAGGCAAGAGAGGAAGAGAAAGAGGCTCGAGAAGTGCAAAAAGAGGCAAGAGAAGTGCAGAAAGAGGCAAGAGAAGTGCAGAACGAAGAGCATAAGGTGCAGAAAGAGGCAAGTGAGGTGCAGAAATAGGCAAGAGAGGTACAGAAAGAGGCAAGGGAAGTGCAGAAACAGGCAAGAGAAATGCACAAAGAGAGGAGCAGAAAGAGGCAAGTGAGGTACAGAATGAAGAGAGTGAGGTGCACAAAGAGGCAAGTGAGGTGCAGAAATAGGCAAGAGAGGTACAGAAATAGGCAAGGGAAGTGCAGAAACAGGCAAGAGAAATGCACAAAGAAGCAAGAGAGGAGCAGAAAGAGGCAAGAGAGGTGTGGAAAGAAGCAAGAGAAGTGCAGAAAGAGGCAAGTGAGTTGCAGAAAGAAGCAACAGAAGTGCAGAATGAAGCAACAGAGGGTACAGAAAGAGGCAAGTGAGGTAGAGAAAGAGGATCGAAAAGTGCAGAAAGAGGCAAGAGAAGTACAGAAAGAGGCAAGAGAGGTGCAGAACGAAGAGAGTGAGGTGCAGGAAGAGGCAAGTGATGTGCAGAAAGAGGCAAGAAAGGAACAGAAAGAGGCAAGGAAAGTGCAGAATCAGGCACAAGAAATGCACAAAGAGGCAAGACAGGAGCAGAAAGAGGCAAGAGAGGTGTAGAAAGAGGCAAGAGAAGTGCAGAAAGAAGCAACAGAGGTGCAGAAGGATGCAAAAGAACTGCAGAAAGAAGCAACAGAGGTGCAGAAAGAAGCAAGAGGGGTGCAGAAAGAGGCAAGACAAGTGCAGAAAGAAACAACAGAGGTGCAGAAGGAGGCAAAAGAACTGCAGAAAGAAGCAAAAGAGTTGCAGAAACAGGCAAAAGAGGTGCAGAAAGAGGGAACAGGTGTGCAGACAGAGGCAAGAGAGGAGCAGAAAGACAGAAGAGGGGTGCTGAAAAAGGCAAGAGGGATGCATAAATTTGCATAAATTTGCGACAGAGGTGCAGAAAGAAGCAAGAGCAGTGCAGAACGAACCAACAGAGGTGCAGAAAGAGGCAAGAGTGGTACTGAAAGAGGCAATAGAAGTGCAGAAAGTGGCAAGTGAGGTGCAGAAAGAGGCAAGAGAGGTATAGAAAGAGGCAAGATAAGTGTAGAAAAAGGCAAGAGAGGTGCAGAAAGAGGCACTTGAGGTGCAGAAAGAGGCAAGAGAGGTACAGAAAGAGGCTCGAGAAGTGCAGAAAGAGGCAAGAGAAGTGCACAAAGAGGCAAGAGGGGTACAGAAAGAGGAAAGAGGGGTGCAGAAAGAAGCAAGAGAAGTGCAGAAAGAAGCAACAAAGGTGCTGAAAGAGGCAAGAGAGGTAGAGAAAGGCTCGAGAAGTGCAGAAAGAGGCAAGAGAAGTGCAGAAAGTGGCAAGAGAGGTGCAGAAAGAGGCACTTGAGGTGCAGAAATAGGCAAGAGAGGTACAGAAAGAGGCAAGAGAGGTGCAGAAAAAGGCAAGAGAGGTGCAGAAAGAGGCACTTGAGGTGCAGAAATAGGGAAGAGAGGTACAGAAAGAGGCAAGGGAAGTGCAGAAACAGGCAAGAGAAATGCACAAAGAGGCAAGAGAGGAGCAGAAAGAGGCAAGAGAGGTGTGGAAAGAAGCAAGAGAAGTGCAGAAAGAGGCAAGTGAGTTGCAGAAAGAAGCAACAGAAGTGCAGAATGAAGCAACAGAGGTACAGAAAGAGGCAAGTGAGGTAGAGAAAGAGGATCAAAAAGTGCAGAAAGAGGCAAGAGAAGTACAGAAAGAGGCAAGAGAGGTGCAGAAACGAAGAGAGTGAGGTGCAGGAAGAGGCAAGTGATGTGCAGAAAGAGGCAAGAGAGGAACAGAAAGAGGCAAGGAAAGTGCAGAATCAGGCACAAGAAATGCACAAAGAGGCAAGAGAGGAGCAGAAAGAGGCAAGAGAGGTGTAGAAAGAGGCAAGAGAAGTGCAGAAAGAAGCAACAGAGGTGCAGAAAGAAACAAAAGGGTGCAGAAAGAGGCAAGACAAGTGCAGAAAGAATCAACAGAGGTGCAGAAGGAGGCAAAAGAACTGCAGAAAGAAGCAAAAGAGTTGCAGAAACAGGCAAAAGGGGGACAGAAAGAGGGAACAGGTATGCAGACGGAACAGCGGTGCTGAAAGAGGCAAGAGGGATGCATAAATTTGCAACAGAGGTGCAGAAAGAAGGAGCAGTGCAGAAAGAAGCCAAAGAGGTGCAGAAAGAGCCAAGAGAACAGCAGAAAAAGGAAAGAGAGGTGCAGAAAGAGGAAGGAGAGGTGCACAAAGAGGCAAGAGGGGTACAGAAAGAGGCAAGAGGGGTGCAGAAAGAAGCAAGAGAAGTGCCGTAAAGAAGCAACAGAGGTGCTGAAAGAGGCAAGACAGGTAGAGAAAGAGTGCTCGAGAAGTGCAGAAAGAGGCAAGAGAAGTGCAGAAAGAGGTAAGAGAAGTGCAGAACAAAGAGCGTAAGGTGCAGAAAGAGGCAAGTGAGGTGCAGAAATAGGCAAGAGAGGTACAGAAAGAGGCAAGGGAAGTGTAGAAACAGGCAAGAGAAATGCACAAAGAGGCAAGAGAGGAGCAGAAAGAGGCAAGAGAGGTGTAGAAAGAAGCAAGAGAAGTGCAGAAAGAGGCAAGTGAGGTGCAGAAAGAAGCAACAGAAGTGCAGAATGAAGCAACAGAGGTACAAGAAAGAGGCAAGTGAGGTAGAGAAAGAGGATCGAGAAGTGCAGAAAGAGGCAAAAGTACAGAAAGAGGCAAGAGAGGTGCAGAACGAAGAGATTGTGAGGTGCACAAAGAGGCAAGTGAGGTGCAGAAATAGGCAAGAGAGGTACAGAAAGAGGCAAGGGAAGTGCAGAAACAGGCAAGAGAAATGCACAAAGAGGCAAGAGAGGAGCAGAAAGAGGCAAGAGAGGTGTGGAAAGAGGCAAGAGAGGTACAGAAAGAGGCTCGAGAAGTGCAGAAAGAGGCAAGAGGGGTACAGTAAGAGGCAAGAGGGGTGCAGAAAGAAGCAAGAGAAGTGCAGAAAGAAGCAACAAAGGTGCTGAAAGAGGCAAGAGAGGTAGAGAAAGGCTCGAGAAGTGCAGAAAGAGGCAAGAGAAATGCACAAAGAGGCAAGAGAGGAGCAGAAGGAGGCAATAGAGGTGTAGAAAGAGGCAAGAGAAGTGCAGAAAGAAGCAACAGAGGTGCAGAAAGAAACAAAAGGGTGCAGAAAGAGGCTAGAGGGGTGCAGAAAGAGGCAAGACAAGTGCAGAAAGAATCAACAGAGGTGCAGAAGGAGGCAAAAGAACTGCAGAAAGAAGCAAAAGAGTTGCAGGAACAGGCAAAAGGGGGACAGAAAGAGGGAACAGGTGTGCAGACGGAAGAGCGGTGCTGAAAGAGGCAAGAGGGATGCATAAATTTGCAACAGAGGTGCAGAAAGAAGGAGCAGTGCAGAATGAACCAACAGAGGTGCAGAAAGAGGCAAGAGTGGTACTGAAAGAGGCAAAAGAAGTGCAGAAAGAAGCCAAAGAGGTGCAGAAAGAGCCAAGAGAACAGCAGAAAAGGAAAGAGAGGTGCAGAAAGAGGAAGGAGAGGTGCACAAAGAGGCAAGAGGGGTACAGAAAGAGGCAAGAGGGGTGCAGAAAGAAGCAAGAGAAGTGCCAAAAGAAGCAACAGAGGTGCTGAAAGAGGCAAGAGAGGAAGAGAAAGAGGCTCGAGAAGTGCAGAAAGAGGCAAGAGAAGTGCAGAAAGAGGCAAGAGAAGTGCAGAACGAAGAGCATAAGGTGCAGAAAGAGGCAAGTGAGGTGCAGAAATAGGCAAGAGAGGTACAGAAAGAGGCAAGGGAAGTGCAGAAACAGGCAAGAGAAATGCACAAAGAGAGGAGCAGAAAGAGGCAAGTGAGGTGCAGAATGAAGAGAGTGAGGTGCACAAAGAGGCAAGTGAGGTGCAGAAATAGGCAAGAGAGGTACAGAAAGAGGCAAGGGAAGTGCAGAAACAGGCAAGAGAAATGCACAAAGAAGCAAGAGAGGAGCAGAAAGAGGCAAGAGAGGTGTGGAAAGAAGCAAGAGAAGTGCAGAAAGAGGCAAGTGAGTTGCAGAAAGAAGCAACAGAAGTGCAGAATGAAGCAACAGAGGTACAGAAAGAGGCAAGTGAGGTAGAGAAAGAGGATCGAAAAGTGCAGAAAGAGGCAAGAGAAGTACAGAAAGAGGCAAGAGAGGTGCAGAACGAAGAGAGTGAGGTGCAGGAAGAGGCAAGTGATGTGCAGAAAGAGGCAAGAAAGGAACAGAAAGAGGCAAGGAAAGTGCAGAATCAGGCACAAGAAATGCACAAAGAGGCAAGACAGGAGCAGAAAGAGGCAAGAGAGGTGTAGAAAGAGGCAAGAGAAGTGCAGAAAGAAGCAACAGAGGTGCAGAAGGATGCAAAAGAACTGCAGAAAGAAGCAACAGAGGTGCAGAAAGAAGCAAGAGGGGTGCAGAAAGAGGCAAGACAAGTGCAGAAAGAAACAACAGAGGTGCAGAAGGAGGCAAAAGAACTGCAGAAAGAAGCAAAAGAGTTGCAGAAACAGGCAAAAGAGGTGCAGAAAGAGGGAACAGGTGTGCAGACAGAGGCAAGAGAGGAGCAGAAAGACAGAAGAGGGGTGCTGGAAAAGGCAAGAGGGATGCATAAATTTGCATAAATTTGCGACAGAGGTGCAGAAAGAAGCAAGAGCAGTGCAGAACGAACCAACAGAGGTGCAGAAAGAGGCAAGAGTGGTACTGAAAGAGGCAATAGAAGTGCAGAAAGTGGCAAGTGAGGTGCAGAAAGAGGCAAGAGAGGTATAGAAAGAGGCAAGATAAGTGTAGAAAAAGGCAAGAGAGGTGCAGAGAAGAGGCACTTGAGGTGCAGAAAGAGGCAAGAGAGGTACAGAAAGAGGCTCGAGAAGTGCAGAAAGAGGCAAGAGAAGTGCACAAAGAGGCAAGAGGGGTACAGAAAGAGGAAAGAGGGGTGCAGAAAGAAGCAAGAGAAGTGGCAGAAAGAAGCAACAAAGGTGCTGAAAGAGGCAAGAGAGGTAGAGAAAGGCTCGAGAAGTGCAGAAAGAGGCAAGAGAAGTGCAGAAAGTGGCAAGAGAGGTGCAGAAAGAGGCACTTGAGGTGCAGAAATAGGCAAGAGAGGTACAGAAAGAGGCAAGGGAAGTGCAGAAAAAGGCAAGAGAGGTGCAGAAAGAGGCACTTGAGGTGCAGAAATAGGGAAGAGAGGTACAGAAAGAGGCAAGGGAAGTGCAGAAACAGGCAAGAGAAATGCACAAAGAGGCAAGAGAGGAGCAGAAAGAGGCAAGAGAGGTGTGGAAAAGAAGCAAGAGAAGTGCAGAAAGAGGCAAGTGAGTTGCAGAAAGAAGCAACAGAAGTGCAGAATGAAGCAACAGAGGTACAGAAAGAGGCAAGTGAGGTAGAGAAAGAGGATCAAAAAGTGCAGAAAGAGGCAAGAGAAGTACAGAAAGAGGCAAGAGAGGTGCAGAACTGAAGAGAGTGAGGTGCAGGAAGAGGCAAGTGATGTGCAGAAAGAGGCAAGAGAGGAACAGAAAGAGGCAAGGAAAGTGCAGAATCAGGCACAAGAAATGCACAAAGAGGCAAGAGAGGAGCAGAAAGAGGCAAGAGAGGTGTAGAAAGAGGCAAGAGAAGTGCAGAAAGAAGCAACAGAGGTGCAGAAAGAAACAAAAGGGTGCAGAAAGAGGCAAGACAAGTGCAGAAAGAATCAACAGAGGTGCAGAAGGAGGCAAAAGAACTGCAGAAAGAAGCAAAAGAGTTGCAGAAACAGGCAAAAGGGGGACAGAAAGAGGGAACAGGTATGCAGACGGAACAGCGGTGCTGAAAGAGGCAAGAGGGATGCATAAATTTGCAACAGAGGTGCAGAAAGAAGGAGCAGTGCAGAAAGAAGCCAAAGAGGTGCAGAAAGAGCCAAGAGAACAGCAGAAAAAGGAAAGAGAGGTGCAGAAAGAGGAAGGAGAGGTGCACAAAGAGGCAAGAGGGGTACAGAAAGAGGCAAGAGGGGTGCAGAAAGAAGCAAGAGAAGTGCCGAAAGAAGCAACAGAGGTGCTGAAAGAGGCAAGACAGGTAGAGAAAGAGGCTCGAGAAGTGCAGAAAGAGGCAAGAGAAGTGCAGAAAGAGGTAAGAGAAGTGCAGAACAAAGAGCGTAAGGTGCAGAAAGAGGCAAGTGAGGTGCAGAAATAGGCAAGAGAGGTACAGAAAGAGGCAAGGGAAGTGCAGAAACAGGCAAGAGAAATGCACAAAGAGGCAAGAGAGGAGCAGAAAGAGGCAAGAGAGGTGTAGAAAGAAGCAAGAGAAGTGCAGAAAGAGGCAAGTGAGGTGCAGAAAGAAGCAACAGAAGTGCAGAATGAAGCAACAGAGGTACAGAAAGAGGCAAGTGAGGTAGAGAAAGAGGATCGAGAAGTGCAGAAAGAGGCAAAAGTACAGAAAGAGGCAAGAGAGGTGCAGAACGAAGAGATTGTGAGGTGCACAAAGAGGCAAGTGAGGTGCAGAAATAGGCAAGAGAGGTACAGAAAGAGGCAAGGGAAGTGCAGAAACAGGCAAGAGAAATGCACAAAGAGGCAAGAGAGGAGCAGAAAGAGGCAAGAGAGGTGTGGAAAGAAGCAAGAGAAGTGCAGAAAGAGGCAAGTGAGGTGCAGAAAGAAGCAACAAAAGTGCAGAATGAAGCAACAGAGGTACAGAAAGAGGCAAGTGAGCTAGAGAAAGAGGATCGAAAAGTGCAGAAAGAGGCAAGAGAAGTACAGAAAGAGGCAAGAGAGGTGCAGAACGAAGAGAGTGAGGTGCAGGAAGAGGCAAGTGATGTGCAGAAAGAGGCAAGAGAGGAACAGAAAGAGGCAAGGAAAGTGCAGAATCAGGCACAAGAAATGCACAAAGAGGCAAGAGAGGAGCAGAAAGAGGCAAGAGAGGTGTAGAAAGAGGCAAGAGAAGTGCAGAAAGAAGCAACAGAGGTGCAGAAGGAGGCAAAAGAACTGCAGAAAGAAGCAAAAGAGTTGCAGAAACAGGCAAAAGGGGGACAGAAAGAGGGAACAGGTGTGCAGACGGAAGAGCGGTGCTGAAAGAGGCAAGAGGGATGCATAAATTTGCAACAGAGGTGCAGAAAGAAGGAGCAGTGCAGAATGAACCAACAGAGGTGCATAAAGAGGGAAGAGTGGTACTGAAAGAGGCAAAAAAAGTGCAGAAAGAAGCCAAAGAGGTGCAGAAAGAGCCAAGAGAACAGCAGAAAAAGGAAAGAGAGGTGCAGAAAGAGGCAAGAGGGGTACAGAAAGAGGCAAGAGGGGTGCAGCAAGAAGCAAGAGAAGTGCCAAAAGAAGCAACAGAGGTGCTGAAAGAGGCAAGAGAGGTAGAGAAAGAGGCTCGAGAAGTGCAGAAAGAGGCAAGAGAAGTGCAGAAAGAGGCAAGAGAAGTGCAGAACAAAGAGAGTAAGGTGCAGAAAGAGGCAAGTGAGGTGCAGAAATAGGCAAGAGAGGTACAGAAAGAGTCAAGGGAAGTGCAGAAACAGGCAAGAGAAATGCACAAAGAGGCAAGACAGGAGCAGAAAGAGGCAAGAGAGGTGTAGAAAGAAGCAAGAGAAGTGCAGAAAGAGGCAAGTGAGGTGCAGAAAGAAGCAACAGAAGTGCAGAATGAAGCAACAGAGGTACAGAAAGAGGCAAGTGAGGTAGAGAAAGAGGATCGAGAAGTGCAGAAAGAGGCAAAAGAAGTACAGAAAGAGGCAAGAGAGGTGCAGAACGAAGAGAGTGAGGTGCAGGAAGAGGCAAGTGATGTGTAGAAAGAGGCAAGAGAGGAACAGAAAGAGGCAAGGGAAGTGCAGAAACAGGCACGAGAAATACACAAAGAGGCAAGAGAGGAGCAGAAAGAGGCAAGAGAGGTGTGGAAAGAAGCAAGAGAAGTGCAGAAAGAGGCAAGTGAGGTGCAGAAAGGGGCAATAGAGGTACAGAAAGAGGCAAGAGAGGTGCAGAAAGAGAAAAGAGATCTGCAGAAAAAGGTAAGAGAGGTGCAGAACGAGGAAGTAGAGGTGCACAAAGATGCAAGAAGGGTACAGAAAGAGGCACGAGGGGTGCATAAAGAAGCAACATAAGTACAGAAAGAAGCAACAAAGGTGCTGAGAGAGGCAAGAGGGATGCAGAAAGAGGCAAGAGAAGTGCAGAGAGAAGCAACAGAGGTGCAGAAAGAAGCAAAAGGGGCGCAGAAAGAGGCTAGAGGGGTGCAGAAAGAGGCAAGACAAGTACAGAAAGAAGCAAAAGAGGTGCAGAAGGAGGCAAAAGAACTGCAGAAAGAAGCAAAAGAGTTGCAGAAACAGGCAAAAGGGGTGCAGAAAGAGGGAACAGGTGTGCAGACAGAGGCAAGAGAGGAGCAGAAAGACAGAAGAGGGGTGCTGAAAGAGGCAAATGGGATGCATAAATTTGCAACAGAGGTGCAGAAAGAAGCAAGAGCAGTGCAGAATGAACCAACAGAGGTGCAGAAAGAGGCAAGACTGGTACTGAAAGAGGCAAAAGAAGTGCAGAAAGAAGCCAAAGAGGTGCAGAAAGAGGCAAGAGAACAGCAGAAAAAGAAAAGAGAGGTGCAGAAAGAAGAAGGAGAGGTGCACAAAGAGGCAAGAGGGGTACAGAAAGAGGCAAGAGGGTGCAGAAAGAAGCAAGAGAAGTGCACAAAGAAGCAACAGTGGTGCTGAAAAAGGCAAGAGGGGTAGAGAAAGAGGCTCGAGAAGTGCTGAAAGAGGTAAGAGAAGTGGAGAAAGAGGCAAGAGAGGTGCAGAATGAAGAGAGTGAGGTGCAGAAAGAGGCAAGTGAGGTCCAGAAAGAAGCAACCGAAGTGCAGAAAGAAGAAACAGAGGTGCAGAAAGAGGGAGGAGGGGTGCAAAAAGACGCAAGAGAGGTGCAGAAACAAGCAAGCGAAGTGCAAAAAGAGGCAAGAGAATTGCTGAAAGAAGCGAGAGGTGTAGAAAGAAGCCAGAGAGGTGCAGAAAGAAGCAAGAGAAGTGCAGAAAGAAGCAAGAGAGGTGCAGAAAGAGCAAAGATGAGTGCAGAAAGAGACAACAGGGGTGCAGAAAGAAGCAAGAGAGGTGCAGAAAGAGGTAAAAGAAGTGCAGAAAGAAGCTACAGAGGTACAGAAAGAGGCAAGAGAAGTGCAGAAAGAGGAGGAGGGGTGCAAAAAGAAGCAAGAGAGGTACAGAAAGAAGCAGGAGAAGAGAAGAAAGAAGCAACAGGGGTTCAGAAAGAGGCTAAAGGGTTGCAGAAAGAGGCAAGACAAGTGCAGAAAGAAGCAACAGAGGTGCAGAAGGAGGCAAAAGAATTGCAGAAAGAGGCAAGAGAGTTGCAGAAACAGGCAAAAGGGGGACAGAAAGAGGGAACAGGTGTGCAGACAGAGGCAAGAGAGGTGCAGAAAGACTGGAGAGAGGTGCTGAAAGAGGCAAGAGGGATGCATAATTTTGCAATAGACGTTCAGAAAGAATCAAGAGCAGTGCGGAATGAACCAATAGAGGTGCAGAAAGAGGCAAGAGTGGTACTGAAAGAGGCAAAAGATGTGCTGAAAGAAGCCAAAGAGGTGCAGAAAGAGGCAAGAGCACAGAAGAAAAAGGCAAGAGAGGTACAGAAAGAGGAAGGAGAGGTGCACAAAGAGGCAAGAGGGGTACAGAAAGAGGCAAGAGGGGTAAAGAAAGAAGCAAGAGAAGTGCAGAAAGAAGCAACAGAGGTGCTGAAAGAGGCAAGAGAGGTAGAGAAAGAGGCTCGAGAAGTGCAGAAAGAGGCAAGAGAAGTGCAGAAAGAGGCAAGAGAGGTGCAGAACGAAGAGAGTGAGGTGCAGAAAGAGGCAAGTGACGTGCAGAAAGAGGCAAGAGAGGAACAGAAAGAGGCAAGGGAAGTGCAGAAACAGGCACGAGAAATGCACAAAGAGGCAAGAGAGGAGCAGAAAGAGGCAAGAGAGGTATAGAAAGAAGCAAGAGATCTGCAGAAAGAAGCAAAAGAGGTGCAGTACGAGGCAAGAGAACTGCAGAAAAAGGCAAGAAAGGTGCATAAAGAGGAAGGAGAGGTGCACAAAGATGCAAGAAGGGTACAGAAAGAGGCAAGAGGGGTGCAGAAAGAGGCAAGAGAAGTGCAGAAAGAAGCAACAGAGGTGCAGAAAGAAGCAAGAGGGGTGCAGAAATCAATCAATCAATCAATCATGTCACTTATAAAGCGCACTACATACCCGTGAGGGTCTCAAGGCGCTGGGGGAAGAGGGGGGTGGTGCTGCTACTGATCGAAGAGCCAGGTCTTGAGGAGTCTTCTGGAAGGCCAGTAGGTCTTGGGTCTGTCGGAGGTTGGTGGGGAGGGTGTTCCAGGTCTTGGCGGCGAGGTGGGAGAAGGATCTGCCGCCGGCGGTTGTTTTCCGGATGCGTGGGACTGTGGCGAGGGCGAGGCTGGTCGAGCGGAGCTGGCGGGTGGGGGTGTAGAAGCTGAGTCGTCTGTTGAGGTAGGCTGGTCCGGGAGTTGTGGAGTGCTTTGTGTGCGTGGGTGAGGAGCTTGAAGGTTATCCTCTTGTTGACAGGGAGCCAGTGCAGGTCTCTCAGGTGGGGTGTGATGTGGCTGCGTCGGGGGATGTCGAGGATAAGACGTGCAGAGGCGTTCTGGATGCGTTGCAGCCGTCTCAGGAGCTTAGCCGTCGTTCCTGCGTAGAGGGCGTTTCCGTAGTCCAGCCTGCTGGTGACGAGGGCCTGGGTGACTGTTTTTCTTGTTTCGGTGGGGATCCACTTGAAGACTCTGCGGAGCATTCGGAGGATGTTGAAGCAGGATGAGGAAACGGCGTTGACCTGCTTAGTCATGGAGAGGGTGGGGTCGAGGATGACCCCTAGGTTGCGTACGTGGTCGGTGGGTGGCGGGGCTGTTCCCAGTGATGTTGGCCACCAGGAGTCGTCCCAGGCTGGAAGGGTTGGAACCAAGGATGAGGACCTCCGTCTTGTCCGAGTTCAGCTTCAGGCGGCTTGTCCTCATCCATTCGGCGACGGCCTTCATTCCTTCGTGGAGGTGGGCTTTGGCGGTGTGAGGGTCTTTGGTGAGGGAGAGGATCAGCTGGGTGTCGTCGGCGTAGGAGATGATGTTGAGGTTGATGCTGTCGGGCGACGTGGGCGAGGGGTGCCATGTAGATGTTGAACAGCGTTGGGCTGAGGGAGGAGCCTTGGGGTACGCCGCAGATGATCTTGGTGGCCTTGGATCGGAAGGGGGCGAGGCGGACGCTTTGTGTTCTGCCGGAAAGGAAGGATGTGGTCCAGTCCAGGGCCTTCTCTGGATCCCGGCGTCGTGAAGGCGTGTTCGTAGTGTGTGGTGGCAGACCGTGTCGAAGGCGGCTGATAGGTCCAGGAGGATGAGGGCTGCTGTTTCTCCGTTGTCTAGCAGGGTGCAGAAAGAGGCTAGAGGGGTGCAGAAAGAGGCAAGACAAGTGCAGAAAGAAACAACAGAGGTGCAGAAGGAGGCAAAAGAACTGCAGAAAGAAGCAAAAGAGTTGCAGAAACAGGCAAAAGGGGTGCAGAAAGAGGGAACAGGTGTGCAGACAGAGGCAAGAGAGGAGCAGAAAGACAGAAGAGGGGTGCTGAAAGAGGCAAGAGGGATGCATAAATTTGCATAAATTTGCGACAGAGGTGCAGAAAGAAGCAAGAGCAGTGCAGAACGAACCAACAGAGGTGCAGAAAGAGGCAAGAGTGGTACTGAAAGAGGCAATAGAAGTGCAGAAAGTGGCAAGTGAGGTGCAGAAAGAGGCACGAGAGGTATAGAAAGAGGCAAGATAAGTGTAGAAAAAGGCAAGAGAGGTGCAGAAAGAGGCACTTGAGGTGCAGAAAGAGGCAAGAGAGGTACAGAAAGAGGCTCGAGAAGTGCAGAAAGAGGCCAGAGAAGTGCACAAAGAGGCAAGAGGGGTACAGAAAGAGGCAAGAAGGGTGCAGAAAGAAGCAAGAGAAGTGCAGAAAGAAGCAACAAAGGTGCTGAAAGAGGCAAGAGAGGTAGAGAAAGGCTCGAGAAGTGCAGAAAGAGGCAAGAGAAGTGCAGAAAGAGGCAAGAGAGGTGCAGAACGAAGAGAGTGTGGTGCACAAAGAGGCAAGTGAGGTGCAGAAATAGGCAAGAGAGGTACAGAAAGAGGCAAGGGAAGTGCAGAAACAGGCAAGAGAAATGCACAAAGAGGCAAGAGAGGAGCAGAAAGAGGCAAGAGAGGTGTGGAAAGAAGCAAGAGAAGTGCAGAAAGAGGCAAGTGAGTTGCAGAAAGAAGCAACTGAAGTGCAGAATGAAGCAACAGAGGTACAGAAAGAGGCAAGTGAGGTAGAGAAAGAGGATCAAAAAGTGCAGAAAGAGGCAAGAGAAGTACAGAAAGAGGCAAGAGAGGTGCAGAACGAAGAGAGTGAGGTGCAGGAAGAGGCAAGTGATGTGCAGAAAGAGGCAAGAGAGGAACAGAAAGAGGCAAGGAAAGTGCAGAATCAGGCACAAGAAATGCACAAAGAGGCAAGAAAGGAGCAGAAAGAGGCAAGAGAGGTGTAGAAAGAGGCAAGAGAAGTGCAGAAAGAAGCAACAGAGGTGCAGAAAGAAACAAAAGGGTGCAGAAAGAGGCTAGAGGGGTGCAGAAAGAGGCAAGACAAGTGCAGAAAGAAGCAACAGAGGTGCAGAAGGAGACAAAAGAACTGCAGAAAGAAGCAAAAGAGTTGCAGAAACAGGCAAAAGGGGGACAGAAAGAGGGAACAGGTGTGCAGACGGAAGAGCGGTGCTGAAAGAGGCAAGAGGGATGCATAAATTTGCAACAGAGGTGCAGAAAGAAGGAGCAGTGCAGAATGAACCAACAGAGGTGCAGAAAGAGGCAAGAGTGGTACTGAAAGAGGCAAAAGAAGTGCAGAAAGAAGCCAAAGAGGTGCAGAAAGAGCCAAGAGAACAGCAGAAAAAGGAAAGAGAGGTGCAGAAAGAGGAAGGAGAGGTGCACAAAGAGGCAAGAGGGGTACAGAAAGAGGCAAGAGGGGTGCAGAAAGAAGCAAGAGAAGTGCCGAAAGAAGCAACAGAGGTGCTGAAAGAGGCAAGAGAGGTAGAGAAAGAGGCTCGAGAAGTGCAGAAAGAGGCAAGAGAAGTGCAGAAAGAGGCAAGAGAAGTGCAGAACGAAGAGAGTAAGGTGCAGAAAGAGGCAAGTGAGGTGCAGAAATAGGCAAGAGAGGTACAGAAAGAGGCAAGGGAAGTGCAGAAACAGGCAAGAGAAATGCACAAAGAGGCAAGAGAGGAGTAGAAAGAGGCAAGAGAGGTGTAGAAAGAAGCAAGAGAAGTGCAGAAAGAGGCAAGTGAGGTGCAGAAAGAAGCAACAGAAGTGCAGAATGAAGCAACAGAGGTAAAGAAAGAGGCAAGTGAGGTAGAGAAAGAGGATCGAGAAGTGCAGAAAGAGGCAAAAGTACAGAAAGAGGCAAGAGAGGTGCAGAACGAAGAGAGTGAGGTGCACAAAGAGGCAAGTGAGGTGCAGAAATAGGCAAGAGAGGTACAGAAAGAGACAAGGGAAGTGCAGAAACAGGCAAGAGAAATGCACAAAGAGGCAAGAGAGGAGCAGAAAGAGGCAAGAGAGGTGTGGAAAGAAGCAAGAGAAGTGCAGAAAGAGGCAAGTGAGTTGCAGAAAGAAGCAACAGAAGTGCAGAATGAAGCAACAGAGGTACAGAAAGAGGCAAGTGAGGTAGAGAAAGAGGATCGAAAAGTGCAGAAAGAGGCAAGAGAAGTACAGAAAGAGGCAAGAGAGGTGCAGAACGAAGAGAGTGAGGTGCAGGAAGAGGCAAGTGATGTGCAGAAAGAGGCAAGAGAGGAACAGAAAGAGGCAAGGAAAGTGCAGAATCAGGCACAAGAAATGCACAAAGAGGCAAGAAAGGAGCAGAAAGAGGCAAGAGAGGTGTAGAAAGAGGCAAGAGAAGTGCAGAAAGAAGCAACAGAGGTGCAGAAAGAAACAAAAGGGTGCAGAAAGAGGCTAGAGGGGTGCAGAAAGAGGCAAGACAAGTGCAGAAAGAAGCAACAGAGGTGCAGAAGGAGGCAAAAGAACTGCAGAAAGAAGCAAAAGAGTTGCAGAAACAGGCAAAAGGGGACAGAAAGAGGGAACAGGTGTGCAGACGGAAGAGCGGTGCTGAAAGAGGCAAGAGAGATGCATAAATTTGCAACAGAGGTGCAGAAAGAAGGAGCAGTGCAGAATGAACCAACAGAGGTGCATAAAGAGGCAAGAGTGGTACTGAAAGAGGCAAAAGAAGTGCAGAAAGAAGCCAAAGAGGTGCAGAAAGAGCCAAGAGAACAGCAGAAAAAGGAACAAGAGGTGCAGAAAGAGGAAGGAGAGGTGCACAAAGAGGCAAGAGGGGTACAGAAAGAGGCAAGAGGGGTGCAGAAAGAAGCAAGAGAAGTGCCAAAAGAAGCAACAGAGGTGCTGAAAGAGGCAAGAGAGGTAGAGAAAGAGGCTTGAGAAGTGCAGAAAGAGGCAAGAGAAGTGCAGAAAGAGGCAAGAGAAGTGCAGAACGAAGAGAGTAAGGTGCAGAAAGAGGCAAGTGAGGTGCAGAAATAGGCAAGAGAGGTACAGAAAGAGGCAAAGGAAGTGCAGAAACAGGCAAGAGAAATGCACAAAGAGGCAAGAGAGGAGCAGAAAGAGGCAAGAGAGGTGTAGAAAGAAGCAAGAGAAGTGCAGAAAGAGGCAAGTGAGGTGCAGAAAGAAGCAACAGAAGTGCAGAATGAAGCAACAGAGGTACAGAAAGAGGCAAGTGAGGTAGAGAAAGAGGATCGAGAAGTGCAGAAAGAGGCAAAAGAAGTACAGAAAGAGGCAAGAGAGGTGCAGAACGAAGAGAGTGAGGTGCAGGAAGAGGCAAGTGATGTGCAGAAAGAGGCAAGAGAGGAACAGAAAGAGGCAAGGGAAGTGCAGAAACAGGCACGAGAAATACACAAAGAGGCAAGAGAGGAGCAGAAAGAGGCAAGAGAGGTGTAGAAAGAAGCAAGAGAAGTGCAGAAAGAGGCAAGTGAGGTGCAGAAAGGGGCAATAGAGGTACAGAAAGAGGCAAGAGAGGTGCATAAAGAGAAAAGAGATCTGCAGAAAGAAGCAAAAGAGGTGCAGAAAGAGGCAAGAGAACTGCAGAAAAAGGTAAGAGAGGTGCAGAATGAGGAAGTAGAGGTGCACAAAGATGCAAGAAGGGTACAGAAAGAGGCACGAGGGGTGCATAAAGAAGCAACAGAAGTACAGAAAGAAGTAACAAAGGTGCTGAGAGAGGCAAGAGGGATGCAGAAAGAGGCAAGAGAAGTGTAGAAAGAAGCAACAGAGGTGCAGAAAGAAGCAATAGGGGTGCAGAAAGAGGCTAGAGGGGTGCAGAAAGAGGCAAGACAAGTACAGAAAGAAGCAACAGAGGTGCAGAAGGAGGCAAAAGAACTGCAGAAAGAAGCAAAAGAGTTGCAGAAACAGGCAAAGGGGGGGCAGAAAGAGGGAACAGGTGTGCAGACAGAGGCAAGAGAGGAGCAGAAAGACAGAAGAGGGGTGCTGAAAGAGGCAAGAAGGATGCATAAATTTGCAACAGAGGTGCAGAAAGAAGCAAGAGCAGTGCAGAATGAACCAACAGGGGTGCAGAAAGAGGCAAGAGTGGTACTGAAAGAGGCAAAAGAAGTGCAGAAAGAAGCCAAAGAGGTGCAGAAAGAGGCAAGAGAACAGCAGAAAAAGAAAAGAGAGGTGCAGAAAGAGGAAGGAGAGGTGCACAAAGAGGCAAGAGGGGTACAGAAAGAGGCAAGAGGGGTGCAGAAAGAAGCAAGAGAAGTGCAGAAAGAAGCAACAGAGGTGCTGAAAGAGGCAAGAGAGGTAAAGAAAGAGGCTTGAGAAGTGCAGAAAGAGGTAAGAGAAGTGCAGAAAGAGGCAAGAGAGGTGCAGAATGAAGAGAGTGAGGTGCAGAAAGAGGCAAGTGAGGTGCAGAAATGGACAAGAGAGGTACAGAAAAAGGCAAGGGAAGTGCAGAAACAGGCAAGAGAAATGCACAAAGAGGCAAGAGAAGAGCAGAAAGAGGCAAGAGAGGTGTAGAAAGAAGCAAGAGAAGTGCAGAAAGAGGCAAGTGAGGTGCAGAAAGAAGCAACAGAAGTGCATAAAGAAGCAACAGAGGTGCAGAAAGAGGGAGGAGGGGTGCAAAAAGAGGCAAGAGGGGTGCAGAAAGACGCAAGAGAGGTGCAGAAACAAGCAAGCGAAGTGCAGAAAAAGGCACGAGAAATGCACAAAGAGGCAAGAGAGGAGCAGAAAGAGGCAAGAGAGGTGTAGAAAGAAGCAAGAGAAGTGCAGAAAGAGGCAAGAGAAGTACAGAAAGAGGCAAGAGAGGTGCAGAATGAAGAGAGTGAGGTGCAGGAAGAGGCAAGTGACGTGCAGAAAGAGGCAAGAGAGGAACAGAAAGAGGCAAGGGAAGTGCAGAAAAAGGCACGAGAAATGCACAAAGAGGCAAGAGAGGAGCAGAAAGAGGCAAGAGAGGTGTAGAAAGAAGCAAGAGAAGTGCAGAAAGAAGCAAAAGAGGTGCAGAAAGAGGCAAGAGAACTGCAGAAAAAGGTAAGAGAGGTGCAGAAAGTGGAAGGAGAGGTGCACAAAGATGCAACAAGGGTACAGAAAGAGGCACGAGGGTGCAGAAAGAAGCAACAGAAGGTGCAGAAAGAAGCAACAGAGTTGCTGAAAGAGGCAAGAGGGGTGCAGAAAGAGGCAAGAGAAGTGCAGAAAGAAGCAACACAGGTGCAGAAAGAAGCAAAAGGGGTGCAGAAAGAGGCTAGAGGGGTGCAGAAAGAAGCAAGACAAGTACAGAAAGAAGCAACAGAGGTGCAGAAGGAGGCAAAAGAACTGCAGAAAGAAGCAAAAGAGTTGCAGAAACAGGCAAAAGGGGTGCAGAAAGAGGGAACAGGTGTGCAGACAGAGGCAAGAGAGGAGCAGAAAGACAGAAGAGGGGTGCTGAAAGAGGCAAATGGGATGCATACATTTGCAACAGAGGTGCAGAAAGAAGCAAGAGCAGTGCAGAATGAACCAACATAGGTGCAGAAAGAGGCAAGACTGGTACTGAAAGAGGCAAAAGAAGTGCAGAAAGAAGCCAAAGAGGTGCAGAAAGAGGCAAGAGAACAGCAGAAAAAGAAAAGAGAGGTGCAGAAAGAAGAAGGAGAGGTGCACAAAGAGGCAAGAGAGGTACAGAAAGAGGCAAGAGGGGTACAGAAAGAAGCAAGAGAAGTGCACAAAGAAGCAACAGTGGTGCTGAAAAAGGCAAGAGAGGTAGAGAAAGAGGCTCGAGAAGTGCAGAAAGAGGTAAGAGAAGTGGAGAAAGAGGCAAGAGAGGTGCAGAATGAAGAGAGTGAGGTGCAGAAAGAGGCAAGTGAGGTCCAGAAAGAAGCAACCGAAGTGCAGAAAGAAGCAACAGAGGTGCAGAAAGAGGGAAGATGAGTGCAGAAAGAGACAACAGGGATGCAGAAAGAAGCAAGAGAGGTGCAGAAAGAGGTAAAAGAAGTGCAGAAAGAAGCATAGAGGTACAGAAAGAGGCAAGAGAAGTGCAGAAAGAGGAGGAGGGATGCAAAAAGAAGCAAGAGAGGTACAGAAAGAAGCAGGAGAAGAGAAGAAAGAAGCAACAGGGGTTCAGAAAGAGGCTAAAGGGTTGCAGAAAGAGGCAAGACAAGTGCAGAAAGAAGCAACAGAGGTGCAGAAGGAGGCAAAAGAATTGCAGAAAGAGGCAAGAGAGTTGCAGAAACAGGCAAAAGGGGTGCAGAAAGAGGGAACAGGAGTGCAGACAGAGGCAAGAGAGGTGCAGAAAGACTGGAGAGAGGTGCTGAAAGAGGCAAGAGGGATGCATAATTTTGCAATAGACGTGCAGAAAGAATCAAGAGCAGTGCGGAATGGACCAATAGAGGTGCAGAAAGAGGCAAGAGTGGTACTGAAAGAGGCAAAAGAAGTGCAGAAAGAAGCCAAAGAGGTGCAGAAAGAGGCAAGAGCACAGAAGAAAAAGGCAAGAGAGGTGCAGAAAGAGGAAGGAGAGGTGCACAAAGAGGCAAGAGGGGTACAGAAAGAGGCAAGAGGGGTAAAGAAAGAAGCAAGAGAAGTGCAGAAAGAGGCAAAAGTACAGAAAGAGGCAAGAGAGGTGCAGAACGAAGAGAGTGAGGTGCACAAAGAGGCAAGTGAGGTGCAGAAATAGGCAAGAGAGGTACAGAAAGAGGCAAGGGAAGTGCAGAAACAGGCAAGAGAAATGCACAAAGAGGCAAGAGAGGAGCAGAAAGAGGCAAGAGAGGTGTGGAAAGAAGCAAGAGAAGTGCAGAAAGAGGCAAGTGAGTTGCAGAAAGAAGCAACAGAAGTGCAGAATGAAGCAACAGAGGTACAGAAAGAGGCAAGTGAGGTAGAGAAAGAGGATCGAAAAGTGCAGAAAGAGGCAAGAGAAGTACAGAAAGAGGCAAGAGAGGTGCAGAACGAAGAGAGTGAGGTACAGGAAGAGGCAAGTGATGTGCAGAAAGAGGCAAGAGAGGAACAGAAAGAGGCAAGGAAAGTGCAGAATCAGGCACAAGAAATGCACAAAGAGGCAAGAGAGGAGCAGAAAGAGGCAAGAGAGGTGTAGAAAGAGGCAAGAGAAGTGCAGAAAGAAGCAACAGAGGTGCAGAAAGAAACAAAAGGGTGCAGAAAGAGGCTAGAGGGGTGCAGAAAGAGGCAAGACAAGTGCAGAAAGAAGCAACAGAGGTGCAGAAGGAGGCAAAAGAACTGCAGAAAGAAGCAAAAGAGTTGCAGAAACAGGCAAAAGGGGGACAGAAAGAGGGAACAAGTGTGCAGACGGAAGAGCGGTGCTGAAAGAGGCAAGAGGGATGCATAAATTTGCAACAGAGGTGCAGAAAGAAGGAGCAGTGCAGAATGAACCAACAGAGGTGCATAAAGAGGCAAGAGTGGTACTGAAAGAGGCAAAAGAAGTGCAGAAAGAAGCCAAAGAGGTACAGAAAGAGCCAAGAGAACAGCAGAAAAAGGAACGAGAGGTGCAGAAAGAGGAAGGAGAGGTGCACAAAGAGGCAAGAGGGGTACAGAAAGAGGCAAGAGGGGTGCAGAAAGAAGCAAGAGAAGTGCCAAAAGAAGCAACAGAGGTGCTGAAAGAGGCAAGAGAGGTAGAGAAAGAGGCTTGAGAAGTGCAGAAAGAGGCAAGAGAAGTGCAGAAAGAGGCAAGAGAAGTGCAGAACGAAGAGAGTAAGGTGCAGAAAGAGGCAAGTGAGGTGCAGAAATAGGCAAGAGAGGTACAGAAAGAGGCAAGGGAAGTGCAGAAACAGGCAAGAGAAATGCACAAAGAGGCAAGAGAGGAGCAGAAAGAGGCAAGAGAGGTGTAGAAAGAAGCAAGAGAAGTGCAGAAAGAGGCAAGTGAGGTGCAGAAAGAAGCAACAGAAGTGCAGAATGAAGCAACAGAGGTACAGAAAGAGGCAAGTGAGGTAGAGAAAGAGGATCAAGAAGTGCAGAAAGAGGCAAAAGCAGTACAGAAAGAGGCAAGAGAGGTGCAGAACGAAGAGAGTGAGGTGCAGGAAGAGGCAAGTGATGTGCAGAAAGAGGCAAGAGAGGAACAGAAAGAGGCAAGGGAAGTGCAGAAACAGGCACGAGAAATACACAAAGAGGCAAGAGAGGAGCAGAAAGAGGCAAGAGAGGTGTATAAAGAAGCAAGAGAAGTGCAGAAAGAGGCAAGTGAGGTGCAGAAAGGGGCAATAGAGGTACAGAAAGAGGCAAGAGAGGTGCAGAAAGAGAAAAGAGATCTGCAGAAAGAAGCAAAAGAGGTGCAGAAAGAGGCAAGAGAACTGCAGAAAAAGGTAAGAGAGGTGCAGAACGAGGAAGTAGAGGTGCACAAAGATGCAAGAAGGGTACAGAAAGAGGCACGAGGGGTGCATAAAGAAGCAACAGAAGTACAGAAAGAAGTAACAAAGGTGCTGAGAGAGGCAAGAGGGATGCAGAAAGAGGCAAGAGAAGTGTAGAAAGAAGCAACAGAGGTGCAGAAAGAAGCAAAAGGGGTGCAGAAAGAGGCTAGAGGGTGCAGAAAGAGGCAAGACAAGTACAGAAAGAAGCAACAGAGATGCAGAAGGAGGCAAAAGAACTGCAGAAAGAAGCAAAAGAGTTGCAGAAACAGGCAAAAGGGGGGCAGAAAGAGGAAACAGGTGTGCAGACAGAGGCAAGAGAGGAGCAGAAAGACAGAAGAGGGGTGCTGAAAGAGGCAAGAAGGATGCATAAATTTGCAACAGAGGTGCAGAAAGAAGCAAGAGCAGTGCAGAATGAACCAACAGGGGTGCAGAAAGAGGCAAGAGTGGTACTGAAAGAGGCAAAAGAAGTGCAGAAAGAAGCCAAAGAGGTGCAGAAAGAGGCAAGAGAACAGCAGAAAAGAAAAGAGAGGTGCAGAAAGAGGAAGGAGAGGTGCACAAAGAGGCAAGAGGGGTACAGAAAGAGGCAAGAGGGGTGCAGAAAGAAGCAAGAGAAGTGCAGAAAGAAGCAACAGAGGTGCTGAAAGAGGCAAGAGAGGTAAAGAAAGAGGCTTGAGAAGTGCAGAAAGAGGTAAGAGAAGTGCAGAAAGAGGCAAGAGAGGTGCAGAATGAAGCGAGTGAGGTACAGAAAGAGGCAAGTGATGTGCAGAAATGGACAAGAGAGGTACAGAAAAAGGCAAGGGAAGTGCAGAAACAGGCAAGAGAAATGCACAAAGAGGCAAGAGAAGAGCGGAAAGAGGCAAGAGAGGTGTAGAAAGAAGCAAGAGAAGTGCAGAAAGAGGCAAGTGAGGTGCAGAAAGAAGCAACAGAAGTGCATAAAGAAGCAACAGAGGTGCAGAAAGAGGGAGGAGGGGTGCAAAAAGAGGCAAGAGGGGTGCAGAAAAACGCAAGAGAGGTGCAGAAACAAGCAAGCGAAGTGCAAAAAGAGGCAAGAGAATTGCTGAAAGAAGCGAGAGGTATAGAAAGAAGCAAGAGAGGTGCAGAAAGAAGCAAGAGAAGTGCAGAAAGAAGCAAGAGAGGTGCAGAAAGAGGGAAGATGAGTGCAGAAAGAGACAACAGGGGTGCAGAAAGAAGCAAGAGAGGTGCAGAAAGAGGTAAAAGAAGTGCAGAAAAAAGCAACAGGAGTGCAGAAAGAAGCTACAGAGGTACAGAAAGAGGCAAGAGAGGTGCAGAAAGAGGGAGGAGGGGTGCAAAAAGAGGCAAGATGGGTGCATAAAGAAGCAAGATAGGTACAGAAAGAAGTAGTAGAAGAGAAGAAAGAAGCAACAGGGGTTCAGAAAGAGGCTAAAGGGTTGCAGAAAGAGGCAAGAGAGTTGCAGAAACAGGCGAAAGGGGTGCAGAAAGAGGGAACAGGTGTGCAGACAGAGGCAAGAGAGGTGCAGAAAGAGGCAAGTGAGGTGCAGAAAGAAGCAATAGAAGTGCAGAATGAAGCAACAGAGGCACAGAAAGAGGCAAGTGAGGTAGAGAAAGAGGATCGAGAAGTGCAGAAAGAGGCAAGAGAAGTACAGAAAGAGGCAAGAGAGGTGCAGAACGAAGAGAGTGAGGTGCAGGAAGAGGCAAGTGACGAGCAAAAAGAGGCAAGAGAGGAACAGAAAGAGGCAAGGGAAGTGCAGAAACAGGCACAAGAAATGCACAAAGAGGCAAGACAGGAGCAGAAAGAGGCAAGAGAGGTGTAGAAAGAGGCAAGAGAAGTGCAGAAAGAAGCAACAGAGGTGCAGAAAGAAGCAAAAGGGGTGCAGAAAGAGGTTAGAGGGGTGCAGAAAGAGGCAAGACAAGTTCAGAAAGAAGCAACAGAGGTGCAGTAGGAGGCAAAATAACTGCAGAAAGAAGCAAAAGAGTTGCAGAAACAGGTAAAAGGGGGACAGAAAGAGGGAACAGGTGTGCAGACAGAGGCAAGAGACGTGCAGAAAGACGGAAGAGCAGTGCTGAAAGAGGCAAGAGGGATGCATAAATTTGCAACAGAGGTGCAGAAAGAAGCAGGAGCAGTGCAGAATGGAACAACAGAGGGGCAGAAAGAGGCAAGAGTGGTACTGAAAGAGGCAAAAGAAGTACAGAAAGAAGCCAAAGATGTGCAGAAAGAGGCAAGAGAACAGCAGAAAAAGGAAAGAGAGGTGCAGAAAGAGGAAGGAGAGGTGCACAAAGAGGCAAGAGGGGTACAGAAAGAGGCAAGAGGGGTGCAGAAAGAAGCAAGAGAAGTGCAGAAAGAGGCAAGAGAGGTGCAGAACGAAGAGAGTAAGGTGCAGAAAGAGGCAAGTGAGGTGCAGAAATAGGCAAGAGAGGTACAGAAAGAGGCAAGGGAAGTGCAGAAACAGGCAAGAGAAATGCACAAAGAGGCAAGAGAGGAGCAGAAAGAGGCAAGAGAGGTGTAGAAAGAAGCAAGAGAAGTGCAGAAAGAGGCAAGTGAGGTGCAGAAAAGGGCAATAGAGGTACAGAAAGAGGCAAGAGAGGAGCAGAAAGAGGCAAGAGAGGTGTAGAAAGAAGCAAGAGAAGTGCAGAAATAAGCAACAGAAGTGCAGAATGAAGCAACAGAGGTACAGAAAGAGGCAAGTGAGGTAGAGAAAGAGGATTGAGAAATGCAGAAAGAGGCAAGAGAAGTACAGAAAGAGGCAAGAGAGGTGCAGAACAAAGAGAGTGAGGTGCAGGAAGAGGCAAGTGACGTGCAGAAAGAGGCAAGAGAAGAACAGAAAGAGGCAAGGGAAATGCAGAAAAAGGCACGAGAAATGCACAAAGAGGCAAGAGAGGAGCAGAAAGAGGCAAGAGAGGTGTAGAAAGAAGCAAGAGAAGTGCAGAAAGAGGCAAGAGAAGTACAGAAAGAGGCAAGAGAGGTGCAGAATGAAGAGAGTGAGGTGCAGGAAGAGGCAAGTGACGTGCAGAAAGAGGCAAGAGAGGAACAGAAAGAGGCAAGGGAAGTGCAGAAAAGGCACGAGAAATGCACAAAGAGGCAAGAGAGGAGCAGAAAGAGGCAAGAGAGGTG
The DNA here is from genome assembly GCA_963921515.1 of Calotriton arnoldi. Taxonomy (NCBI): domain Eukaryota; kingdom Metazoa; phylum Chordata; class Amphibia; order Caudata; family Salamandridae; genus Calotriton; species Calotriton arnoldi. The sequence continues at coordinate 1,264,916 of CAWUFW010004472.1, read as the reverse complement.
TAGAAAGAAGCAAGAGAAGTGCAGAAAGAAGCAAAAGAGGTGCAGAAAGAGGCAAGAGAACTGCAGAAAAAGGTAAGAGAGGTGCAGAAAGTGGAAGGAGAGGTGCACAAAGATGCAACAAGGGTACAGAAAGAGGCACGAGGGGTGCAGAAAGAAGCAACAGAAGTGCAGAAAGAAGCAACAGAGTTGCTGAAAGAGGCAAGAGGGGTGCAGAAAGAGGCAAGAGAAGTGCAGAAAGAAGCAACACAGGTGCAGAAAGAAGCAAAAGGGGTGCAGAAAGAGGCTAGAGGGGTGCAGAAAGAGGCAAGACAGGTACAGAAAGAAGCAACAGAGGTGCAGAAGGAGGCAAAAGAACTGCAGAAAGAAGGAACAGGTGTGCAGACAGAGGCAAGAGAGGAGCAGAAAGACAGAAGAGGGGTGCTGAAAGAGGCAAATGGGATGCATACATTTGCAACAGAGGTGCAGAAAGAAGCAAGAGCAGTGCAGAATGAACCAACAGAGGTGCAGAAAGAGGCAAGACTGGTACTGAAAGAGGCAAAAGAAGTGCAGAAAGAAGCCAAAGAGGTGCAGAAAGAGGCAAGAGAACAGCAGAAAAAGAAAAGAGAGGTGCAGAAAGAAGAAGGAGAGGTGCACAAAGAGGCAAGAGAGGTACAGAAAGAGGCAAGAGGGGTACAGAAAGAAGCAAGAGAAGTGCACAAAGAAGCAACAGTGGTGCTGAAAAGGCAAGAGAGGTAGAGAAAGAGGCTCGAGAAGTGCAGAAAGAGGTAAGAGAAGTGGAGAAAGAGGCAAGAGAGGTGCAGAATGAAGAGAGTGAGGTGCAGAAAGAGGCAAGTGAGGTCCAGAAAGAAGCAACTGAAGTGCAGAAAGAAGCAACAGAGGTGCAGAAAGAGGGAGGAGGGGTGCAAAAAGACGCAAGAGAGGTGCAGAAACAAGCAAGCGAAGTGCAAAAAGAGGCAAGAGAATTGCTGAAAGAAGCGAGAGGTGTAGAAAGAAGCAAGAGAGGTGCAGAAAGAAGCAAGAGAAGTGCAGAAAGAAGCAAGAGAGGTGCAGAAAGAGGGAAGATGAGTGCAGAAAGAGACAACAGGGATGCAGAAAGAAGCAAGAGAGGTGCAGAAAGAGGTAAAAGAAGTGCAGAAAGAAGCTACAGAGGTACAGAAAGAGGCAAGAGAAGTGCAGAAAGAGGAGGAGGGATGCAAAAAGAAGCAAGAGAGGTACAGAAAGAAGCAGGAGAAGAGAAGAAAGAAGCAACAGGGGTTCAGAAAGAGGCTAAAGGGTTGCAGAAAGAGGCAAGACAAGTGCAGAAAGAAGCAACAGAGGTGCAGAAGGAGGCAAAAGAATTGCAGAAAGAGGCAAGAGAGTTGCAGAAACAGGCAAAAGGGGTGCAGAAAGAGGGAACAGGAGTGCAGACAGAGGCAAGAGAGGTGCAGAAAGACTGGAGAGAGGTGCTGAAAGAGGCAAGAGGGATGCATAATTTTGCAATAGACGTGCAGAAAGAATCAAGAGCAGTGCGGAATGGACCAATAGAGGTGCAGAAAGAGGCAAGAGTGGTACTGAAAGAGGCAAAAGAAGTGCAGAAAGAAGCCAAAGAGGTGCAGAAAGAGGCAAGAGCACAGAAGAAAAAGGCAAGAGAGGTGCAGAAAGAGGAAGGAGAGGTGCACAAAGAGGCAAGAGGGGTACAGAAAGAGGCAAGAGGGGTAAATAAAGAAGCAAGAGAAGTGCAGAAAGAAGCAACAGATGAGCTGAAAGAGGCAAGAGAGGTAGAGAAAGAGGCTCGAAAAGTGCAGAAACAGGAAAGAGAAGTGCAGAAAGAGGCAAGAGATGTGCAGAACGAAGAGAGTGAGGTGCAGAAAGAGGCAAGTGACGTGCAGAAAGAAGCAAGAGAGGAACAGAAAGAGGCAAGGGAAGTGCAGAAACAGGCACGAGAAATGCACAATGAGGCAAGAGAGGAGCAGAAAGAGGCAAGAGAGGAGCAGAAAGAGGCAAGAGAGGTATAGAAAGAAGCAAGAGATCTGCAGAAAGAAGCAAAAGAGGTGCAGTATGAGGCAAGAGAACGGCAGAAAAGGCAAGAAAGGTGCAGAAAGAGGAAGGAGAGGTGCACAAAGACACAAGAAGGGTACAGAAAGAGGCAAGAGGGGTGCAGAAAGAGGCAAGAGAAGTGCAGAAAGAAGCAACAGAGGTGCAGAAAGAAGCAAAAGGGGTGCAGAAAGAGGCTAGAGGGGTGCAGAAAGAGGCAAGACAAGTGCAGAAAGAAGCAACAGAGGTGCAGAAGGAGGCAAAAGAACTGCAGAAAGAAGCAAAAGAGTGGCAGAAACAGGCAAAAGGGGTGCAGAAAGAGGGAACAGGTGTGCAGACAGAGGCAAGAGAGGAGCAGAAAGACAGAAGAGGGGTGCTGAAAGAGGCAAGAGGGATGCATAAATTTGCGACAGAGGTGCAGAAAGAAGCAAGAGCAGTGCAGAACGAACCAACAGAGGTGCAGAAAGAGGCAAGAGTGGTACTGAAAGAGGCAATAGAAGTGCAGAAAGTGGCAAGTGAGGTGCAGAAAGAGTTAAGAGAGGTATGGAAAGAGGCAAGATAAGTGTAGAAAAAGGCAAGAGAGGTGCAGAAAGAGGCACTTGAGGTGCAGAAAGAGGCAAGAGAGGTACAGAAAGAGGCTCGAGAAGTGCAGAAAGAGGCAAGAGAAGTGCAGAAAGAGGCAAGAGAGGTGCAGTTCGAAGAGAGTGAAGTGCAGAAAGAGGCAAGTGAGCTGCAGAAAGAGGCAAGAGAGGTGCAGAAAGAGGCAAAAGAGGTGCAGATCGAGGCAAGAGATCTGCAGAAAAAAGCAAGAGAGGTGCGGAAAGAGGCAAGAAAGGTGCAGAAAGAGGCAAGAGATCTGCAGGAAAAAGCAACAGAGGTGCAGAAAGAGGCAAGTGAAGTGCAGAAAGAAGACAATGAGGTGTAGAAAGAGGAAGAAAGGTGCAGAAAGGAGCAAGAGAAATGCAAAAAGAGGCAAGAGAGGCACAGTAACAAGAGAGGTTTGTGCACCATTAGTACCATTTTAACACCCACATTCTGTAATAAGTAACACGTGACCATTCCAGCTTTGCAAAGGGCCTTCCACCACGCTGTAATACGTGACGCTGCATTTTTGGGAACATTTGAGCCGTTTTAGCTAGAAACAAGGCTTTTTTTGTTCAAATCTGCAGATTAGGCAGCAGGTGATGGAATATTTGGCCAATGCGGAAAATGTTTAATTATTTGAAAATTGGTGCAGCCGAACAGTCACATAATTCCAGAGGCCCTGCTCCCTCCGACTAGGTCCAGAAGTGCTCCTCAGTGGTTCCTTCTGTTTTTTGTGTCTCATTGAGTTTATAGTTTAGCTTCTATGGAAACAAGGAAGACTAAACCTGAGGTTACCACTCCACAACACAGACTACAATACCACATAATTGCTCTCCAAAACACATAATCCCACTCCACATAATTCCTATACACTAAATACCACATACTTTCTATTAACATAATTTCACTGCACAACATACCACATAATTCCACTACACACAACATACATCCACTCTACACCAAAAACGTTAGTAAAAATCTTTTTACATTTACAACGCCAATAGCTCTAACTCTCGCAAATGCGAGACCTATTACATTACAAATGCTTCTTTAACTGGTAGTCACGTTTGCAGAGTGGTGGAGAAAGGGGGCTGGGCCTCCGACCAGCACTCAGGGATTCCGCTGCGTAGGACTTACAGGAGGTACCAGGAGGGCTTCTTGGCCCCCAAAGTCCCTCAGGAGTAAAGTGGACTTCATCCCCCAACCAGTACTGTGCCAGGAGGCGCGTTTGCAGAGTGGTGGAGAAAGGGGTGTGTGGCCTCCGAAGACCTCTTAGCAATCCCACTGTGTGGGACTTAGTGGAGATAATAGGAAAGGTAGTTGGCCCCCAAGGTTCCCCTCCTATTACCTCCAGTAAGTCCCACACACAGCGGGATTGCTAAGTTCTCATAGCAGGCCATGCCCCCTTTCCCCACCACTCTGCAAATGCACTCCCTGTTCTGGTGCGCTCTTGGATGGGGATTAAAGTCCCCTTCACTGCTGGGGGTCCTTAGGGGACAACTAGCCTACCTGATACCTCCAGTATGCCCCAGATAGTGGGATTGCTGATAGGGGGGCACAGGCCACGCCCCCTTTGTCCACCACTCTGCAAACGCACCTCCTGGCATGCTGTTGGTTGGGGGATGAAGTCCCCTTGCCTCCTGAGGGTTCTTGGGGGGCAACTAGCCCACCAGGTACCTCCAGTAAGCCCCACACAGCTGGATTGCTGAGAGTGGTCCGAGGCCACGCCCCCTTTTTACACCACTTTGCAAACACCACTATTGGCCCCGGGAACCCCATCCTCTGGTGCCTGGCCTCGTTTTTTTTGGGGGGGGGGGGTTTTCCACAGGAGGGGGGCCTCGTGGCCCCCCTCCTCTGGGCCACTTCTGACCCAGGGGATCCCATCCCCTGGGGCCGGCCCTCAAGTTGGGGACCGTGGGGGGAGCCCCAATGCCCCCACGGTCCCTGCCGGCTGTCCGCCTCCTGCGGGAGCCGGCATTGCTTTTGGGCAAGGGGAGCTGCTAACATGCAGCTCCCCTTGCCCAAAAGCAATTCTGCTTTGCTTCGTTGAAGCGAGAGCAGGTTTCCTGCTCTCGCTTCAACGAAGCAAAGCAGTGTTTGCTATGGCAGGGCGGGATCCGTGCTCCCGCCCTGCCATATCAAATGGCAATGTCCTGGGGGTGGGCACCCTGAGACATTGCAGGAGCCGGCCCTGGGGGGTGGCGGTCCCCAGGACCATCGAGGGCTCCAGGAGGGGGACCGCGTGGCCCCCCTCCCAACTAATTTAAGCCCCGTGGAGGTGGTGGTCCCCGGAGCCTGGGGGTCTGCAACAGACCCCTGCATTTTAATAAAGAGTGCCCCGGGGAGCTGGTGGTCCCCGTGGCAGTGTGAGGGGACTCGGGCCCCCCACACTTTATTATTAAAAGTAGCCCTGGGAGCTGGTGGTCCCTGGGGCTGTGTGGGGGGGCTCAAGCCCCCCACACATTTTTTTTTTTAAATCAGAGCCCCGGGCAGGTGGCAGTCCCCGGGGCTGCTGGGGGCCGCGTGCCCCCCACGTTTAATTATTAAAGACCTGGGGAGGTGGCGGCCCCAGGGGCTGCGTGGGGGGAGGCATAAGCCCCTCTTCGCCTTTTCATTTTAATAAAGCCCTGGGGAGGTGGCAGTCCCCGGGGCTGCAGGGGGCTGTGTGCCCCCGCATATAATCAGCATGGCCCCGGGAGGTGGCGGTCCCTGGGGCTGCGGGGGCCCCCGCAGGCCCCGGCTATATAATTATACATTGCCCCTGGGACCTGGCCCACCCAGGGGCTTAATTAAACGAAGCGCGGGAGACCGCGCTTCGTTTTTTAAAATTTTCGGCCGGATTCGCGCACCCAGCGTGAATTCGGTCGATTTATTTTATTTTTTGTAATGCTTTTTTTGGCCATGGGGGTCCTTGTGGGACCCCCTGAGCAGGCCTAGGGGGTCAGGGTGTTTCTACAATGCCCCCTTTTCTTGTTTTTCATCTTTTTTTTTTACTGTTTTCTTGTGACTCGGTAACCGAGTCACAAGATGGCTGCCAACACATTCTGGTTTGGAGTGTTGGCAGCCAATCAGAATGAAGCTCGTGCTCGGGAGGAGTCGCAAATCCTCCTCGGTGTTCAGATATCGATATTTTTATTTTTTGAATTTCTCAGGAACTACTGAACGGATTTACACCATTTAAAAAAAGGTCGCTTTCTGAACCAAGAGCTACCTTTTTGCCGAATTTGGTGTAATTCCGTTCAGCAGTTCAGGCTGTAGCCTGTTCCAAAATTCCTATGGAAAATAACATGGGGAAAACGCGTTTTGGGACCCCCCTTTTTTCTTGGCCCCCGCTTGATGAATCACTCCGAAACTTTCAAGACAGGAGCTGACCTGAGCTGGTCATTAGTTTGGAAAAAAATTGTCAAACAGCGCCAAAGATATTGCCAAAAGAGAAAAACGCTTTTTGAATAGACACAAGGTCCTAACTATAACTACCTACTGTTAATTATATTATTTTTAACTGTTCGTCTACATAGCTTGAAGATATTTATTGTCAAGATACATAGATGTGGTATTAAGGTTAGTAAATGTATGCTTGTCTGTATATTCTTACCTTGATGGTGTAGTAGTAGTTGATATCCTGCACTCAGTATTGTTCCAGGTTGATATTCTGCACTTGATATTGTGGTAGAGCACATATTTTTAGACATTGAAAATATTATCTGCATTTGGGGACACTTTATGCCAGAGGACAACTGCACAAAGTATTGTATTAGCTGAAGAATAACTGACATCATTATGAGTGTGGATTGCTTAAGTTTAAAGATTTCAATCCTGAAAATATCAGAATTCATGTTTCTCTAAGCTAAGGGCAACTTAGGCCACTTTGTGATGTTGCTGTCTAACAAGTGATCTGGACTGCTGTTTATTCTGTGTCATAATAAAGACTCGTAAACTTCATTAGCTGAGAAAAATGATTTCCCATAACCACTTGAGCATAGTGTACTTTTTCAAGGGCAGAGTAACTGTCACAGGGTGGACAACATACTATGTAACATTTCATGTACTGAGAACAGATGTTGAGAACACTAGAACTCCATATATTAGCATAGTGTGAAAATCTTTGAATGGAATCTGTTGCAACTGTTTTTCTTTGCTTGATTTCTATAGGTTATGAGCATGTGAGCCATGTACTACTGTAGTAAATGTTATCTAACGCTTTATAAAAGGGTGTGAATTCTCCATGCTAGGAGACCCCTTTCCCATCCTTAAATGCAAATCTATGCTGGATTTTACTTAGAACTGTATTGAGTTTTCCTTTATTTACTATTGAATTGAGTGCTTATGGATTTAACCTTGATGACCCAGCATTTTTCTTTCTGTACTCTAATTGATTGAGTAAATCTTTAAACGAGATCATTGGCTGTCGTTCTTCACCAGAAATGCTTTATTCTTGCCTTCAGCACATTCCTTACCTATCTTACAGATCGAGACGGGTCCAGCAGGGAGTACCAACGTTTAGCAGGGACCACACCACTCCCGGTCTGGTCTCAGTACGCTCAGGGGCAAAATGAATGTTTGGTTTGCACTGACACTATATATTAGACCATGTTAAATATCCCCTATCATACATCAATAAAGATTCCAAGTCACTCCATAATTCTGTGGTATTGCAATTGAAATAGACATAAACCTCAATCCTTCAGATAATAACAGGACACCAGAGTGACTTTTAGTATTATCCTAATGTACAGCATGGGGCACCTAATCGAACACATGACCATCACTTTCTAGTCATCCCACATGAGATCTTTCAAGGCAAATGCTACTGGAAATCCTAAGAGGAATTTGGTTTGCCAAGGGCTGTAAGATGGCTTGCCTAGATTTTATGTACATGATTTACAGTCTACTCTGGAAGTCTGCTGTCACATACAAGGTCAGTGCAGCAATCACTAGTATTATTGGCATCAGCATGAAGGCAAAGTATTTGAAGATAAGGGATGTGGATCCATTTTAATAAGTAAGGAGCCTTAATTGGAAATACGAACAGGTAGTAAGCAAAACAAATGTATTGGATAACTTAAGCCAATTAAAGCATAGATAACTCCCAAGATAAAATGAGACTCATTATAAATGCCACAGTATGGACCCAGTACCCTTCCTTCTAGAGTTACTGGTTCTGAGGATATTGGTAACTCCGAGGACTCTGAGGAGTACTGTGTGGGTACCCTCAGAAATGAGGAGTCACAAAAGAATTGGTAATTCTGCACACATTCTACTGTAATTCCTCATTTTCTCACATAATTTCACCTAGAGAGTTTGCGGATTACACAAGTGAAGTCACTGAGTGAAACAAACAGGATATACAAGAAATCTGTGAATCTGTTATGAAGAGCACTCATAATTAAGCTACATTTTGGCTGTGATCTTTTAAAGATTTTCAGGAATGTTGGAGTTCATCCTTTCTGGGGATTGTGTCTAGTGTCACAGGGACATGGCCACATTTCTCAGATTCCACAATACAAGTTTGCTATGAGCTGGCCTTGGAGATTATGGCAGATGGCCCAACAACGGCTGGGGAGGAGAAGGAGGGTGGAGTCGCAGAGTTAACAGAGATCAGTACTTCCAAGGCAAGGTGGTAAGAGCCTGAATATTCGGGAAGAGCCAACACATTCTGGAATAGCCAGAACATTCTGGAAGGAGCCAGAAGGTTTACAACACTTCCGGGTCAGTAAGAACTAGGAAGAGTTAAGCATCAGTCACAGTACTGCACTTTGTCTGCCAACAGCGGTTGATGAGTTCTCTACTCCAGTTGCATAGTTTTCATTTCGTGCTTTCCCTGCACCCTTTTTGTTTTGCTCCCCTTCTGTCCCCTCGGATGGTTAGGGCAGCTCAGGTTAACCTTTCCTTGAACAGATGCTGAGCTTTGCTTGCTTCCATTCTAGAATTCCTGCTCCTATTTGAATCACTCCCAATCATACTGGCATCTTCACCATTGAAGTCAGACTTTTTTGTTTGTTTCCCAGCCTGTATCATAGTCACAGCTTCTCCACTTCCGTCCCCTGGAAAGGCATTTTACTAATACTCACAAGACATTGTATCCTGTTGTACACAAGTATATTTAGATTAATTGAACCTTGTCTTATAGAATAACATGGGTTACCAGTTAGTTCATTGCAGACCGATGAACCTTGCCGCACACATTCCACCAGCCCGGGCTCCCGAGCTCAGCGGGCTGAAATGCTTATGGAGTGTTTATTTTTTCTCTACCTCCCTTTCCCTTTTACCCCCTGTACTGTCACTTCCAATTCTCGAAATTCATTACAGATCCTATATGATTTGCCGCACATTCTGTTTTTCTATTTATGGACAAAGATCACAATATTTCCAGGGGCATACTCGGGCCCCTAAGGGCCAATTTTGTCAATGGTTGGCTCAAGTTACTCCTAGTGGTGAGCTAGGGTCACCAGGAGCATTTTCAACAAGTCTCTTGGCTTTTAAAGGGTGCACTCTGCGGGTAGCTGGTTTTCCTGGCTCCTGCATCAGCCTTCCCCTCTCCTGACTCCTTATCTTCCCCCAACATGTCCTCAAGGTGTAAAAGGAGGCCATCGCCACTGGCCATAGACAGACCCAGTTGGTCCCGGGGTCAGCTGCAGTCAAAGGCAAAGTCCTTAGTCCATCATAGCAGGGCATCAAGTGGCTTCTCCTTCCAGCTGTTCATGGTTCTGGTGTCATCGGCATCCAGGGTTTTGCTCTCTGTCTTTCCTCTATGCAGGGGTTAATAGATGTAGGTGGAAAGTTCTAGATGTAAGGCACCCCCGAACCAATTCCAGGATGCCACATCATAACCCCACCCCTGTCCCAACCCTCCTGCAGAACATTCCAGGACAATCCAATATAGCTCAGTAGGGTTTTTGCAGTGCAGAGCTCCTCTGAGAGTCTCAGCTCCACTCCTAGCTGCTATCACTGCCAGCTACTTTCCCACCAAAACCTCAAATGGGAATCCCTCCTGTGCTGGCTCCAAATGTCTGGGCCTCCTTCTTTGTTCAGTGGGCCTGGGCTGTCCCAACCCATGTGCAGTGTGACAGCTATTTACAAGATGTAGATTTTTCTCTCCACGCCTTCCTTCTCAGGAACTGAGCCAAGCACTGATAATTGCTCCCTTTGTGTGGAGAGATCACTGTTTCCTCTGATGGGGTGCATAGTAAATAACTTGGCCCAGCAGAGGGACAAAAGGCATATTTGACAATTCTGGGCGACCCGTAAGATGTACACCTTTTTTATTGGGACCTGCATATACAAACTCAGTGTGCATTTTTTACCCCACTTTGACACCCCATTGTACTGTGTAGGCCTAAGTGGAGTAAAACTGACCTTTAAGCCAGATTTCTCCTATGTGTATAATACAGTGACACTACAGATAATCCAGTAAACCCTCTGACCTATCCATGAATGTCCACTAATATCATAAGGCTTACCTCAGGTCAGCACATACACTGGCAGGATTACTTCTGCGCCAGGCTACCTGTGAGTAATTACCAGGCTGCACATAATGGTAGTCTCACATGTGCAGTCCCAAACGTGTGCACACGCGTGCACGTGTGCACATATAACCAGCCTAGTGCCCCTTACCCTAGCTATGTCACAGTAGCCTTATCTTAAAAGTCAAGCACTGGGGGTAAACATGCTTAGTACAATTAAGATGTAATTACTGTGAGTGAAACTCAAGTAGTGAGACTCACCCACAGTAAAGTTCCATAAACCGGGTGATGAAAATGAAAAAATCCGGAGTAACTGGGCGGAACCCTTTTTAATACAGAAACCTGCACTTATTTTTCAGAAAGAGAGAGAGAGAGAAAGAGAGAGAGGAGGGGGAGGGAGAGAGAGAGAGAGAGAGAGACACAAGGGCTAAAGAAGGTGGAAGAGAAAGATGGATAACAGTGACCAATGGAGAAAGCAGGGATGAAAAAGAACCTGTAAGACTATGATGAAATGGCAGGGATGTGTGGTGGTGAATGAAAGAGGCATATGGCCTTATTATGAGTTTGGTGGTACCCCGCTGCGGGACCTCCAAACCGGTGGTTGGACTGCCCGCCAGAACAGGAGTTTTCTCCTGGTCTGGCTGGCAGTCCAGCTGCGTTCTGACAGCTGCAGTCTGTCAGGCTCATTAAAGAGCCTAACAGGTAGACCACCACTCTCAGAGCGTTGCCTGCACCTTCCTGCATGGTGTGGCATACATGCTACACTGTGCAGGAACTGGGGGTGCAGATTTACAGGGGGGCACTACATGTGCCCCCTGCATGCACCCCTAGCCACAGAGGCACCCCCTTTGTTGCCTCACTCCCACCCTTTTCATAGTGGTGCTACCGCCATGAAAAGGGTGGTTGTGAGGCAACTCAAAATATGCTTGGCGGTGCCACTGCAGCACTGCCAGCATATTTTGGCGCGACCGCTGCCAGACTGCCGCAGGATCCTTGATCCGTGGCGGTAGCAGCGGATCAAGGTGGGGTTCGACCACCACACCTATAATACTGCTGGCAGTCCCGCAGTGTGGCGGTGGTCGGACCACCACCATGATTATGGCAGTCCCATGGACCGCTGTAGTCGTGATAAGGCCCATAGAATGGAATCAAGAATATGAAGTCTTGGTATCCGCCAGCCCCGGCATTCAGTGGCACAGGCCAGGGGCTTCTGATAAGAACGTTGACCACTGCCACTTATTCTTTTACAATCTAAGCACTGGTGTAACATATCTGGTGGCTATTGATATTTTTTATAATAAAATGGTTGATGACATGAAGTTTTAGTTCTTGGGTTCATCACATGCTGAAATCACTGCTTTCTGGCACTCAATCTTCCAACCAGTGTAAAGTCCAAGAACTGATCTACTTTTGTGACCTTGCCAGGAGTAATTTCCTGCAGTCCACATTGTTTGCCAAAGCACACTACATCTGTAGGGGCGAATGGACTGACAGGCAAAAAGCACTGACATCAAACACGATTCATCTGTTCAGGAAAGAGAGCGTGACTAAGAATAGAAAAGCGTGGGAGCAGAGAGAGATGGGATGATATGAAAAAAGACAGGAAAGAAAGAAGGAAGCAAGGCTATAAACACAGAATGGAAAAGAAAGAGAGAAAGAAGAAAACTATTTTTGATCATTGGTCTATTCCTGAAAGGAACACATATCCAAGAAAAAATAGATAATATGTCATATTGGAATGAGAGATTGACACATTGTATCCTGCTACAACTTGGTGGCTTTCACAAGGAACTCTGCAAACGTCTGACCATTGTAAAGTGTAACAAAAAGCTATTGAAAAAATTGTGGAGTTTTGTGCAAGACAAAGCCCTAGCAAAAACAACTTGTTCTGAAATTGTTCCTTTAATTAGTTTTTTGTAGTATTATTGTTCGAAAACTTTAATCTCCAGGCAAAGTTGGGCAAAGCACCTAAATACATAAGTGAAAGTAATCACACATTACACTATGAAAACTCTATTGTAAGCAGAAGCCTGTATTAATCGTATAAAATGTTGCTACAATAAACACAGCATTTTGTTAGACCCTCCAGTGCAAAGAGTTTTGTTGCCCTAGACAAAGTGAAATTCTTCTGTAATACAGGGACAATATTTACTGTCGTTAGGGGCCAGGACACGGGACCATAAAAAAATGCTTTGTAATTGTGATTATTTTAAAAACAGGTTGACCTGTTGAAATAATTGCAGCCAAGAGAACGATGTCAGTGATGTAACATGAATCAGTGTTATTGGGCAAAATATGACAAAATGAATCATTCTATCCACCCTATGTGAATTCCCTTTAGGTATTTGAGATTTTTGTTTCCTGTGGCAGGCACAAGCTCTCCAGCCAGGCCTCAAACGGGGATGTTCACACTTGGGGACTTCACTGTCACTCTTTGAAAGCCTGACTACTCATTAAACAGTTGAAGGTGACCAGTTAACTTTCGTAAAATGTCTGGCATCTACCACTGAAACAACTTAGCCAGCAATAATATCTGCAGGATGCGGCAGCAGGCCTCACTCAGGTGGGCCTCGGCAAAAGGACCCAATCACTGCTGTTCATGCTACTCTATATTTCCTTTCTGACAAAAAACTGATGGAGACTACAAAAAAAAGAAGAACTGAAAAAGCTGGACTAGACATCTTGTATTGTGCGCAGAGCTTTGATATGTCTGGGACCACTATATTTGAGTGCAACGAGCCAGCACTATTTAATATGATTAATTGGCAGATTTATAGAAAGCAATTCTACCGTTAGTACGGCCTTTTGGTAGTACTGTTTGGTACTCAGGGTATGACTTTCCAAAAATTTCTAAATCCAGAGTTAAGTCTAATTTTTGGGTGGATTTTTTGTGAGTGGGACTGGACAGGTGTCCCAATTAGCTTATGTATTTCTTTTGTTGCTCAAACATGAAATACCTTGAAAAACAATTTGTTTAATTAAACAATGTGACTAAGGCAACATTCACAGGCATAGGGTCTGAGGACTGATTCAATTTACAATCGGTCTAACATAGACCTCTATACAGTTCTTTGAATGTAATAAAATGTTTCTGGTGATCCTTTTTGGTAAGGAATGTGTACCTCTGTCTTTGGAGCCATAAATTAAGTATTGCAAGGAATTCAGGAGGGCATCGACCTTGCGTGGATACAATGCAGCCAGTGGGTAACGTGTTGAGATGTCCATCATGGGGAGCACGCGATCACTGCGTGTACTGTGTGTGCTGTGTCTTCATTGGCTAAGTGTTCATAACTTAATGTGGCATCTGACTTTGTGGTATTTTGGGAACACGCGTACTCCTCTGGCTGTGTGTGCTTTATTAGAGCCTGGACCATTGTGGTGTCGCTGCGCCTATCTGTGGGATCGATCAGGGATTTTCTGTTCGCGCGTTTGTTTGCTGGCTACTTGCCACCCCACCTGTGATCTGTCAGTCAGTGACCTCGGGCTAGGGTCTCAAGGCATGCCTACCTACATATTTCTGAGTTGGGTTTGATGTAGAGTTCACAATGGGCAAATTTGTCAATAAAGATATGATTTCGTCTTTATACATGAATGTATCATTATTCATATTGACATTGACTTTTTCAATATTAACACTTTGGTTGGTACTAGTGGTCATGTCCGTAAACTGTACATGTATGGTAGGTAGTTGATAGTAGCAAGTAAAGACCACCTTGTATTCTGAGATCCTTCTATGGTGGTAGTACCTCAGTTGTGCAAGGTGGCAAAGAAAGCAGAGCCCTTTCGGTTTGCTGGTGCCCCATTTTTAATTCTCACAAAGCATACTCATTTGATGTTTCATAAGGACCCTGAATATGTGATAGTTTCAAGAAATAATTTATATATTTATAAATAAATTATTCTTTTATAGCCACTCTTAGGTCAGCAGTGCCACATTAAGCTATGTTAAACTAAACTGAGCTTTACAGTGGAATTCTGTGCGCATCATGATGAAAGCACATTTGTCATAAAATGTCCTGGAGCATACCAAACAAGTTACTTAACTGTAGACTGTGATTCTCCAGTATTGGTATCTTTGAAAGATTTACTTGCTTGAATTATCCCCTTCTTCGATGCTTGAGTCTCATGTTATCATAATAAATAATCAGTTTGAAAGCTAAGCTTTAATAGCTCGGAAAGGCCATCTTGTTAGCCTATCCTCATCATTTGAAAATAACCAAACTTCAGCCATTCATATTCCAGGAGACTTAGCACACTTCCCCTCAAGGGCCATCTTACCTTCGATTTTTTTTTTACATAGGACTGTGTTTTAGGTTGTGACTGAGGTGAGCCTGTACTGAGGACGACGGTGAATCTATGAAAGACAACAATGCTGGTCAACAATAGTCTATAGGTAAACAACTTGTTTCTTCTCCCTTGCCCATTTCTAGATCCACATGCCTGAATCAGAGTAGCAATCAGTATGTCCAAAAAATATACATATGTAAATATTATAAAGGACAAAAACATTGGTTTTACATAACAAATTCCTTCGAGTAACTGTATGGAAGTTCTTCCATGTAGTATCTCTGCAAATATCCGACAGAGGGACTCCTGCAAATAATGCATTATACATTGCCATAGACCATGTGGAATGAGTACGTACGGTTCCTTGCAGGGGACATCCTGCTTTCAGATGGCAGAAGACTATGCTTGAAGAAACCCATCTTGTCATGTACCCCTTTATCCAGGGACTGTATGGAACCAGGAGTTGGTTAGACTTTCTAAAATTCTGAGTTCTGTCAATATAGAATTTGAGGCAATGATACGCATTCATAGTATGGAGCGTTATTTCTGTGGATCTTTCAATAACGTCTTAAGCACCTCTGGTTCAATGAGGTGGAAATTTAAAAGAGCCTTAGGAATAAAATGAGGATTTGTCCTTAGGATAACCCTGTCATCTCTAAATGGTTCTTTGATAATAAATGCTTGTATCTCACTGACACATCTTGCTGAGGTGAGAGCAAGTAGAATGGATGTTTTCCAAGATAGATATTTTATGTCCACTTTATGAATAGGCTCAAAAGGATGTTTTGATAGCTGCGCTAAAACAGCATTCAGTTGCCATAGTATTGAACATTTTCTGATTGAAGCAAAACGCTAAAATATCTTTAAGGAATTTCTTCATAATTGTTTGTGACCATAAAGAAGATTTTATTTTGCTCTTCTGAATTGAGGAATTACTGCCAAATGGACTTTGATGGAGGAACGGGATAGACTTGAACGTGGCTAGATGAAGCAAATATGGAAGAATGTGTTCAGAAGGTGAGGAGATAGGATGAATATTCTGGGTAGAGAACCAAGCATAGAAGTGTTTGTTTGCAGAATCTGCTCTGGCTTTAGTAAATATATCTCTGAAGTCTTCAGAGATGTCTAGGAGATGGTGTTCGTTTGTGTTCAGGAATCAGGCTGATTAATACAGCAACTTCGGATTTAAATGCAACACATGGCCATTGTGCATTGTCAATAGGACTGTTATAGGTTTGTGAGGAATTTCTGAGAAGAGCTGTATTGTCTGGGCAATTGTGGGGCTATCGGAATGAGACAGCATGGCTTTCGTTTAATTTTGTTTATTACCCTTGGCAACATAAAGAAAATATAGGCAAGAATTCCCGATCATGCTATGTGAAATGTCTTTCCCCATGATCCAGTTTGTGGAAATCTTGTCGCATAGAAACAGCATTTGTTGTTCTTGTTGCTGCAAACAAATCCAGATTCGGAGTTCCCAATCTATGAATGATATTTTTCATTTGATGATCATCCAGCTCCCATTCGGGACACCCCTTTGAAGTTCAACTCAGGGTGTAGGCCCATTGGTTGCTGATCCCTGGAACATGTTCAACTCTCAATGTAATATTGTGGTTGATTGTCCATTTCCAAAATGTTTGAGCTTCCTTGGACAATAATCATTACCTTGTTCCTCCCTGTTTGCTTATGCAGAACACAGCCATTGTTTTGTCCATATGGATCAGTATTGCTGATCCTGAAATCCTCGGGAGGAAAGTCTTTAAACCCTAGGCTACTGCTCGCAGCTCCAAAATATTGATATGCATCTGGGATTTTTAGAAAGACCATTTTCTGTTGACTTCTAAGTCCTTAATTTGGGCTCCCCAACCTTCTAATGAAGCATCTGTGGTCATTACAAATGTGGGGGGTGAACGAAGGAAAGTTAAACCAAGTCAGCATATTGTCTTGTTTTATGAACCTGGGTATTGCTTCCTTTATTTTCTTTTTTAGTTTGATAATTTCTTCAAAAGATCATTTGTCTTGTGACCATTGGTTGTGCAGTTTCTCCAGAAACAGTCTCTTTCATAACCTGAAATTTGGTATTAAGAGCATGCAGGATTGCATAATTCCAAGGAATGATTTGATTTTGTACATGCATACTGAAATTGAGCATTTTCTTAGGAGATAGTGTAGATATTTTTTGTACTTTCTCCATTGTAAGAAAGGCTTTGCCCCTTTTTGTGTTGAGGATTGCTCCCAAACAGGTAATTGCCTTTTCTGGTGCCATAGAAGATTTGGCCCTGTTCAAGGTTAATTGTAAGCCACTGAAAAATTGAAGTCAAACTGTAGTACATGTTTTTGCATCTTGAAAATATTTGGCTTTGACCAGCCAATCATCCAGATAAGGGAAATTTGATGGCTCAATCTTCTGAGGTATGCTGCCACTGGTGCCATGAATTTGGTGATAATTTTGTGGCTGATTTGAGGCCGAAAGGCAAACTCTGAACTAGTATTGGCGACCGGTCACTTTGAATCTCAAGTACTTTCTAAGGGCTGGATGTATAGGGACGTGAAAATAAGCATCTTTGAGGTCCAGTGATGTCATGTAATGTCCCTTGTCTAACAGCTGGAGTATTTCCTGAAGAGTGACAATTTGAAAAAATTCAAGTAGAAACCTACGTTTCGCAGGGAGTAGGGCACATTCTGTATTGCACCTTTCTGAAGTAGTTGTTTAATTCCCAACTTTAATTGTGGGTATTTAGACAAAATATTGAAAAAGAAATATCGTCATACCAAAATATCGTGTCTAGAATATCGTGATATAGAAATATAATCTGCAAGAATATCATTGTAAAGAATATCAATTTTAAGGTAAGTAATATTGATTTTGAAAATATCGAAATCATTATTGTTTGCAAAAATATAGTTGTTTATAATATCGTTTTTTTATTATTGTTATGTATTTTAGCATATATTTTAAATGTATATGTTATAAATGTTTTGTATAGTTATTGTTTATGTTTTTTAATATAATTGTTACATTTTTAGTAGTTATTACATTTAGTTTAATAAATGTTTGTGATTTGTAGTGCCGTGAAGGTTGTGGGGTTCATAGGGGTACAGAGTACCCCTATGAACTAGTGTTAGTGTCTAAGTTGGAATTAGTGAATAATTATTTTTTACTCAATATTAATTATGTAATTGATAATTATGTTAATTGTGTAATTAATTGTTTTATGGAAAATTTTAGGTGCATGTTGTGGGTTTTGTAGGTGTGTAGGGTGGGAAGTAAATTTATTATAATTAATTAATAGTTAATTTTTAATTAAAATTAATTACTTAATTGATAAATATTTATGTTAATTGTGTAATCCGTTTTTTTTTTTAATTACATTTCAGGTGCGAGTTAAAGTTTTGTAGGGGTATAGGGTGGGTAGTAAATTAATTAATTCATATTTATTTTGAAATTAATATTAATTATGTAATCGATAAGTGTGATAATCGTGTAATTATTATGTTTTTACGTAAAATTTTAGGTGCGGTTGTGGGTTTTGTAGGAGTATAGGGTGGGAAGTAAATTATTTGTAATTAATGAATAATAATAAACAATCTTTATTCGGCAGTGAACACAGCCATAAAAAAAATATCGTACATTAAAAACCATAGCAAATCCATTAAAAACATATTTCATCATACATTGAATCATACAAAAGTCCCTGTCAATCTCATGCTTTTCTACACTGTCTTGATCTTAAAATTGCTCTCAGGTGTTCATAGAATCAGCATATATAGTTACATAAGTGTCATGAAGCATAAACACAACCGTAAAAACTTTCCTATCCATTTAAGCCTTCTAACATCATAACATGGTTCACAAATATTCCTCCCTATCTCAATCATATCTGGATTTCCTCGATCTAATCATTGCTCTTAAAAAATGCATTACAATAAACAATGTACGATCATTCTGCAAAAGTTGAAAGTGCAAAAGAGCAACACGAGCCTGCCTGAATCCCATTTCTTTTAAATAAGGTTTAAGAAACTGTCGTCTGGGATATGTAAAATATTTACATAAAAAAACTAAATGTTAAATATCCTGTGGAGACCAATTGTCACAACCACAGGGCCCTCTATCCTCGGTTCGTACCACAAAACCAGGAGGAGAGGCAACTAAGGGGTCTATTACGACAAACGGGACCGCCCGCAAGAGGTGCAGCGGTCCCGCAATGGCAATTAGGATGCCACGGTGGCATCCCGCATATATTGCATTGCGGCGGGCGGTGCTGTAAGCAGCACCCGCCACAATGCAATATATGCATGTTGTGCATTGGCATGCACACCGTGACAGGCACCGCGCGGTGCCTGCCACCTTGTCCATGCCAATGTTGGGGGTACCATAGGTACCCCCCAAGTGCAGCCCCCCAACGGGCCCCCGAAGCTAAAACCGCATGCCTTTTCATGGCGAACTCTCCGCCATGGAAAGGCATTGAAAATGCCACATGCTAATATGGATGGCGGTGCCTGCAAGGCACCGCCACCATATTATGGGCTTTTTCCGCCCGGTAGGCAATCGGGACGATTGCCTACCGGTGGAAAAGCGGCAGACGGTCTTTCCGTCCACCGCGGTACCCCCGCCATGCTAATGTGGCGGGGGTAAAAGGCCGTCCGGCGGGGTGTTTTGGTGGGCGGATCGCCATGCTAGTGGACCCCTAAGTGATGAAACATATTAAATCTAAAATGGGAAATTAAAAACGGTCATGGGGACTGGTTAAAATGGTAAGATAAGACTCCATACCAAGCACTGTTTTTACTAGAGCGTGTGCTCTTACCATAGGCTTATTAAGCTCCTTTCCTTCACGCTCAGCACTAGCTGTTTTAAAAAAGTCTTTAATTAATTTTTTATCCTCCTTCTTCACTGTCTTATAATTCATAAATATATCTGGTCTTCCGAGGGCACAGAATGATTCTTTGATGTATCTTAACCAGGGATTTTCAATACATGATCCAATGAAAGACAATCCAAAATTACTGCTTGATTAAAAGATGCCTCTTTGTTGGACCATAAATTCACCCAGCAGAGCAGAGGCTTAACTACAACTAAGTCAGTGATGTACTTGACCCCCAGTTCCTTGTCTACAGAGTATGCGGGTGTTCTCTGTGACATTTTTAAAATCCGTCTTAAAAATGTATTTTGTGTAATCTGTAATTTATCAGCTGCCTTGTAGCCCATATCTCACTCCCGTACAGGGCCTTGGAAATACAAAATGATTGATATAATTTTAAAATCACCCCCGGTGACCATGTACCTAATCTGTGTGCGTAGTTTGCGGTAGCTCCCAGGGCTTTATTCATGTCCCTTGCCTTTTCGTCCTTCAGGTTATTTCAATTTAATTTGACGTCAAATAAAACACCAAGGTATGTAAAAGTCGGGACTTTGGCTAAGCTAGCAGTGCCTGTCTTATAGGTTTTTGTACTAGCCCCTCGACACCCTATTTCCATCACAAACGACTTCGTAAAATTGGGGGACAAGTCCAACCTATTCATGAAGGAGACAAACCCATCAATTAGGGCTTGCAGTGCTCTGGGTGTTCGTGCTATATGCACAGCGTCATCCGCATAATACAGGACTCGTACTGGTCTACTGCCTATTCTTGGGGTATCGGCGTGAAGTGAAATCAAGGCAGATTCTAGCCCATTAATGTACAGTGTAAATAAAAAAAAGGGCAAGAATGAACCCTTGACGCACACCTCTTGAACATCTAAAATGATCAGTGAGTCCCCCCTCTTGTGTAAAACGAACTGCGGCTGATGTGTTGCCATATAAAGTCATTAAAACATTTATTATTGCGCGCTCGACACCTACCTCATCTAGTACTGACCACAGTTTACTACGGTTCACTCTGTCGAACGCCGCAGTAAGATCCAAGATAGATAGAACCTGCTTTGGCGATTGTATATTTTGATATCAACAGATAAAGGTTCAGGCATTGGCCCACTGTTGATTTACCTATTCTGAAGCCATATTGAGCCTCAGAAATGATCTGGTTATTTTCTGCCCACTTGGATGACCTATTTAGTTAAACCCTGCCCATAACCTTGACGGTAGAATCTATCAAGGATATGGGACGGTAACATTGGGGGTTGTCCCTGTCACCCTTCTTATAGATGGGAACAATGATGGCAGAGGACCACGACTGAGGCATAGATGACATTGCTGCAGCGTTTAATACCGTAGTCAGGACTGTGGCCCACACATCTATATTATTCTGGAACAGGTCCGGGGGATCCCATTTGGACCTGGGGCCTTATTCTGAGAAAGTCCCTCAATGGCAGTTTTAACTTCATCAATAAGAAAGCTAATCTGCACAATTAATGAATAATTAATTCTTAATTAATGTTAATTACTTAATTGATAAATATTTATGCCAATTGGGTAATTTGTTTTTTTTTAAAGTTACATTTCAGGTGCGGGTTGTGGGTTTTGTAGGGGTACAGGGTGGGAAGTAAATTAATTTTAATTAATATTCAGTTTTAAATTAATATTAATTATGCAATTGATAATTCATTATGCTAATTGTGTAATTATTTTTTTTAAATGTTACACTTTAGGTGTGGGTTGTGGGTTTTGTAGGGGTATAGGGTGGGAAGTAAATGAATTATAATTAACTAATAATTAATGTTTTATTAATATTAATACGTTTATTGGTAATTAAATATGTAAAATGTGTGATATATACAATTTTTTTGTTTCTTTAACGAGTGTGTTATTGTTTTTGTATGGCTAAAGGGTGAGTAGGTAATTATTTACATTAATTAAAAATAAAACTTCTATTTTTAATAATTATTTATATGATAAATCTTTATGCTAAATGTGTAATTAAGATATTGTTTAAGATATATATTAGGTGTGGGTTATTGCATGTGTAGGGGTAAAGGGTGGAAAGTTCATTAAATATAATTAATTTATTATTGGTTAATTTTTAACATTATTTTTAATTGATGAAAAAAATATGAAAAATATGCAATTGCCTCTGACCGACATCCCTGCGCTTTGGGAACGACCGTACTCGGGTCGGCGGTCCAAAATCACAGTTACGATGCGCAGACTCCCAATTCCCTATGGGAGCTTGTGCGGCGGTCAGAAACCGACCACAGCACAAGCTCCCATAGAGAAATGGGAGTCACTGTAAATCCCTGCACCGTGTGGCAGCCACCGTTAAATCCCTGCACCATGTGGCAGGCACCTTACGGTGCCAGCCAGACAGTGCAGGGATTTACAGGGGGCACCATAGGGGCCCCTCGGTCCCCTACCGGAGGCAGTAGAAGCAGGGTGGCCCCGCTAGGGCCCCCCAAAGTTGCTTTCTGACAGGCTTTCCATATCGGAAAGCCAGGTATGGAAAGCCTGTCGGAAACCGGCATAATAATCCCGACGGCAGAAACGCCGTCCATAAGAGATTAAGTTGCGGTTCCGACTTGCTGATGGGCTCCTTGAGCCAGGCGGAAGCCAGCCAGATTGACCAACCAGTTTGAATCCTGACCGCCATAATCGTAATACGGCGGTCGCAATTCAAACCAAAGATGTCAGTCGGAAACCCTCCGACCTGTGGCCTGGTTTGAAAGTGACTTTGGGGGCCCCTAGCAGGGCCCCTTTCCCCCCTGGCCCTCCGCTATGGGGCCTTGGGGCACCTGTAGTGCCCCCTTAAACATCCCTGCACCGAGTGGTGCCTGTCACATGGTGCAGGGATATTTAAAAACATCCATTTTACAATTGTAGCTTGTGCTGCGGGCCTTTTCCGTCCGTCCACAAGCTACAATTGTAAAATGGATGTTTCAAACCGCCCATGGGGAGGTCGCATCCAAATTCAGTGGGCAGAACCGCCGACCTATGGTCAGGCGGTTCCAGTCCGCAGCTGTGTCGGTAGGACACAAGTCTGACCGACATCGTGATAAGGCCCTTTGTCGTTTAGGGCAATGATTATCCTTTGCTTTATGCAGAGCACCTTATTTTAGCACTTATGCAAATTCAATGTGTTGTTTTAATGCTGAGGGTATTTTTAACTTACAATATGATCATTTTAATTATTGTTTTAACTCATGGTTTTAAGCGAGCCCACACTGTATTTTAAATATTTTTGCTTATTAACTGGGTTTATTTACTGTACTTTTGAACTTTGACTTTATGGTCAATGACCAAAATAAAGTCTAAATTGATTGAACAAATGAGGCTGCACTGTCAAGGAATGACCGAGCAAAGCTAAGTCTACCTAGGATGAAATAAGTCTTTGCACCAGCCCTGAGCCTTGCTCCGTAGTCATATTGTTTATAGGGCAGATGCAGACAGCCTTTAGTGAGAATATGATTAAGACTGGTGTTTAGCCACATCACCCACAGGGTGGCCTCAGCGGGGGCAACCCCTTATTGTTTCCTGCCTCTGCAGGGAAATAGTGTTTTTCCAGTCGCCATTTAACATCTCAGGTAAATCACAACCAGTACAAGATCTCTTTACCCGTACACTGTGGTGACGTCATATCTGTGCTAGGAACAAATATCTAGGAAGACTCATCCTCCGGCTCACCCTCTTTTCGTCAGCAGCAGGTGGAAGTAACGTCCTACCCACTCAGCACAAAATGCAAAGAGTAAAGAATAATCTATCTGATGGTGACTTAGTTATTGCATAAAGGACACAGTTGGTATCTGGACAACTGGGGCTTGGCCTTAGTTTGCTCCGTGTTGGCCTGGATGCAGGAACTTGAAGTGAATGAAGCCGCAATCACAATGCAAAATGGCACAACCTCAGAGGTCCGGGGCAACCACAGAGGTGTGGGAGCAAGATGGTTTTTGAATAGCTCACCCGTTCCACGTCTCTCCTTACCTCATCGCCTGTATGGCGAATTACAAGTAGGGAGGCACGTAGCCCCTGCCGGTAGTTTGGTCAAATGCTGGAGAAGTGGTGGAGCTTCGCTCCCCCTCGACAAAGTTTTGACTGCCATTACCGCGGGAGCTCCAGGCATAGTGAAACCAAGAAGCACGGAGTGGTTCTGATTGCCATAGTGCTCCTGATCTCGTTCAGGGTGTTCAGGCGGATTTTCAGCGCAGCTTGCCGAGTGAAGCTATCTGGTCAGATGGTGGGCAGAGATGCAAGGGGACCGAAATCGAAGTCCTCGGTAGCGGCAACAGCAGGCTCACTCTCAGCTGGCAACTCCAGGGCGGCCGCGCACACAGCGCATTCCCGAGAGAGCAATGCAGAGGGGAGTGGCCGGAAGAGATTCGAAGACCAGACCGGCATAGAAGTGAAACCTGCTCAGCGTTCTGTTCGTGGGAACAATACCATCACACTTTCTGAGCGACAACCAGTAATCTCTGATTTATTTCCACTCTCCCATATGAAAGGCACGAAAATCAGGACATGAGTACAGCTGCTCCATTGCCAATTACTGTAGCTGTGCCTGTTCGGGAGACTGCTGCCTTGGTTGAGGAACTGCATTCCACTGAATATCAAAGAGTAAGTGGGGACCAAAGAGCAAGTGGGGACAAGGAGCTTGTAATTGGTTCAAATTTGGCCGCAGTGGGCGAACCACATACGGAGCAACTGGTCACTAAGCCCGCAACTAGTGAGAAGCCCGAACTCGGGGTGAGGGAGGACCCCTCTGGCATAGGTAAAGTGAGCTCTACCCCGTTAGGTCATAGCTCTCTGGTGGTTCTGAATCCGATAGCTTCCCCTGAACCCATAGGGGGTGGTGAGAAATGTTTCTTGTTAACTGACAACTCTGACTCCTCAATGCCATAATTAGTATCCTCATCTCCGACACTGTCATGCTCAACCAGTAGTAGCTCCCTGGACGAATCCATTCTTCACACCAGAAGAAAGAGTCAGTCTGGTGGAGGAAAGGCAAAGAGGAAAGCTATGAGCCTGATAAAGGAACAGACTAGAAGCAGCAAGAACTTGAACCTACGACATGAATGCTCACCTCCTAAAGATACCCCCATGCTGACTATTCATCTAAACAACTATTAGATCAGCAAGGGGTGAGAGCGGAAGGGCTTACTACAGGGGAGCTTCTACGACCGACTGAAGATTTAGTAGTACCAGAATCCAGCAGTGCGAGTGAACCCTCACCTTCCGTTATCCTGGCCATTATCAAGCAGATGCAAGAGGAGCAGATGCAAGAGGAGGTCAGGAACGACAATCGTCGAGCTTGCCAAGTTTCAAAAAAACTACAGGGCGTGTCAGAAAGATAAGCAAAACCTGCTCTGAGATTTCAGAGAGAATGTCTATGGTGGAGGCATGCACCGAAATTCTTGAAACTGAGGTTGCAGAATTGAAAGCTGTGCGTATATCCCAGGATCCTAAGCTCTCTGACCTGGTTTTGAAACTTAAGGAGCAAGAGAACAGGCAGAGGAGAAATAACCTGAGATTATTGGGAATCCCCGAAGGCATCGAAGGAGGGGATCCCAGAGGCTACATAGCCAAACTATTGAAGGGTGCCTTTCCAGAACTTATATGCTGAGAGAAAATCCAGAGGGCACACCGATTTCCCCTAACCCTCAAGAAACAACAACCGGGCAATACTGCAATCCCCCGGGCTGTACTAGTGTACTTCGGCAATTTTTTATTAAGACAGAATATCTATGACCTGCCCTCCCGAATTCAAAAAAAGAGTTTGAGGGAGTCTCCTTCTTTGCACGGTCAGACTTTGCCCACCCTACAGTGGAGCGGAGATGGCACCTAAGACAATTGTTCTCTCCTTTTCAGAAATTATGTCCCGAAGTGTACCTACAGAATCCAGCCAAACTGAAAGTGGTGTTTAAAGGACGCACTCGAAGTTTTTTTTCAGAGGTGCAGGGCCAGGAATATCTAGATGAGATCCGGGGTGGGTCTTGATGTAAGAGTTTAATCCAAAGGTAAAAACTTGTGCAAGGCGCGTCATTAAGGAGGGTGTTTCACTAGTATGAGAAGGGTATATATATATATACGTCATGTGATCAAGGCCCCACGTGGGCTGAAACGCGTTATGGCAGCGGTGGTGTTGGGCAGAAAATAAAATCACAATTGCACCATCATTTGGGTTCGCCTTCGTCTGTTCCACAAATCATTGTGACGAATTCTTTGCATATATATATATATATATATATATATATATATATATATATATATATATATATATATATATATATATATATATATATATATATACATATATATATATAAAGGAGGATGAGGAAAAAGTGGCTAAAAGGGTGAAGAAAAAAAGGGGGAAGGTAATATATCTCACCCTCACTGATTGATGGCTGTCAGGAAATATTGATTGAGCAGATCGGGGAGGAGGGAGAGGCGGGTTGAGTTTTTAGATGCCATCACACAGGCCAGGCCTGTTTGCTCATTGGTTTGGAAAGGTTACGGGGTGGGGGTTGGTTGCGGAGGGAGGGGGTGGGGTCCTTCACATTGTCGGGTGTAGTATCTGGGGAGGGTGGGTGGATCCCTTATAGGCCGGGGGTGGGAGAGGGGACCCCACACGCTCAGGAGTAAATTATTATGTACGTAAGTTGGTTTCAAGATGGAGAATAAGTTTTGGCTTGTTGTTTGCTGCTATCATAATGTCAAAGTCAAGAATTATTTTACAAAGCAAGTTAAGGGGTGATAATCAGAAGATACGTATTGCCTCTATTAACATTTGTGGTCTGAATGATCCTAAAAAAAGAGCTAGAGTTTCAATAGGGTTACAGGTTTTGAATGCAGATATTGTGTGTCTGCAAGAAACACACATCAAAGCGTCACAAAGGAATATTTTAGACACTTTGGGCTATAGGCTTGTAGGTGGGACCTCACAAGCGGCACAAATCATGGGGGTCGCTATTTTGGCCAGAGGCAATTGGCTAAAGTTTAACAAGTAGGGGTCGACACACAGGGTCGCTCGGCTACGGTAGTATATCATACTCCCTGCGGAGATAAATTTACGCTGTGTACAATATACAGCAGCATATATGATGACCCCTCTTCTATTAACCAGATATCTTGTGAGCTGACTCATCGACCCTTACCTATAGTGTTTTGTGGGGATGTCAACATCAATCTTCCAGGTAATTGGGATATTGGAGGTCAACAAAAATATATCAGCAGAAAACCCAAAGTTTACCAAGCATTAGAAGGACTGTGTAAGGACCACGGTCTTATTGATGTCTGGGGCAGAGTGAAACCAACGGAACACAGCTACACCTACTTTTCTGCCCCACACTCTAGACAGGCCCGTCTGGATTATTTTTTTGTGTCAAATAGATTCATTTCAATTTCTAAAATCGAACAATATTCATGGTTTTTATCAGACCATAATACTTTGGTACTAGAAATTCGAGGAATGTGGGGTAAAACTCATAGCACATGTAGTTTTGTGCATGCGCTGCTTGCCAACGAAGAATATCACAGGTATATCAGCGAGTGTATCCCAATATTCTTTAGAGAGAATAGTGGCAGCGCCCCGGCACATACAGTGTGGGATGCATTCAAGGCCTGTCTACGGGGAGAGACACTCAGGTTTTTATTGAATCGGGGGAAGAATGAGAGACAAATCATTCTAGACAAATAAGATAGTTTAGTGGCGGCTGAGGAGAAATTGATAAGAGTCCTGCAGCAAGGAGGGGATATAAAAGAACCCAATTTGTGGTAATAACAGCAAGGGCAGCAATAGAGACGATTTTCATAAATAGGGCAGCGGAAAAGTATACAGCTTGGAAGGAAAGATTGTATGAATGTAGTGAACAAGTTGAGCACCACCTGCCAGTTAGGGCAATACAGAAGAGCATGAGCAACGAAATAAGAGAAGTTTGAGATCCAATTCAGAGGTTAGTCTCAGACTCAAATAAAATCAGAGATGCGTTCAAAACATATAACCAAGCTTCATATACTGAAGATACCAGCGAGAGTCCAATGCAGACCGCTGAGTTTCTTAGAACAACATTTGCAAATACGTTGTCCATTGAAGAGCGAGGATCTCTAGACAAAGATTTATTATGGGCTGAGATATACCTTGCAATCTCTAATCTTCCTTCCGGCAAAGTGACAGGAGTTGAGTCAATTCCCTCATAATTTTATAAAACTTTTGCGCCACAATTAAACGACCCGGTGACCGCACTATTTAATCAAATATTTAGCGGAGCTCCCCCCCTGGGCTCATGGTCCATAGCTAAAATCACAGTATTTAAAAAAAAGAATAAGCCCCCAGAAGAATTAGGATCATATCACCCGATTACCTTAATAAATGGAGATTCTAAAATATACTCTAAAGTATTGGCCGCACGACTTGCGCAGATTATAACAAAATTGGTAGTGAATCAACAACACAGGTTTATTGAGGGGAGGGACACTACAGACCACATTAGAAGAGTCATCGCACTTTTTGATGCAGAACAAGTGTCAGGAGACTCTCTGACCCTGATATTATTAGATGCAGAAAAAGCTTTCGATAGGGTCTCCTGGCACTATCTCTGGCAGTTAATGCAAGTAAGGGATATTGGCCCAAGGTTTATCCAGGGAATCAAAGTTCTATATTATAAGCCGGTAGCGAATATCTGCATCTCTGGTGGTATGTCAGGGCCGGTCTCGATTGCCTGCGGAACTCGACAGGGGTGCCCTTGCTTCCCACTCCTGTTCACATTGTATATCGATCCGCTTATTCGAAAAATGGCGCAAAACATCGCAATCCCTTCAATGATATTGCAGGGTTTCGAAAGTAAACTTTTGGCATATGCAGATGACATTGCAGTAGTGACTCCCAACCCAGAAAGTGTCCTCAAAGCAATCGAGGAGGAAGCCTTTCTTTTTGGGAGTATCTCCGGCTTCTCATTGAATAGAGAAAAAACCCAAATCATTATTAATGATAAGATCCTTTTGGTAGATAACTGAGTGTTTGATAAAGCAGTGTATTTGGATGTATGCATATCTTCCGACATTGATAAAATCGGAAGGCAAAATCTAGAGCCCTTGCTAAAAATGACTAGTAAATAGCTATCAAGGCTGAATAATCTCCATCTCAAAATGATTGGTCGATGCAATCTCATAAAAATGATTTTTTTCCAAAAATGTTATATTTTTTAGATCTATTCCTTTGGAATTCTCGAATGAATGGCTAAAAGCTTTTGTTTGGATGTTTACAAGATTTGTATAGCCTTACTCCAAACCCAGAAGTGCGCTGAGATACTTATCATTTCCAAAAGAGAGAGGAGGGTGGGCTCTCCCTAATCTTAAATTATATTACTGGGCCACCATGTTGCAATATAGCCGTATTTTATTGACGGAACCATTACTGAGCGATCCCCCTCAATTCCCCCCTACTATATTTGAATTGCTAATTGGAAAGGAGGCCTGGAGGTGCCTCTGGAGACAAATAGAACTAGGCTATTACAAAAAAGTACGGTTCAAGTGCCTCTCAGGAGCTTTTAAGGTATGGTTAGCTCTTCGGAAATCATTGGGTCTAGGAAGACAGAACTGTTACACTCCGATTCAGAACAACCCGATCCTGCCAGAAATCTTTAGGGATGGGTATATACAAAACTGGGTTCTGGTAGGGGTAGATAGACTCGGGACCTTCTTTTCTCCCTCGGGCTTTGTTTCATTCGATGACCTGAAGGCAGAATTCGGTGTTAATAACAAGGAGTTTTTTAAGTACCTGCAAATAAGGGATTATCTACAGCGTAAGGGGTGCGAGTCCATTGGTTTCGAAAAACAAGAATTGGTGGAAATTGTAATAGCTCAGAATCATGTTCGTATTGGGGCAATATACAATTTATTAATGAAGGAAGTTAAGGATGACCTCGACAAAGTCTATCATAAATGGCAAGAGAAAATCGAGATCTAAGAAGCCGAATTTATGAAAGCACTTAGGGGCCGATTCCGATCTCGGTCGGAGGCGCACCCAATACCATTCGGTCGTGAAAAAAGCCATGCGAAAGCCTGTTTCCCGACTGAACCGTACATCATACCGAACGAGTAAGTACAATGCGCACAACAGCACAGAATCCGGCCGAGTCGTACTCACCCAATCCAGGTTCTGTTCTCCGACTGAGGCGAATCCGGAAACGCAGAATCGAGTCGCACGGAAGGGAAAATGCAGCCCCGTCCGGCCGGACAAGTACGATGCGCTTTCCGTACGCGCCGAACCCGTCACTACGTCCGGCACGTCAAAGCTTCCGGGAGAGGCGCACATAAGCTCCGATTCACGCCACAACACAATCCACGGCTACGAGGCGAACACGCCAGCGACGAGGACGACGCGAAGCAACGAGAAAGACGAACGACACGAACCAACCATGAATCCCTTCGTCCCGATCCTACCAATAATCTACATTTACCACCGGAACAGGCACGGACGCGTACGGCGCAGAAGGTAGGTCAGACACCAACCACAAAACACATACAACACGTACACGACACATCACACACACACAGAGGGATGCAGAAATTACTTACACCAGCAACAGCAGCACCATAGGGGCGGGATGCCCATCACCAATGCCACATATGCACACAGGGGCCTGGATGCGCACCACCACTACCACCCCTACCCAGGGGGGGCTGGATGCCTACCACTACTACCACCCTTAGCCAGGGGGGTGCTGGATGCCCACCACTACTACCACCCTTACCCAGGGGGGGCTGGATGCCTACCACTACTACCACCCTTACCAGGGGGGTGCCAGATGCCCACCACTACTACCACCCTTACCCAGGGGGGCTGGATGCCTACCACAACTACCACCCTTACCCAGGGGGGGCTGGATGCCTACCACTACTACCACCCTTACCCAGGAGGGCTGGATGCCCACCACTACTACCACCCTTACCCAGGGGGGGCTGGATGCCTACCACTACTACCACCCTTACCCAGGGGGTGCCGGATGCCCACCACTACTACCACCCTTACCCAGGGGGCTGGATGCCTACCACTACTACCACCCTTAGCCAGGGGTGCCGGATGCCCACCACTACTACCACCCTTACCCAGGGGGGCTGGATGCCTACCACTACTACCACCCTTACCCAGGGGGTGCCAGATGCCCACCACCACTACCACCCTTACCCAGGGGGGCTGGATGCCTACCACTACTACCACCCTTAGCCAGGGGGTGCCGGATGCCCACCACTACTACCACCCTTACCCAGGGGGCTGGATGCCTACCACCACTACCACCCTTACCCAGGGGGGCTGGATGCCTACCACTACTACCACCCTTACCCAGGGGGGGGCTGGATGCCTACCACTACTACCACCCTTACCCAGGGGGGTGCCGGATGCCCACCACTACTACCACCCTTACCCAGGGGGGCTGGATGCCTACCACAACTACCACCCTTACCCAGGGGGGGCTGGATGCCTACCACTACTACCACCCTTACCCAGGAGGGCTGGATGCCCACCACTACTACCACCCTTACCCAGGGGGGGCTGGATGCCCACCACTACTACTACCACCCTTAGCCAGGGGGGGCTGGATGCCTACCACTACTACCACCCTTACCCAGGGGGGGCTGGATGCCTACCACTACTACCACCCTTACCCATGGGGGACTGGATGCCTACCACTACTACCACCCTTACCCAGGAGGGCTGGATGCCCACCACTACTACCACCCTTACCCAGGGGGGCCTGGATGCCCACCACTGCTACCACCCTTACCCAGGGGGGCTGGATGCCTACCACCACTACCACCCTTACCCAGGAGGGATGGATGCCCACCACTACTACCACCCTTACCCAGGGGGCTGGATGCCTACCACTACTACCACCCTTACCCAGGAGGGCTGGATGCCTACCACTACTACCACCCTTAGCCAGGGGGTGCCGGATGCCCACCACTACTACCACCCTTACCCAGGGGGGCTGGATGCCTACCACTACTACCACCCTTAGCCAGGGGGTGCCGGATGCCCACCACTACTACCACCCTTACCCAGGGGGCTGGATGCCTACCACTACTACCACCCTTACCCAGGGGGTGCCGGATGCCCACCACTACTACCACCCTTACCCAGGGGGCTGGATGCCTACCACAACTACCACCCTTACCCAGGGGGCTGGATGCCTACCACTACTACCACCCTTACCCAGGAGGGCTGGATGCCCACCACTACTACCACCCTTACCCAGGGGGGGCTGGATGCCCACCACTACTACCACCCTTAGCCAGGGGGGCTGGATGCCTACCACTACTACCACCCTTACCCAGAGGGGGCTGGATGCCTACCACTACTACCACCCTTACCCAGGGGGGGCAGGATGCCTACCACTACTACCACCCTTACCCAGGAGGGCTGGATGCCCACCACTACTACCACCCTTACCCAGGGGGGGCTGGATGCCCACCACTACTACCACCCTTACCCAGGGGGGCTGGATGCCTACCACCACTACCACCCTTACCCAGGAGGTCTGGATGCCTACCACTACTATCACCTCTACCCATGGGGGCTGGATGCCTACCACCAACACCACCCCCACTCATAGGATGGACAATGCATGACACAACCAGCACACCACAACCTAGGGAATGCAAGAAAAAGACATCCCCCAACACCATGACAAGCGTGTGTAGACTGTGTCAAATGCCTACAACACTGAACATGACTTTGAACATACAATGTGACCCCCTATCACATGTGCCACACATATATGTGTGTGGCCCCCACAATGCAAGCAGGCCATGACCAATGTGGCAATGGGGTCTAAACCCCCATCATCACAGTGACCAAAATGTAAGTGTGGGGTCCATAGCTGAAGCACATATTGAACATTGTGGCAATGGGGTCCAAACCCCCATCATCACAGTGACCAAAAGGTAAGTGTGTGGTCCATAGCTGAAGCACATTTTGAACATTGTGGCAATGGGGTCCAAACCCCCATCATCACAGTGACCAAAATGTAAGTGTTGACAAAGAAAAAGCTGCAACTGCCAAACTGCATGGATGATTCCTGCTCACAGAACATAAAACACATCAGTGGCAAAGTAGTGCATGTGTCCCATTGCAACATAGATTGGGGGAGGCAAATACTGCAGTGCAAATAAGACATACCTTTGGCCATGTGCAGACAAACAACACCCATGGGGGCTGACACAGTCAACATTCATCAATGCCACAATGACAGAAGTGACCATCAGAATGCAGCCCCACATATTTGCACCAATGGGCACACAAATGCAGATACCCTGTGGAGACTGTAGATGTGAGGTGAACAGATACCATAGCATGGCAGCAATGGGACACACAAACCATGATCATTGTGCTGACTGATGACCTAGGAGTCCCAGGGACAGCAGGGGAAACCCAACAAACTACATACAGCCAATGGCACACCTAAGATATGCCAATGCAGTGGTGCAGATGCACAAACACAAACAGGCAGACCCACACTGTACATCAAACACAACAGGTGCTGGGGGGGTGCCAGTGTCCCCAGGCAACCACACAACACATGAGGAGGCCTGAATACCAATTATACAGATGTACATACAGTGCCACACAAAGGTAACTCATGGATCCAAATCCCCTATGTGGGCAATCAGGCATTGTCAGATGAGAGGGAGCACAAATCACACATGTCACACAGGCACGTAGGAACAGCAACTGACACAGCAAGACACAGACACACCACAGCACTACCCCCAGGGCCCCCACAATGTGGTGACCCTGGGCTGCATTACAATCCCACTGTGATGACAAAGCTAAATGTCGTTCACACTGTGAACCACAGTCATGTGTCCTGAGCAACAAACTACCATCACAGCTACACAAGCACAAATCAATCAGCACGGCCAGTAAGCCAAGGCCAACATGGAGGCAGGGGTCTAGCCGGGCAACAACTCTCATCTGCACACACTCAGCACCACACACCTCGACCTCCAACAATGTGCAGCAGTGAAGCACACATGCACTGGTGACATTGCACATGCACCCATGACAATTCCAGGGTGGTGGGTGGGAACCAAGGTGCAGAAACACATCACACATGGCCACTCAACAAGACTCCTGAATGTCTGACACACTGCACACTACGCTGTACATGGACATGACGGCAATACCACACCAACCAATGGGATCCCAGCCACAGTCACACACCAATGAAGAAGCCAAGGTCACCCACAAAGAACACACATAGACTACAACCAACATTGCAGCCCGGACCCTGAGGAGTGCCAGCAGTCACACACACAACGTGTCACAATCACTGAAAGATAACACAAACTGGAAATCACATGACAGGTGCAAACAACAAGTGCCAAGGGGAAACCTGACTGTGACCCATCTGCGTCTGCACACAAACTCAGCCCTGACAGCAAACACACCTATGGGTGACACCCTGATGACCAGTAATGTGCCATGCACCCACATCACAGAGAACCCAGGGAGAAGACTTTGGGGGAACATAGGTCAACTCAGCAAGCATCACAAACAGGTACAACACTAGGGATCACAGCATGCACAGCAAAACGGAAGTGAACACACAGACATGCTCATACAACACACACCTTGGGCGCAGGCAATGTCACAGGAGTACACACTGCCATGAGGGGACTCCACTCCTGTGTGAGGAAAGCTGTGCCATATGTTGCCTCAGTAGGTCCACATCATGTCAGCTGAGCACTTGGTCACACAATC
The DNA here is from genome assembly GCA_963921515.1 of Calotriton arnoldi. NCBI lineage: Eukaryota > Metazoa > Chordata > Amphibia > Caudata > Salamandridae > Calotriton > Calotriton arnoldi. Next base: position 1,230,943 of record CAWUFW010004472.1, on the reverse strand, counting down.
AACAATTAGCACCAAATGAAGGCTCCTGTCACATCAGGCTGGTCATGGAAGTGCCCACGAAATCATCAGCACAGATCCAACACACTTGTATAGCAATGTTGCACTGACAACACAGATGAGTCCTTCCCCATTGATGCCCAAACCTGCATGTCCAGTGGAGATGGCCACACGGTCAGGGAAGTAGACGAATTGAACAATGGCAGGCACAACAGATGTGCAGGGGTGGAAGCCACAGATGTGAAATTGCTAATGTAAGTAGGAAATCCCATTGCCAAATACTGAACACATGACACCCTCAGATGCTGCTATGGATGACATGGATACACCACAGGATAGGACACATTCCCCCTGGACCACATGTGTTCCTGCACAGTAACACTTCATTATCATGAGACCAAATATCACCATCACTGCAGCAAGGGCATGGTTAGCATCATCAACAACATGTACATCAGAAGCATAAGCACTAGAGAACAGAAAGTTGCTTTATTCAACATATGTGTTGATAAAAGTGAAAGTCCAGAATAAACACAAAGGCCAATGGCCAGTCCATTGTTAAAGTCCAAACAGGGTGACAGTGGCAGATGTCACCCTACGCATGCCTGCACTGCACAAAACCAGGGACAATCCACTAGGAGGGGCAACCGGGGGGGCAGGCCAGGCACCGCAGGGACAGGATCAGGGCTCACCAGGAGGAAGCAGGGAAGGGGTGGTGGGTGCTGGCGAGCCACTGACAACTGCAGTGGAGGTGTCTGACATGGTGTGTGCCGGCACAACTGGGGGCATGACTCAGATGTTGTGGGTGCCGGCACGACTGCAGTGGACCCTGCAGATGGAGTGGACAGGTCCGCCACTGCAGTGCCCAAGTCAGACAGGGTGGTAGTGGACTCCACTGCAGTGCCTACCACCAGGGGAGGAGAATGGGGAACAGGCAAGGTGGGCTGGACAGAGGGGGAGGACACCCTCACCACATCAGTGGCACAGACAAGCGCAGCGGGGGTGTGGTGCCGGGAGAGCAAGTGGCAGGGGGAGAAGGCCGGATCCTCTTGGGGATGGTATATCTGTGGGTGGGGGAACCTGGGGCAGGGTGTGGTGGGGGCACCTGTGGAGTGGGGGCCTGAGGGATGGAGGAAGGAGACCTGGTGCCTGAGCTGCAGGGCGGCGGCGGGGTCTTGCTCTTATGACTCCGGGGGGACTTGCGGGTGGGGGCCTCAGTCTGTCTGCGCCTGGGGGAGGGTGTCCGGGGGGCGAGGGGCACTCTGCTCCGTGTGGGTGGGCTTCCTCTTCCCCCTGAATGCTGTATCAGCTGGATCGGAGGGGAAGAGGCCGAGGTCACTGAGGAAGAGCCGCTGGGTCTTTGGGGTTGCAGGTGAGGCAAGGGAGGGTGCTTTGGAGGGAGAGGCAACTGAGGACTGCGCAGTGCTCGTGGATGCGTGTGTGTGTTCCAGGGCCCCATCCCCTGTTAGTCTGGTTTCAGTCCCCTGACTGTGCGTGCGTGTGCGTTTTGTTTGTGGCGTGTGTGTCTGTGTGCTGGACGAGTGTGTGCTGGTGTGTGCCTGTGCCGGTGTGTGTGTGCTTGGGACGGGTAAGGTGCTGGGGAGTGTGGATGGAGCAGAGGCAGGAGGGGTGAGGGACTGTCTGAGGAGGGACACTGCTGCCGTCAGGGAGGAGTCCATGGACCTATTGCCCCTCTGTAGGTCAGACATGCCCGATGAGATGCCCTCCATGAACGACACCAGCTGAGTCAACAGAGCGGTGTGCGCATGGAGGACACTCAGCATGGCTGTCTGCCCTACATGGAGCTGGCGAAGGAGGTACACAGACTCCTCACTCAGGGCAGCAGGGGACACAGGGGCAGGGGGTGCGGTGCCTGGCCCAAAGGAGACACGCTCCCGAACATGGGAGCCTCCACGGACCTGGGGAATGGGAGCCGATGGGAGGGCGGTGGTGGTGCTGGTGGTGGCGGGGACAGCAACACTAGCTGGGGTGTGGTGGCTGCTGACACCCGCCTCCATAAGGGAGTCATCCTCCGAGCCGCTGTGGTCCTCAGCTGAGGTGGATGCTGCTGAGGACTGCTCGGTGAGGCTCCCCTCGCCCTCCGTGCCACTGGGTCCCTCCGACCACTCCTCGGCTGTTGACCCAGTCTGGCTCTCCGGCTCCTCCTGGTCCGTGGAGCTGTCCCCTTCCGTGGCCGTGGATGTATCTGCAAACAATGGGGAAACAGACAGACATCAGTCACCTGCACCAAACGCACACACCACTGTGAGCACAGCACATTACAGAGCAAGCCCTGGCATCATTAGTTGAACATTGCTAAAAGTGCCCTAACTGAACAGGAGAAGCCAATTGTCAGTCTGATGCCAACCATGGCACTCACATCCCACATGGCCTTGCACCCATATGTCTGGTGTCTGTTGGATAGCAACACCCCAGTGTGGACACATGCACCAACTACACAGTAGTTGGACAGTGCAGAGGACACGGTGTAGCATGTGGACATGCACACATCACAACTCTTGCCACTGAGTCAGTACAGGTTTCCGGATGAAAGGGATGCCCAGAGTCAAATAGGAAATGCATGTGATGCATACCAGCGACAGACACCATGATGCACCCATGTCCTGATAGCCATCGCCACAATGGTGTGCATGTAGCACATGTCACTCCCCTGCAGGATCACCAATAAGTAGACACATGCCATGGCGGAGGCATGACTGCTAAGTCATACATCACTGTCTCAGTGATGTATGACTTTTCAGCCAGACAACAACACTCTGCACTTTGTCACAATAGTAGGTCATGGGGAATGCAAGTCCTGGAGCTGCACAAGTGCACATGTACATCCCCCACACAACACATCATCTTAACCCTCATCTGTCCAGGTCATACCGATTGGACATATGGGAGACCTGTGACACTACCCTCTGAACCTGAGCCCCTCTCAATCTGCTGTGAATGGGAAACAGCTGCCTGAACTTCACATTCGCATACCCCAGTCTGCACGGGCAGCTGATCAAACACCTATGTGACACACAAGTATCGTCTCCTATGGTCACATCTCCAGTCGCATGCTGGGCCCCTACCGAGAAACACCCCAGCAGTCCTGGCAACAAATCCACAGCACACTGACACAGAGGCAGACACCTGAGGGGTCAAATCACTGCGCACAACGTGTCAGCTGATACCCGGGAGTGGGAGTACAGGTGTATTGGATGGGCTGGAGTAGGCATGACTGTCCTGCCCCACATGAATGAGGGATGAGCCCTGGACAGTGGATAGCTGGGTATGTATGTGTCACACACGTAATCTGCACACTCCTGGGGCCCAAACATTGTACCCACCCGCTGCATGGGTGTGTGCCAGATACCCCAGGCACATGTGGTGGCTCAGCTCAGCAAGTGGACCGCATATGAAAGCAACACGCAGATTACATGTCCAAACACAGGCATTGTGTGAACAATGGACCCACCCATGATGCCCACAACAGAGTTAGGGAAACAGATGCTGTCCCCCACCTTGAGTGAAGCAAACTGCAAGGACACAGTCCCAAGTGACACAATTCCCTGAATGTAAGGGCAACACCTGGGTATCAGATGAAGAGTGCGCAGTGCACAATAGAGGGACATGGCTCCTGGACAACATGACTGCTGTACTGTGGCAGTTTAACCAGGCCAGAGGAGGGCACATAGCATGTAATACAGAGTTCACAGTGCAGTCTTTGACTCACCCCTCCTTGCTGCTGTCTGGCCTTCAGCTGCCCATCCAGGTCTGGAAACACCACCGCCAGGATCTGGAGCATGTGGGGGTCAGGGTCCGTGTTCCGCCCCTCCTGCGAGGAGGCGACAGCTTCAGCTGGACCCGTGCAATCCTCCGGGTCCAGCCCCGAAGGTCCTGCCACCTCTTCTGGCAGTTGCGGATCCGGCGCTTGTAGACCCCCACGGACCGGACAGCCCGGACGATGTCCTTCCAGATCTCCTGCTTCCGATGGGCATTAACCTGTGAGGATGACAAAGTGAAAAGGCCATAACTACACATGCAACATATCCGTGCATGACACAGTTGTATATACATGTCTCAATCACAGGGGCACATGATGTACACAGGCAGTGCAACGCTGCCCATGGACAGTTTGCCAGAAGTCACTACATGGTATCATTGCATGGGAAGTAAAACCTTGTTCGAATGCACTGTCACTGCACCATACCTGTCCAGTGCATGTCACTACACACTATGGGGGTGACAACTACTCAGTGAGCCTGCTAGCCAGTGGCGTGCAGACTTTCAGCCTTGCTAGTCAGACAAAATGCACATTCAGAAAGGCAGTGCACAGAACACTCACCTGCTCCTCTGGTGTCCCATACAGCTTGCTGTACTGTGGAAGTAGGCTGTCCAGCAGGGCCTGGTTCTCCTCAAGGCTGAAGGCTGGGGCTCTCTCCACAGTACGTGCCATTGCAGGGTCCAGAGGGGGCAGAGACAGCAGCAGTGCAGTGGCAGATGTCGTCCTGGAGCATGTAGTGCAGGCAAGTGAGCTCTCAGGGGAACAGCCAGCAATATATATGTGCTGCAGAGGCAGATACTGTCCCATGTGTCCAAAGTGATAGGTCCAAGTCGTTTGCATCTTCTGAATCTGGCCAATCCATGGAATAGCAGCACCAATACACGCCCACAGCATCCTTCAAATCTTCAACTTCATGACATACATGATTTTGCAACATTGTTGTGGGTGACCAACTGAATTTCCAGCAACCGACTCGTTCGAATTTCGAAAACGCGTCCGTTGCCAGGCTAGGCCATTGTCAATGGGTGCGCACCGATCGGTCCATTGCTGTTCAATGCGTACAGGGGTACAACGCGTACCCGCACACATTGAATGCAATGGGCCGGCTGGGCGCACCGATCGGTCCATTGCGGTACAACGCGTACAGGGGTACAACGCGTACCGCACACATTGAATGCAATGGGCCGGCCGGGCGCACCGATCGGTCCATTGCTGTTCAACGCGTACAGGGGTACAACGCGTACCCGCACACATTGAATGCAATGGGCCGGCCGGGCGCACCGATCGGTCCATTGCGGTACAACGCGTACAGGGGTACAACGCGTACCCGCACACATTGAATGCAATGGGCCGGCCGGGCGCACCGATCGGTCCATTGCGGTTCAACGCGTACAGGGGTACAACGCGTACCCGCACACATTGAATGCAATGGGCCGGCCGGGCGGACCGATCGGTCCATTGCGGTACAACGCGTACAGGGGTACAACGCGTACCCGCACACATTGAATGCAATGGGCCGGCCGGGCGCACCGATCAGTCCATTGCTGTTCAATGCGTACAGGGGTACAACGCGTACCCGCACACATTGAATGCAATGGGCCGGCCGGGCGCACCGATCGGTCCATTGCTGTTCAACGCATACAGGGGTACAACGCGTACCCGCACACATTGAATGCAATGGGCCGGCCGGGCGCACCGATCGGTCCATTGCTGTTCAACGCATCCCTGTACAAGTGACTGGCATATGTCACCATGCCTGTCTCAGATGAACATATGCCAGCCACAGATAGCTCCCAGGGAGTGAGGGGCACACCTACAACACGACAGCCTGTCCAAACTGTATCATAAGGCATGTAAGGCTGCATTTCCTATTGTGTGTATGTTGGTGTACATGTTGTCCTGTGGGTGTCACCTGGGGGCAGCCACCCCCAGGCTGTGCACGTGTTCATGGGGACAGGATCCTGGGTGTTACGTGTACATGACCACTGTGATGTGCAACTGTTCATATCTGTGCATGTGCCATGGTCACATTTCAGGGTGGTGTATGTGTATGTCATGTCACATACCCCGTGAGTCCCATGTGGGACGGTATGTTTGAGCCAGGGTGTCCCAGTGGCACAATAGTGATGGTCCTCCACAGTCTGTGTGCATGTAGTGTTTACAATGTCTCTGATTTCATGTGCACAATGGGAGACAGTCTCCACATCCACGTTGTGTGTGCATGGACTTTGATGTTGTGCGTGTGTGTGTCACAGACGTCCATGTCTGTCCTGCAGTGGCAAGTGGGACCACTACCTGTGGGGGTCATGGTTGTTTTGCTGTGGTGTATACATGATACCCCATGTAATGCCAGTGTCCATGTGGCAATACAGGGTCCCTGGGAATGTACCTGTCGTTGAGCTGTGATGCCTGGGGCACATCTGTCCTCACATGTCACTGTGGGGGTGATTGTCACATGGCAGCAGGAGATGGGAACTGTGACACGGCCTCATGATATCCAATGGGCCAACCTGGGACTTATTGATGCCACTTGTTGAACCGTGATGACAGATGTTGGCCATGTATGTACCATACATGTCCTTACGGAACTGCACACTTCATGTAGTTGTGCCTCATAATGATGTATGCTGTGATATTGAGTGTGTTCAATGCCGCATATGTGGGGTGACTGACAATCTTGGTTTCTTCTCCTCTGCACTGCAGGGCTCCTGCTGTCCATAGACCATTCCCAGACCTGGCAACGATGGTGGAACGGGACAGCATCCGACGGTACCGCTTCACCAGGCAGCTGATTGAGGATTTGGCAGTGCAGTTGGCCCCACATTTGCAGCCTGGCCGGCCGTATCCTACAGCGCTGACCCCCAAGGTGAAGGTGATGGCAGCCCTACACTTCTTTGCCACCGGTACCTTCCAACATACTGTGGCGACTGCTGGTGGGATGTCACAGACCATGTTGAGCCGTGTGCTCCGCGATGTTTTGGAGGCAATGTTGCTATACCTGAACCGGTACATCTATTTCCCTAGACTGCAATGACTCACTGACGTGAAGAGTGACTTCTATGCCCTGGGGAGGATGCCGCATGTCATTGGCTCCATTGATGGGACACATGTGGCTTTGGTACCACCACAGGCCCAGGAGCAGGCCTACCGTAACCGCAAGCACTACCACTTGGTCAATGCACTAGTGGTGTGTCTTGCAGATATGACCATCACACACGTGTGTGCCCGTTTCCCTGGTTCAGCACACGATGCCTTTGTGATGAGGAGTAGTCGCATCCCCAGGATGATGGCACAGATGCGGAACCAGCGTGCCTGGCTTGTCGGTGTGTACTGACTTTGTGCCATTGTGTGTGATCTGATCTGTAGTATTCCGCCCACTTTTCCAAGTCAGCTAATGTGCACTTGTCTGTCCGTAGGTGACTCGGGATACCCCAACATGCCGTGGTTGCTGACACCCCTCAGGAACCCTGTGACACCAGCCCAGATGCGCTACAATGAGGCACATGGTCGGACCAGGAGAGTGATTGAGCGGACATTTGGTCTCCTGAAGAGCCGCTTCCGCTGCCTGGACAAGACAGGAGGGTCCCTCCCATATGCCCCAGCGAAGGTGTGCAAGATTATCATCGTCTGCTGCATGCTCCACAACCTGGCAGTGCGGAAGGAGTTGCCTCTCATCCAGGATGACAATGACCAACATCCGCCACCTGTGGAGGATCCTGGCCTGGACGACGATGCCAGTGATGATGATGATGATGAGGGTGATGTCCGCACACAGCTCATCACCAACTTTTTAGCTGAATGTGAGTATCCTGAGGTGTCATGTCAATGATGTGAGTTGGCATGATATGTGTAGGTGGTGCTCTGGTGCTGTTGGAGTGTGTCCATGGGCTACTTGACTGGATGTGTGTAGCGATGTGTGCTTACAGGTGGTCTGTACTCCCCAACAGTGTTGACATGCTAACTTGGTTCTGGGTGGGTATCTTGTAACATGTATTGTGCATGACTTTTGCTGTTCTGTCCTGTTCTCCATTGCTTTTGACTGTGTGTCATTTCTGTCCTTCACAGGGTACTTTCAGATTTGTTTGGTCAACTGTGTCCACCGACGACGTGATTGTACTTCCAGGGTGGTAGCTGTTGTGTCCCTACAGGTGATGTGCGCCACACCCATGGACTTCCTTCCTTCTACAGTTGTTGACTGTGTGCCCGCTGCCAGGTGGGATTACCTTGCATCTGTAGTGGTTACGACATGTTGCAACTGTGTAATAAACCTGTGCTTCACTTTGTGATGTGCGTTGTCTGTGGTCACACATTTGACTGCCATTTGCTTACTGCACCTGTGGGCTACTTGACTACAACTGGGAATAGGTGTGGTGTCTGTGCATTGCACCGTCTTCCCTGGCAACATCAGTGTAGGCAATGAGTCAGATGGCCTAGGTGTGTATGTGTTGTGTAGCCCTGGTGGTGTGTCTCCCTCATATGTATCACGTTGTTTTTACTCACATGCCTGTGTTGTACTTGCTGTTGCAGTCCGCATACACAGTGTAATTTTGCAGTTCATCATCCCCATGACAGCAGCCACGTTGGAATCACAACAGAGGCAAGTATGGTGTATTAGTGTGTTTATTGTGATACATTTGTGTGAATAGGGCATAGGATTGTTAGTGCTGTACATTTATATTGCAATCAGAAGTTCCTAGGTGAATTGAAAGTCCTGGTAGACAAAATCCCCAGTATCGGGGCCACAGTTGTCTGAGACATTGGTCCAACTTGTACTCCCCATGTCATGTGTGGGAGTTGTGTTGCCGTCAACAGGGTGAACAGTCTGTGCACAAAGGTGAACATCCATAACAGGTTCAGGCTTGCTGGGGGTTGCACGTGGCCATCGGCCTCTCACGTGCCCCTCCTCGGACGACCCCTCTTCTTTGGGGGGCCCCTCAAGTACAGGCTGCTGCGGTGCAGGGGACTCTCCGCCAGAGTCATCCTCCCTCCCTGTGGCAGTTGCAGTTTGTTCAGCACCAGATGTTGTTGGCACACAGGGAGGTGTAGACTGGTTACTGTTCATCTGGCGGAGGCATTGTAATATGTCCCTGTGCACCGCCGTCATCTCTTGCAGTGCGTCCCACTTGGACTCCACGCGGGACATGTGAGAGTCCAAGCGGGCATGATGGGCAGCCTGCTGCTGTTTCATGTCTCTGAGGAGCCCCACTACCTGGCTGAGATCTCTGGTGCTGGACTGCTACGCATCGGCTATGCGTACCAGTTGTGGGTCGTCATGCACACCAGACACCTCTGCAAGCAGCGACCTCTGTCTCCCACCCCTCCCACCACCCCTGCCGACATGTGCAGGGCGTGCAGTGGCACGCACAGATGACCCTGGTCCCCCTTGGGGGTTGGTGGTGGTGGTGGTATCCATGGCCCCACGTTGGTCCAGGGTCCCTGTGCTGGTGGTGCTCCTTGTTCTGTCCATGTCGGCAGGGATGGTATTTGTGGTGACAGTCGTTGGAGGGGTGGGTGCAGGGGGTGCAGCTGGTGGTCCTGCTGGTGCTGCAGCTGGTGATCCTGCTGGTGCTGCATGTTGACTTGCACCGGAGGTGCCAGGTTGGTCTTCTTCGTCCGAGGAGGGCAGAGGCTGTACGACACCAGTGAGCTCTGTATCCTCTTGAGCCTGGGACTGGGACTCCTCAGCGTCTGCTGCTGTGTCCCCATCATCACCTGTTTTTGGGAGACACACACAATGTATGTTATGTTTCTGCAGGCATCAATGGTTGACACACCTGACAGTTGTGACTGTGCCTCTGGGTGCGGGCCTGTACATTGCATTGTCCTAAGTTGTCACAGTCAGGGGTTGATATTGGTGTAGCACATTGTCCTGCATTATTTGGGCATTTCTATGTATTTGTTGGGGTGTGAACATGGTCTGCATTGGTTGTATTTGGTTGACAGCCGGCCCTCCTTCCCACCCAGCCAGTCAGTTATCCCACCATGGACTGTGCTTGCATTGCAGGGAGTGAAAGTTGTCTTTCAGGATGTCAGTCAGTGGTGTCCTGCTGTTGGTTGTTGCACAGTTGCCAGCAGGGCCTTGTGCTCCCCACAGCAGTAGCCAGTGTCAGCCATCTTGTCAGTTGTTTTCCACTCCCTGTGATGTGAGCATGGTTCAGGGTGGTGTTGATGGGACAGTTGTGGGGGTGAGCTATGTCTGTGACTATGACTCCCATCGTGCTATTGCCTCCACCCCACTTCCCAGCATTCCCATACTTAATTGCTTTTGTGGGGAGTTCAGTGTGTGTGGGTGTGAGAGCAATGGCAAGATGGCTGACAGTGGTGTCCTGCTGTTGGTTGGTGTGCAGTTCCCAGCATGCCCTTGTGCTCCCCACGACACAGCAACAGTGTCAGACATCTTTGATGGGCCTTTCCACTCTCTGTGGGATGTGCATGCGTCAGTGTGAGCTTGCTGGGCCATGTGGTGGGGGATGTTGAGCTGTGACTACGACTCCCATCATGCTATTGCCTCCAGCCCCCTTCCCAGCATGCCCATGCTTCCTTCCTTTTGACTCTGCTTCCCTGTGGGGTGGGCTGCCTGTGCTGACAGGATGGCTGGGAGTGTTGTCCTGGCAGTTGTTTGGCTAAAAGTCCCAAGAGTGTCCCTGTGCTTCACACAACATAACCCAGGGTGGTGGTTCTTTGTGGGATCTTGAGTTAGGATGTGAGGCATTGCATTCTCCCAGGTGGGTTATGTGGAGTATGTGTTGAGGGGGTGTGTGAGGGGAGGTGCTTGTGACTATGGTCAGTGCTGCAAGTCCTCCTTCCCACCCAGCCAGAAATCCCACCATGGAACATGCTTGCATTGCAGAGAGTGCAAGTTGGCTTTCAGGATGTCAGGCAGTGGTGTCCTGCTGTTTGTTGGTGCACAGTTGCCAGCAGGGCCTTGTGCTCCCCACAGCAGTAGCCAGTGTCAGCCATCTTGTCAGTTGTTTTCCACTCCCTGTGATGTGAGCATGGTTCAGGGTGGTGTTGATGGGACAGTTGTGGGGGTGAGCTATGTCTGTGACTATGACTCCCATCATGCTATTGCCTCCACCCCACTTCCCAGCATTCCCATACTTACTTGCTTTTGTGGGGAGTTCAGTGTGTGTGGGTGTGAGAGCAATGGCAAGATGGCTGACAGTGGTGTCCTGCTGTTGGTTGGTGTGCAGTTCCCAGCATGACCTTGTGCTCCCCACGACACAGCAACAGTGTCAGACATCTTTGATGGGCCTTTCCACTCTCTGTGGGATGTGCATGCGTCAGTGTGAGCTTGCTGGGCCATGTGGTGGGGGATGTTGAGCTGTGACTACGACTCCCATCATGCTATTGCCTCCACCCCCTTCCCAGCATGCCCATGCTTCCTTCCTTTTGACTCTGCTTCCCTGTGGGGTGGGCTGCCTGTGCTGACAGGATGGCTGGGAGTGTTGTCCTGGCAGTTGTTTGGCTAAAAGTCCCAAGAGTGTCCCTGTGCTTCACACAACATAACCCAGGGTGGTGGTTCTTTGTGGGATCTTGAGTTAGGATGTGAGGCATTGCATTCTCCCAGGTGGGTTATGTGGAGTATGTGTGGAGGGGGTGTGTGAGGGGAGGTGTTTGTGACTATGGTCAGTGCTGCAAGTCCTCCTTCCCACCCAGCCAGATATCCCACCATGGAGCGTGCTTGCATTGCAGAGAGTGCAAGTTGGCTTTCAGGATGTCAGGCAGTGGTGTCCTGCTGTTTGTTGGTGCACAGTTGCCAGCAGGGCCTTGTGCTCCCCACAGCAGTAGCCAGTGTCAGCCATCTTGTCAGTCCTTATCCACTCCCTGTGATGTGAGCATGGTTCAGGGTGGTGTTGATGGGACAGTTGTGAGGCTGAGCAATATCTGTGCCTACTACTCCCATCATGCTATTGCCTCCACCCCCTTCCCAGCATGCCCATGCTTCCTTCCTTTTGACTCTGCTTCCCTGTGGGGTGGGCTGCCTGTGCTGACAGGATGGCTGGGAGTGTTGTCCTGGCAGTTGTTTGGCTAAAAGTCCCAAGAGTGTCCCTGTGCTTCACACGACATAACCCAGGGTGGTGGTTCTTTGTGGGATCTTGAGTTAGAATGTGAGGCATTGCATTCTCCCAGGTGGGTTATGTGGAGTATGTGTTGAGGGGGTGTGTGAGGGAGGTGCTTGTGACTATGGTCAGTGCTGCAAGTCCTCCTTCCCACCCAGCCAGATATCCCACCATGGAACGTGCTTGCATTGCAGAGAGTGCAAGTTGGCTTTCAGGATGTCAGGCAGTGGTGTCCTGCTGTTTGTTGGTGCACAGTTGCCAGCAGGGCCTTGTGCTCCCCACAGCAGTAGCCAGTGTCAGCCATCTTGTCAGTTGTTTTCCACTCCCTGTGATGTGAGCATGGTTCAGGGTGGTGTTGATGGGACAGTTGTGGGGGTGAGCTATGTCTGTGACTATGACTCCCATCATGCTATTGCCTCCACCCCACTTCCCAGCATTCCCATACTTACTTGCTTTTGTGGGGAGTTCAGTGTGTGTGGGTGTGAGAGCAATGGCAAGATGGCTGACAGTGGTGTCCTGCTGTTGGTTGGTGTGCAGTTCCCAGCATGCCCTTGTGCTCCCCACGACACAGCAACAGTGTCAGACATCTTTGATGGGCCTTTCCACTCTCTGTGGGATGTGCATGCGTCAGTGTGAGCTTGCTGGGCCATGTGGTGGGGGATGTTGAGCTGTGACTACGACTCCCATCATGCTATTGCCTCCACTCCCCTTCCCAGCATGCCCATCCTTCCTTCCTTTTGACTCTGCTTCCCTGTGGGGTGGGCTGCCTGTGCTGACAGGATGGCTGGGAGTGTTGTCCTGGCAGTTGTTTGGCTAAAAGTCCCAAGAGTGTCCCTGTGCTTCACACGGCATAACCCAGGGTGGTGGTTCTTTGTGGGATCTTGAGTTAGGATGTGAGGCATTGCATTCTCCCAGGTGGGTTATGTGGAGTATGTGTTGAGGGGGTGTGTGAGGGGAGGTGCTTGTGACTATGGTCAGTGCTGCAAGTCCTCCTTCCCACCCAGCCAGATATCCCACCATGGAACGTGCTTGGATTGCAGAGAGTGCAAGTTGGCTTTCAGGATGTCAGGCAGTGGTGTTGTGCTGTTTGTTGGTGCACAGTTCCCAGCAGGGCCTTGTGCTCCCCACAGCAGTAGCCAGTGTCAACCATCTTGTCAATCCTTATCCACTCCCTGTGATGTGAGCATCGTTCAGGGTGGTGTTGATGGGCCAGTTGTGAGGCTGAGCAATATCTGTGCCTACTACTCCCATCATGCTATTGCCTCCACCCCCTTCCCAGCATGCCCATGCTTCCTTCCTTTGACTCTGCTTCCCTGTGGGGTGGGCTGCCTGTGCTGACAGGATGGCTGGGAGTGTTGTCCTGGCAGTTGTTTGGCTAAAAGTCCCAAGAGTGTCCCTGTGCTTCACACAACATAACCCAGGGTGGTGGTTCTTTGTGGGATCTTGAGTTAGGATGTGAGGCATTGCATTCTCCCAGGTGGGTTATGTGGAGTTTGTGTTGAGGGTGTGTGTGAGGGGAGGTGCTTGTGACTATGGTCAGTGCTCCGAGTCCTCCTTCCCACCCAGCCAGATATCCCACCATGGAACGTGCTTCCATTGCAGGGAGTGGAAGTTGTCTCTCAGGATGTCAGTCAGTGGTGTCCTGCTGTTGGTTGTTGCACAGTTGCCAGCAGGGCCTTGTGCTCCCCACAGCAGTAGCCAGTGTCAGCCATCTTGTGAGTCCTTTTCCACTCCCTGTGATGTGCGCATGGTTCATGGTGGTGTTGATGGGACAGTTGTGGGGGTGGGCAATATCTGTGACTACGACTCCCATGATGCTATTGGCTACACTGACTTGCCCAGCATACACAGAATTCCTTTCTTTCAGTGGTCTTCACTGTGTGTTGGTGTTGTAGTGGTGGCTACATGTCTGGATGTGTTTGTTAGTTATATTTGTGCCACTGCCTAGCTGTAGTTATAGTTGTGTTTGTACATGTGATGACACGGTTAAATGTAACTTTGAGATGGCATGTGTTGTGTTTATCTGACTGACATACACATTTTGGGATGATTCTGTTCTGGTTGCTGTGTAATTGCTATGAGTGCATGGTTTGACTCTCCCCTTGACAGTGATGTGTGTGTGTATTGTGGCCGAATATTGTGTACATTTGTTGTGTACTCACCAGGCTCTGGGATGTTCTCTAGTCCATAGACGCTCACTGGCGGAAGGATGGCCCGCACCTTCTCCTCCCAGGGCCTGAGGTTTAATGGCTTGGCATGAGGGCCACTGCCGGTGTATTGGCTCAGGAGGTAGTCCTTCTTGAGCAGCTCCCGTACCCTCCTGCGCACGTCATACCACCTGTTCTGGATGTCAGTCTTTGTGCGCAGACATGGTGATTGTGCGTTCACCCTGTTGATGATCCTCTCCCACATCTTGGTTTTCTGGGAGATGGGTGTCTGTTGGACCAGTGTGCCAAACAGCTGTGGCTCTACCCTGAGGATCTCGTCTACCATGACTTCCAATTCACAATCTAGGCACTTGTGATTCTTCTTGGGGGGCATGGTGATGGGTGGTGATGGTGAGTGATGTGTGTGTTGGTGTGCAGGTGAGGGTGTGTGAGTGTGTGTTTTGCTGGGTGTATGTGAGGTAGCTATTTGTTGGTGTGCTGATGGTGTGTGGCTTGTGTGAGGGATGAGCTGTGGGTGTGTGGTTGCTGTCTGTTGAGTGCTGGCAGTAGAATAGCATTTGCAAAGGATCATGGTTGGGATTTGTGTCCTTTATATGGGTGGAGTTGTGGGTGTGTCTTTGTTCTCTGTCCCCACCCCCCCAGTATTTATTGGCTTTGTAATTGCTTGTTTGGCCTTTTTTGTGTATTTTTCCTTAGTACTTTCTGTGCATGTTGGAAACGTTCTTGTGACCGAGTCGGACCCTGCAGTTGTCTCGTACGGTCTTCTCCGTTTCGTTCACGCTGTGTTTGTGCAGTTTTGTATGCTGCGTACGCGTCGGTCGCGGTGTTTTGTGTTACTCGGCTCGGTTTTGTATGCGTGTCGGTCGTACGGCTTGTCCTCCGTACGACTCGGTCGTGGTTTTCGCGCCTTGCATCGTACTTTGCGGTTTGGAGTTCGCGTGTACGTTTCAGTCGGATTTGTTCCGGGTGCGTGTCGGTCGGTTCGATTCGCGTGTTTTTCCGGCCGGATTGCTGTTTTCCGTGCGGCTCGGTCGTTCGGCTTGGGTTCCGTACGTGTCGGTCGGATTTTGCACGCCTTGCATCGTACTTGGCGTGTCGGGCGCCACAGGTACGTGTCGGTCGGATTTAATTCCGGCTCCGAGTCGGTCGGTGCTTTTTCCGGCCCGAATCGGAATCGACCCCTTAGTATATCTCAATCAGTTGTAATGTCGGAAAATCTGCAGGTGCAATTTTTTAAGACTTGCTTTATGTTATAGTACACACCAGCTAGAATTGCGAAATGGGGTACGGGCCAGGAAACTACGTGCCCTATGATGATATAGTTCACATGTTTGCCTCTTGCACCTCCTTAAATTCTGTTAAGAATGAAATTCACAAATTTTTATATAGTAAATTAAATATCGAAGTATTATTGACCCCAAAATTTATTTTACTAGGGATACTTGATGAGGAAGCTATGCAAGACACAGAATATTTCCTTGCTTTGGCCTGGCTTGACCCGCAACCCCCTCTGTTCCATCAGTGGTTGGCTCGTCTTTTATCAGTTTCCAATCTAGAGAAAGCGGTATACGCCACGAAAGGTCGCAAAGCAAGAAAAAAAGGGCTGGTAATTTGGGCTCCTTTACTTAGATGGGAAAGTTAATATTATATGTAAACTTGCTGCATAGCATGGTAGAAGCCCAGAAAACCCCCGTCTTGTAGCACAATGCACTTTACATTTGTTTGAAGTATATTTGTGTTTTGTAGTGATTGGATTAACAGATATATCTTGACTTTTAGAGAATTCCCTAATGAAATTTTTGTTATTGTTTTACCTATGGACATGAATTATATCGACGCGGGGGGGGGTTGTTACGTATAGAAAGAAAATGCGCAATGAAGATAGAAAAAATTTAAAAGGCTAAATGGAAAGCAACTGATGGCAAAATGCTACAAATGAGTAATTCCCAGAGGCTCTGGCTTGGCTTCAAGATGGATATCAGCTTTTAGTCCAAAAGAGCACTGAACAACCAGAACTCCTATAAGCTAACCCTACCAGTAAATTGCTAAAAATCAATGAGACAGTTCTTTCACAACAAAGGACCATGTGATATGTTTGGTGATGTAAAATTGTGTTCTGTTGCAAGTGCAAAGCTGACGAAGGGCTAGCGGGTGGAAATGTGAATTTCTTTCTCTCTCAATCTTTGAGTAATTCGCCTGGTTACTACCTGAAGTTTGAATTTTTTTCTGCATGGAGGTTTCTGCATGAACATTTCAACTTTTATGGCCAATATTGATACAGTTTCGAACCGGAAAGAAAAAGAACAGATTTAAAGTTAACTGGCAAGAAAGCAACACAACTGTTTCCAGTGCCATTGAGCACTTGAATGGAAATATTGGGCCAGATATATTAAATTTAAATCATAAGGTGTATGGTCATTAAATGGCTTTACATATGTACTAAACCATTTTGCGATTTGATAACTGTAGGGCTCATTCTCCTTTGTGAATGTAATTATAAAAGTTTGTTTGGGAGTAGGCCACTGCCAACTCTTAAACATACTTTTATAAAAAGTAAACTTTTTTCTTGAATCCTTATTGGAAAACAGGCTACATTAAAAAAAAATACTTTGGCCCAGAATTATTAAGGACTTGCATTGTCCTTGCCTGATGCAAGTCGTCACAAGGGAACACAAGTCCTCCAATGGGATCACAAAGCCATGCAAGGCACTATTTCCACCGTCTTGCATGACTTTGTAAAAAAATGTAACACATCGTAGCTGCAAATTCCACTCATGGTGTCTGATGCAATCCTAGATTTACAAACCTGGGATTGCTCTTAAATGGTGCGTCTAGCACAGAGAAGTGTAACAAGGAGAATTATGTTTGCTTCTTCTCACTACTTCCTCTTTCTATTTGTGATGCCAAATGCATCCCAGATACTAAGAAGAAATTGCCACTTAGGATTGCTATGTGCAGGAAGGTTTCCCTTCCTGCACAAAAACAATCCTGCCTGTAACACAGGCACCCTTGCTGCTTGGTGCAAGGGTGCTTGTGTTAGCGCTAGGCCGCCTTAAGTGCACCAGGGCAGTTAGACAGCTGAACACCACTATATATTAATAGATATGATGCTGTTCAACTCTCAATAATCAAAAGAGAATGGATCACTTGTCCTGTTTGAAACCAGGGTCTTGGGTTCTAGTCGTCTTAAAAAACCCTCATTCCTGTGTAAGTCGTAAGAGCAGTATATCTTGGTTTTCCGCTTAGATTGTTACGTGAAAAGCATCATCATTGGGTCTTAGTTATGCTTTCCTCCACCTGGAGGGAGACCTACTGGTATTTACAGTAGTGAGTAGAGATAGTGAGGGTGAACGTGAAGTGCGTTTAAAATTACCTCCATCCATCAAACTAGATTTTATTGTGTTGAGAATGGGGTAAAAGCTAAAAGAAAGGTGGTGCGTAAATAGAAGGGCTACTGTTCTATAGCACCTACTTAATAAACCTGAGTGGTCGACATGTTTCAGCCCTTTCGGTGCCCAGTCGGGTCGGGGGGCTTTCTTCAGGACCAAAGGGTAGCACGTAACAATTTTGTGGCATGTGTCGGTAAGTAATGCACTTACCCTTCTTCTATGTGCGCCTATTAGCACACTGGCTGGTTATAGATGAGCTGTATCTACAACTAGAAATAAAAATAAGAAAAGACCGTGAAGACAGAAAAAAATGTAAATTACAACATATGTTGATCTGTTGTGATCAGCTCCTGTCGTAGGTAACTGTATTCTACTGTGCTCTGAAAGATCGTGAGGTAAATAGAAAAACTCGAAAGATTACACATCATGGAGTCATAACATTAAGCATTGAAGTGAGGTACACGTTTTTATGTTATGGGAAATATTACTGTGGCTAGCTGGATGTTAATAGCGTGGCTTACTGCAGAATCTAAATATACAGGGTCATGTAGCCATTCAAAGCTGTTGAATTCAATTGTATGGCATGTGCAGCAGAAAGTGATATGCCGGTGTTGTCCTAGTATTAGGCATGCGTCGCGCTTAAGGCCTCCAATGAAGCTCGGTGGTTTCGTTTTTGATCGATGCCCACATGCGGCATGGATTACAGGCCGCTTTTGATATCAAGCGCTGGTGCGAAATATACATGCAGAATGAAAGCGCACCCGGCGCGTTGTAGTCTAACGCTGGGACAACGGTGTCTCTCGCTATTGTCGAGATTCTTTTTGCATTGTAAAAACTAAGCCTGGGCGTAGTTCGCGAAGTAGCGCTACGCGAAGCTACGCAAAGTGCAGTTCGCACTACGCGAGCTACGCGTAGCACTACGCGAACTGCGTAGTGCACTGTTCGCAATGATTGCACAGTGCCGGATGCTTGTCCGCACTGTGCAATCATTGAAAACGGCATCTTGCACAGTGCGAGCTGTCTTTTACTGCCGCTCGAGTAGATTTTTACTCAAGCGGCAGCTTTCTCAACGCGGACTGGTAGTTTCTCATCGCGAGCGGTCGCGAGCATACGCGACCACTCGCAATGAGAAACCTGACCTCCCCGCGTTGAGAATCTCGCCGGGAGGTTTATTTTCCACGCTCGCGATCGGCAACTTGATGTTGCTGATCGCGAACGAGGAAAAAGTCTCGCCGGGATGTCATTTTGCTTGCTCGCGGTCGCCAACTTGACGTTGAGGACCGCGAGCAAGCAAAAAATGACCGCTGCACTACGCTACGCTACGCTACGCGTGTTTGCACTGTGCTACGTGCAATTCGCGTTGTGCGAAGTAGCGCAAACTTCGCAAACTACGCGAGCGTAGCGTAGTGCTTTGCCCAGGGTTAGTAAAAACTAGACACCGGTGGCGGAGTTCGGTGGCCGCCTTGGAATGCTAGTGCAAAGGGTATTGGAAATGTTAGAAAAGCTCACGCTAGGTGATCAGCTCCAAAATCTACGCTGATGGTAAGCGCGTGCAGCCAAAATTCAAGTTACCTTATTTTTGTGTCATTTTTGGCTCCGTCGGGAGACGGGCAGAGTCGATTCTCTCACAGTGGGGGAAAAAAGAATTTCAAAGGAGATTAAGGCACTGAGGCGCGCTCTGCTGTGCGCGATCCTCTTATCGATGTCACATACCTCTGAGGAATCCTCTGTGCAACTTGTGCTTGCTCCGTCTGCCGTGCCCCGGTGACGCGGGCCAGTAGGGGAGACTATTAATAGGTGGCTTGTCAGTGAGCATGGTAGAGAGACTTCGTGTGGCAGTAATTAATAAAGCTTTTTGTTACATTAATTCTCCAATTCGTTTTTGTAATTCCATAATAAAATAATGAGACAATCAAACGATCTACTATTAAGTTGGAGGCTACCAGCATTTCGTTATTTACGGTGTTGGTAGTGATTAGTAAGCCTGGACAACAAACTACGCTATTCCTATTGACATCAAGTGTGACAATTGTTCTCAAGTATCGTTAAAATGAATTTCGCTCTCCAGATCCAGGCCCGGCCTGTCCTGCAGCAGCCCTTATTTTAGCAATTTGCAAATAAAACCTTTTATATCATTTTTTTCTGCGCCCTCCGGAATATTGAGAACCCTCAAATTATTCCGCCTAGTTTGAGATTCTAGGCACTCCAGATCATCCTGTAACTACTTATTATGCGATTTCAGGGCCTCTATTTCCTGGGAATTCAGGATCACTCCTGCCGATAGTGCCTTCACCTCCCCTTCTAACACTGCAGTGCGAAGCGCAATACTGTCCAACTTTTCCTCCAACACCCCACATCTTTCTCGGATATCGCGCTGATTGACCTCTGAAACCTCGAATTTCTTGAGGATGTCCTGCCTCAGACTCAGCAAGATACATTCCAACTGCCTTTCGGTCCTCTCCTCCTGGTGGGGGCTACTCTCCCCTTGAGTTGCGTTACCCCCCACTGGGGGCCTTGCTGTATCTTTGGCTTGCCTTGCAACAGCCCCATCTTGTTCACCTTCCGTTAGACTATCAATGGGGAGAATCGATTACTCAGTGGGACATCAGTTACTGTCTCTCTTGAAACAACCTTTGTTTGGATTACTCCACCTCCTCCTGCCTGAATAGGTGTCACCGCTTTTGCCTGTTCCATAATTTTGAAATACAAGTTTAACGACGGTGAAGGTTTAGGTAGTACACATGTCTCTTTCAGCCCACACCGCTTTGGTTTCCACACCACTTTTAGCGGTTTCTTAATAGGTGACACAGCTATCGCCTCGTAAGTCGATCACTCCCTTACTCTCACTTTTTTCTCAGGGTCCGACCTTAGCTGATACCTATTCCTTGGTTGTGGCTCTCGCGGTGTGTCCGCTGAAGTAGCTTCCTCCCCTGTACCTCTCCTTACATCTGTGCCTACCCCTCCATCCACCACCTCCTCTGCCCCCTTCAAAACCTCCTTTGCAGTGAAAAGGACCTGCATGGGGGGGGGGTCCCTTTCCATCAGATCCCCCAGTACATGCTTGAAATGATATCCTGCTGCAATTGCCCTTCTCCTTTTTCCTCAAGCTCATCAAACTCCGGCCCGAACTTTTCACTACTGAGGAGCCATTCCTAGGATGTTTCTGCAGGTCCTCCTCTTGCAGCTCATGTAACTCGTATGGCTCCTCATACTGCTGCTGCTTACTTGCTGATTGCTGCCCGGTGTGTCTCTCCCAGGCCCCACTCGGAACCCAGCGAGAGCCGCTGCAGCGCAGGACCTCCTCCAGAGAGCCGCCCCCAGCACCAAACGACCCGACGCTGCTCAGCTCACATCCACTTCGCACAGAGGCAGAAAAGAAAAAACGGAGTGAAGCACCCCCACCGAGCCGCTGCTTAAAAATTTCCCCCACGGGAGCACTCCAAAAGACTTTCAAGCACCCGGTAAGCCTTCCATGCGGTTTCCATCAGCCCCCAGCCTGCGCTCTCTCTCCTCGTTCCGGGAGCTCCCGCGACCGGCGTTAGCCCGCCGCCATGTTCCCCCTCTCCCTCTCTTTCAAGCTAAATCCCAACAGGAAGACTCCCAGGAAAATCCTGGTTAATTTTCTCACGTATGCGGTTAAAGAATTGGTGTTAGGACGGGCTTTAAAGGAGAGATCCTTATAATTTGAGGATGTTCATTAGTAGGTGAGATCAGACATTGGGAGGAGAACTGCGCAGAGACAATGGGAGCTGGGTACCAGAATGAATGACCTGCGGAGCAAAGGTGCTCAAGTCCAGATGATGTTTCCAGCCATGCTAAAAATCATGTGGAGTAACAAGATGTATAGCATCAGTAACCCTGAGGAAGTTGATACCTTATTAGCCCAAATGGAGAGCACCACAGCTACCGTATCTAGCTCTAGGTCTGGCATATATTAGTCCCCACTTGTAGTAGCATTAAGTAATAGCACTCACCAAAGGTAGGGAATATGGAGGTAGCCAGCCTGATAAAGTTTTGTTAGATTTATCTTGTTTAGTGCACTTTTAATTTCTCTTCCGGAAGGGGGGTCGCGAATGGGCGGATTATATCGCCTAGGGATAGGAAGGGGGGTTCCCCAGGGGAGTGGGGGAAGGGGTGCACTAGGTGGGGGAGCATAGGGAAAAAATAAAAATAAATATTTGTCCTCATCTTGCTAATGTTTGCCCAGTTTCGTAAAACACAGGAGTTCCATCAGTACATTATGTCTAAGCAGAAGTGTAGGTGGAGAGCGTTAAAACAAGGTATGAAGAGGAGAATCAAATATGAGTAATCTTAATATAGTTAAGGTTATGTCTTGGAATATCAATGGCTTGAGATCTAGGAAGAAGCTAGCCCGAGTGGTAGAGTATTTGAAAGATAACGGAGCACATATAATATTGCTCCAGGAGACACATTTGGAACGGAAGGATTGCGCAGATCGGTTCAGTAAGAAACGTTGGGTGCAGGATGTGATCTGCTCGGATCAGAGAGGTAGTACTAGAGGAGTGGCCCTAGTCATTAGAAGCAATTCAGGAATAAGGCTACTAAATTATCAAACGGACACCTCTGATAGGTGGTTGGTGGCTAATTTAGGGATTGAGGGTAGGCCTTTATCATGTGCAACTTACTATGGCCCAAATAATGATACTCCGGATGCTTTAATAAGGTTGGAATCTTGCCTCTTGGAGACCACGGCCCCAATTATATTGGGAGGGGATTTCAATCTAGTCTTAAATAAAGATTTGGCTAGAACATCAAAAGTAAAATATGTGGGTTTTTCTAAGACACTAGCTAGTTTGAAAAACATGATGACTGAAATTAATTTGGTTGATGTCTGGCGTAGAAAGATGGGGCAGTGAGGGGCTTTACATTTTATAGTAAAAAATATGGCCACCATTCTCGTATTGATTACTTTCTGGTGGAGCAGGACCTATATGGTGAGGTTAAAGAGGTATCCCATGGTCCCGCTGTTCTTTCAGATCACTCTCCGGTGACCTTATCTCTAAATTTTTACCAAAACCCGGGCCAAAGGAGATGGGCCTTAAATAGAACCATCTTGTTAGACGATGGGGTGGTATTAGACTTAGCTGACAAGACGACTGACTTTTTTAACGTTAAGAGGGGTACCGCTAGATTACAAATAGTTTGGGATGCTTTTAAAGCATATTTAAGAGCTATAATACGTGCTATAATGATAGGCAAAAGACGGGTGGTAAGGCAGGAAGATGAGAAGGGAATTGCAGAAAATAAGGCTAAGGAAAGTGAATTCCAGTTGGCCTCGTTGGCAAGATCTGTGGAGGTACCAGGGCTCCGAAGGGGTTGGAGGATTTACAGGCAAGGTATCAAGCCTTGTTAGATAAAAGGATATCAGACAGATGGAAAGTCAGTAAGCTTCAGCATTTATCCTATTGCGAAAGGTGTAGTTCGTTGTTGGCATGTAAAGCCAAGACTGATAGATCGAAGAGCTCGATATCGAATCTGATGAACGTAGAGACTGGGGCACTTCTAAATACTAATGCAGAAATTAGGGGTGAAGTCAGGAGATATATGAGCAGCCTATATAAAGAGGATATTTAACCAAGGAGGGAAGATATAGAGAAGTGGTTAAGGGGGATGGAGCTTCCGCAATTAACAAGGGAACAGAAGAACTTTTTAGAGGCAGAGATTACAGACGAGGAGATCAGGGTACAATGCAGGAAAATGTCAGTCTGGAAAGCAGCTGTGCCAGATGGCCTCCCAGTAGAGATGTATACTCAAATTCTAGAAAAGGTAACCCCCTTTTTGAAGGAAGTATTCAACGCAATATATATAGATGGTGAGGAAGCACCCCTATCTTGGTCAACAGTAGTTTAATTTTAAAACCAAATAAAGATCCGTTAAGAGCTGATTCGTATAGACCAATATCACTCTTGAATACGGATTATAAGATCTTTTCAGGGGTAGTTGCTTCAAGGGTAGCCCTGGTTATCAAGGGGCTTATACATACTGATCAAAGAGGTTTCATCCCTGGGAGGTGGCTCAATGAGCTCACGTATTTGATGATGGGGGTTATCGATATGGCGGAGGCCCAGAAGTTGCCTTTGACTGTAGTGGCAGTAGACGCTGCAAAGGCCTTTGATCAAGTGCACTGGGTATATCGCTGGGAAAACCTTAAAAATGTTGGATTTCAACAATATATGGTGAGGGCGGTGCAAAATCTTTACAGCCTCCCGAAAGCTAGGGTGTTGGTAAATGGAGAACTTTCGGATTGGTTCTCCGTAACTAGAGGTTCGAGACAGGGATGTCCCCTCCGCTTCTCTTTAACCTATATATCGAGCCCTTTGCGCATCAAATTAGAGCAGACGCTACCATTATCCCTTTTAAGTCCCCTGAGTTAGAGGTGAAATTAGCGCTATATGCGGACGATTTGATTATGTATGCTACCAATCCGGAGGCCGCAATTCCTAATCTGATGGCAAAAGCTCAGAGTTTTGGAAAGATATCGGGATATAAGGTGAATGTTGACAAAACTGAAGTAATGGGTTGGAATCAAGACAATAGCAGTAGGGGGGCTAAATCCCGAATGAGATACCTGGGCATAGTAATTACGCAGAAACTTGAAGAAATCCCTGCAGTTAATTGGAAAAAGGTGAGTCAGAAGGTTGGGAGTCTGCTAGTAAGATGGGCAAATCTACCATTGAACATATATGGTAGGGTAAACCTTATCAAGATGATTGTACTCCCTAAGATCACTTTTCTTTTTAATTCTGTGCCTCTTACTTTACGGAGATAAGATCATGTAAACTTCAGGGGAAAATTGGCAGCTTTATTTGGTCATCAAAGGGACCCAGAATAGCATGGAAGAAACTGAGGAGAAAGTTGGAGGTGGGAGGATTGGCCTTACCTGATCTGCTTACATATTGCCAGGCCTTCCATTTTAAAAACTTCAGCATGTTATTAAATAAGCCAGATAGTTAACCAATGGGGAAACTCTTTGAGGCAATGCTTGTTTGAGTGAGTCAGGGTCAACATCACTTCTTGTTTAAATATGGGGATCCGAAGTATTTCAAGAAAGTAAGGTTAAAGATCATGAAAACTGCTTTAAGAACAAGATGTATATTCGGAGGATGCTGGGAGTACCATATTATTCATCTTGGGCACCCATTTGGGATTCACCGGGCACTCCTGAATGTTTGACCGATCAGCTTAGTCAACCCTTAAAAACAGCGGGCTTATGTTACTGGGCAGACCTGAAAGCGGGATTAAGTTTACTGGAGTGGGAGACTTTATGTAACCTTACCAAGGATCAGTTAACAAGATTTAAGTATTACCAGTTAAGCTCCTGGTCGGTCACCCAAGGGTGGGTTGAAGAAGTGGAGGCAGAGACATTTTTAGAACATGCAATAAGATCTGGTTCATTAAAGAAGGATGCCTCTATCTGGTATTGGGCCTTGATGGAGGCAGATCATAAGAGCTTGTCAGACGTCTCTAACCTGTGGGATGGGGAAGGTAATATTGAGCAAGTCTGGCATACTTCCTTTTCTATACTAAGTGCAGTAGTGAAACCCACCTCTCTCAAGAGAAACCACCTGTTTACTACTCATAGGGTGTATTGGTCTCCGGCCAAGCTTTCAAGGGTAACCGGGAACGCATATACCTGTCCAAAATGCATGGCCCCGTCAGCGGACGATTTACATATGTTTATGGAGTGTCCAAAGATCGCAACCTATTGGATATTGGTATGCAACTTTATAAAGGAAGTGATCGGCCAACAGATCCAGGTAAGCCCTCGACTGATATTTGTTGGGCTGCATCCTGATGCATGCACACGAGCAAACTCTGTTATATCTAAGTTTGTCTTTGATGTGATATTGTTGGCAAGACAGGAAATTTGCAGGCTCTGGAAATCTGAAAATACCCCATTGCTTGCGGATTGTCTTAGGGCTATTAACTTCACAAATCAGAACGATATTGCCTGTGACTGTAAAAGTTTGGAGAAGGTCTGGGCACTCTATGTAAACTGGAGACAACGACTAAGTGGATCCGATGATTAAGCCAGATATGCTGGAGGTCCCGGCTCCCCTTGTGCCTTGGTTTTTCTTACAGGCAGCGAGATGAATGTGGACACAGCAGTTCTCCTTGCGTGGGCAAGCACATTTACCCCTCCTTTCCTCTGAGGGAAGTGAGATATACCAGCAAGAAAGTTGGGGGAATGAGGACAAAACAAAAAACAAAAAAACAAAAAAAAAAGTATTGTTAAAATGCAAGAAAATATTCTCGAGTCCATTGTGGTGATGAAAAAAGGGGTATGAATTCTGCGAAGTAGCTATTAAGTTGAAGGCTACTAGCATTTCATTATTTATGGTGTTGGCAGTGGTTAGTAAGCCTGGACAACAGACTACATTATTCCTATTGCCATCCAATAGGACAAATGTTCTCGAGTTCATTAAAATGCAAGAAAATATTCTCAAGTACCTTATGGTGATGAAAAAAGGGTAAGAATTTTGCAGAGTAGCTATTAGGTTGGAGACTACTAGCACTTCATTATTTATGGTGTTGACAGTGATAAGTTAGCCTGGACAGCAGACTACATTATTCCTATTACCATCTAATAGGATAATTGTTCTTGAGTTCATTAAATTGTAAGAAAATAGTCTCGAGTACGTTATAGTGATGAAAAAAGGGGTCTGGATTTAGCGAAGTTAACTGGTGAGTGTTTACTGGTGAGTTTTTGATCACAACAGTAGTTATGAGTTTGACCAGTGTTCACAGTTCTCACAAGGAGGGCACCAGTTTCTCTTTATAACATACGATGTTATATTTTTTCAAATACGTTGTGGTGATGCCAATGTTGGCTGGTTAATGGTTACAGGTGATTAATCGATCTCATCACTAGTTTTGGGTTCTTCAGTAACAAAAGTTCTCACAAGGAGATCATCTCATTCTCTTTGTAACTTTCAATGGTGTACATTTTCAATGCAAGACAGTGTGCCAAGGTATATTGTCATTAAGGCCTACCTCGTAAGTTTTGAGATGGTGGACCCACCGTTATTCCTTTTCAAAGAGAATCCGTTCTGCGTTCTCATTTTTCGTGGTCAGGGTTTCGAGGATCACCCAATTTATTTCTTCAACCGTATGTTTAAGGTTTATGAAATGGGTGCTCATTTTTGTAGTAGTTTTTTGCATTTGATGTTGCTCCTGTGTTCGCCAATTCTTTGTTTGAACTTCCGACAAGTCATGCCTATATATTTGAGGTTGCACGGACAGGTAATCATATATATGACATGTGTTGCGTTACAATTTGTATAGTGTCGCAGGGTCCATTTCAGATCAGGTTTGAGTTGTAAGGTCTTGGTCACTCTCGTCAATTTGCAGACAGAGCAAGACCCGCAAGGATAGTGGCCAGTTATGGGTGCAAGGTTCCATATGTTTGTTATTGATTCTAATCTGGGTTTGTCAGGGGGTGGTCTTGTATGTACCAGCAGGTCGCGGATGTTACGTGTCCTCTTGTTGACAAATCTGGGTTTTGGCCACTTGAGGGCTCCTGACGTGAGAATGCGCCAGTTTCTGTTGACAGATTTCTTCACTGTGTTGGAAGCCGTGTTGTATGTTGTTACACAGGTAAGTATATCTTCATTTTGTTCCCTTGTGATGGTCTCTAGGAGATTATCCTGTGTTGGTTCCTTGCTCTCTTTTGGCATTTCTGTATTACTCTATACAGGTAATTCCTCGCTTTTAGTTTCAGGCTCAGATCTTTTGCTTGTATTTATAGTCTTGAATTTTATTGCAGTTCCGTCTGATCCGCTCTGTTCAACTCTCTCCCAGTCACACAACACAACTCAGTAACTTTCCTTGCTGCCCTGCATTGCATGAACTTTTAGTAAATATACCACAGACATGATGGTATGCTGACCCCAGCAGGCCAACATCCTTGTGATGGCATCCAATCAGATGAGTCACAATTTGCATCCTACCTCATGAATAATGGTGAGGTAGGTCGAATTGTGACCCATTCCGAATGGTAACTTTGAGAACGGTGTATTAGTACAATGGTCAGTTTGCAAAATCAGAATTAATTTGCAAACGTTTGGTGTGCAATTTGAGACCACTTTTCAAGAACCAATTCTTAGTTCATCTGGTCAATATCAGTTTTTGTGTGGAAATACTATTCTGTGGCGTAGTTATAGAAAGTGGGAAACCCAGTGGACTGAAGATAGACCATTAGTGCACTTGCATAACAAAACCTTTGCAATCTCATAGTTAACACTGTGACACAGAAGCTCATTTTCCTGGAAAGTTTATTGGATCTACAAAGGTGTGTGTTTCTTCTTGAAGAAGAGGAACATAACCATAAGTATCACCACCTGAACCCCAGCAATGCTGCCGGGGCACATTATTTTTGGTGCTCTGTAATGGCATGCTTATATCATTAAGATAATGCCTATTCTATAATCGATTTATCAACAGTACGTCATTATTCTCTGCATACAATCTAACTAAAAAACAGATAACTATGGCACAAATTGGAGCAAAATATACAATGCTGCGTATTGAAAACTAGACCGATTACCTTTTCCCGTGGCAGAGTCCAGCTTGACAACATGATAGAACGTAGTTGAGATTGTCTGTGCTGTTGTATGGAAAGATCTTGTTCTATTATATCTATAGCAGAAGATACAATGTTGGCCAGTGAATAAATCCTGGATGTTAATGCAGTCATACCATTGTCAACTACAGCTAATGCCTTTTCTAGGTTAAGTCTATCTATTTCATTCAGTCTTCCCGCGGCTTCTTGTTGGGAGATTTTCCAGATTTCATTATAGACAGCATATAGGAAACGTTTCTGATGTGGCTTTCGGGGACCAAATTAAAAAATCCCTTAGATCCACCTCATCTGAGAGCAAGGATAAGTGCTGTTTCACCTGGGACAGTGTCAAGGTTTTTAGCCAATCGAGGCATAACTTCCCAACACTTTATGATGTCACCACCCCCGGAAGTTCTCGTTTTACATAGCGTTAGTCCAGCCTATGGATACTAAACCCTTCTGTTGTACCCCTGAATCTTGATTGACATCTGTTTGTGTCTGTGGGCCAAACTAACCATCCCTTCCAATTGGGGTCTGATGAATTGTACTGTATGATTTTATTGTATCCCCTCTACGTGATGTAAAATTGATGTGTGATGGTGTGGGAATCCGAGGTGTGTTCACATTCTTGTTCTTGGCTTGTCCAAGACAGGAAGTCTGTTGCACAGTGTCATTCAGAAATATTATCTGCTGTGGAATGAGGCACGCTCTAAATAGTGCTTCTGTTCCCTGGACTTGCCATTCCTTTGAACCCCAGACTGATTTTATGTCTATAGTGTCCTTCCATAAGTCGAAACCATGTTCAGACAGTTGGGAAATAAAGGATGCAGAATAAATCTATTTGGTGTTACTTAGCATATTTTTCTGTGCAGATGTAGGTGCAACCTTATAGTAATATGAGGTTGGGTCAGAAGTGTTAAACCCTGAAAAATAAGAACATTCCGGTGCAAACGTTTTTCAGCTACCTTTTGGTGGTGTCGGGCAATGTTCCCATTGGTGGTATGTAAAAACATTTCGTGGGATACTGGATTTGTGTAGAAAGTGATGACCATAATGGTGGTAACAGTGCATAGTGTTATAGTCCGATGTGTCTTCTAACATTTCAAAGCTTGAAAATGCAGTGGATTGTTCTAAATCAGACAACATATTATTTACAGTTTCAAAATCCCAATCATCAGAAAATGTACTGGAGGTAATGATATCATTTAGAGAAATTTTAAATACATGTGGTATTTTCAAAAGTTCTGTGGGACCAAATTCATCATAATCAACCTTGTCCCAAACTATGCCATCAGGAATTGGAACAGCTGTAATGTTCACGAGGGACAGGTCTCTTTGTACACAATGAGAAGATGTATGAGGTTTCAGGACCAAGTTCACATTTGATACTGCAGAGCGTTCTGGGAGACAGTTTCCATTCATGAGTAGGCAAAAGACAGTCACTAGGCCAATCCAGAACAGAAAAAACAGTATTACAGTATTTATCCAGAGATGGAGCCAAGGTGATACTAGGTAAGTCTTTTTCAGAAAAGTGTAGAAATCAAGAATTTGTTGCCTACAGGAAACTGGAGCTGGCGTTGTTTCAGGTTCACTGGTATCCAGAGAGAAGGTATCTAAGTCAATGAAGTAGCCAGATGCAGTTCGATCTATTTTTGGTAGCTCAGCAGGTTTTGTTGAACTGGCAGACATCTCTTGTAGAGGCATATTGATGTACACATCGGTGTTAGGCCAAATTGAAATTTGACTTTCATTTGTGTTTTGAAGTTCTGTTTCAAGAGGAACGATTTTCATTTCATTGTTGGATATTCCATTACTTTGTATTGGCGACTCTTCAAATGTTATAAGTCTTTCTGTCTGAACTTCCTGTATGGTAACGGAAGGAGAGCATCGGCTACCCAGGAGCCCATGAGGCTTACTATTCAGCATCGGCCACATAGTGTGGTTTGATCAGATCAACGGAGATGAATCTCTTTTCTTTTTTGCCAGCAAGAGGCGGAAGAAGTACTGTTATTGTTCCTTCGACAGCCAAGACAGGGACTGTCTTTCTGTATGATGGCCCAAATTCTTTTTTTGTCCACAATCCTTTTTCTGACCAGATCCCCAACTTTTGGGATCCAGGCAGGTCTTGCCGTGACTGATTTGACTTCCACAGTCGTGGTGCGTTTTACTTGCACGTTGCTTTGTAGTGACCGGAATTCATTGAGAGCCTGTAAAACAGCCAAACGTTTATTGATATTAAATGGTTTTTCATCCGCCACTGTGCTTTCACAATCGAGATCAGGTACCCACATTCTCGTCCGAAATAGGACTTCGTAAGGAGTGACACCTCCTAGGGAACTTCTTGGCATATTGTTAAGGGCTCTTTGGACCCCGTATAAGTGATTGACCCAACTACCACCCAAACCTAATACTCTTGATGTTAAAGATTGCTTTAAGTCTTGCTTTTTCCTCTCCACGACCGAATTTCCCTCTGGATGGTACGGAGAGGAGTACCGTAATGCAACACCCAAACTTCCCATGGCTTCCTTGTAAGCCCCAGAGCTAAAGACGGGGCCACGGTCAGAATGTACCGATGAAGACTTGAATCCCTGCTCGTTAACCGCGCAGCCACAGTGCAACAGTCCCTACGGTGATTGGGCAGCGGACTGTCAGACAATCAGGCGGGGAGGGGGGAGGAGTCAGTTACACTCCGAAAGGTTGAAATTGATGCCCGCAGTATGGCCGGCCGGGACCAGGGGCCAACCACTATGCCCAAAAATCCACTTACACACAGGCAGAGCTCAAAGACTTGGCCCCGAAAGACAGGCCAGGAGCTAAACTTCTGTAAGAACAGGGGCGCTTGACAAGCTCCCTGTCAAACCACCATGCCAACCTCAACAGAAAAACACTGTGTAAAAGATCTAAACCTAATGTATCTAAACACTCGCTCTGCGGTTAAACATCAACTGGAATTGTTTAAACTT